>VZTY01021139.1:55034-90819 GCA_013400935.1 Turnix velox | reverse complement strand
CGCGGGGGGGCGGCGGGCGGGCACCTGTCCCGTCGGGGAGAGGCGGCTCTGCCGGGCACTCACCACCTCAAGTACATTTTGTGGATATCAGTATTTTTATTTTTAACTTTTTAAACAACTTGAATTTTTCCGTTGTTGTTTTGTGGTTTTTTTGTTTGTTTTGGGTTTTTTTCCCTGAGATTTTCGCGTGCTTCCTTTGCCCTCCTCTCCCCCCAACCCCCCCCATTTGATTTCCTGCCTCAAGACAGCGCTGGCTCCGTTTTTTCTGCTACTTTTCTATGGGGATCGGATCAGAACCGGTATTTTAAGCTCAGCGGGAGCCTCGGAGCAACTCGTCCACCTGTTAAAAGCCAGCAACAACCTTCTTCCCACCTTTCTTCTTCGCCCCCCCTGCATCGCCTATCGGATGTGATGGAACTCATGTTCGCAGAGTGGGAGGACGGGGAGAGGTTTTCATTCGAAGACTCGGATCGCTTTGAAGAAGACTCTCTTTGTTCCTTCATCTCAGAGGCCGAGAGCCTTTGCCAGAACTGGAGAGGATGGAGGAAGCAATCAGCCGGACCCAATTCTCCCACTGTCAAAATAAAAGGTGAGCTCACCCCCGTTTCATCTGTGCTTGCCTGGTGAAGGTGGGGGGAGGAGAAAAGGAGATCTGCAGAGGTGCACAGTGAAGTCGTGTGGGGTGATTTTTCACCAAAGGTTGGAACTTGAAAATTCACTTGGGATCCTGAGATAAAGCTGTCTCTTGGGTGAACCCAAGTGCCCTCTGTAGTGCTGCTCTTCTGGGTGGATTTTGTGAGCTTGCTGTTGGAAAGCTGAAAGCAGAGAGGGTATGGCTTTGACTGGGAATAACTATACACAGGTTCCCTCTTGCATTGGTTGAATTTACACTAAGGTTTCATAATGGGTTCTGAAACTGCTATCAAACTACCCACGGCAAGACATGTAAGCCATCATTGTATAGAGCAGTCTTTCTTGTCTGCTTCTTTATATTTGCCTTTTTTTTATTAGGCAATTACCAGACTTTTTTTTGCAGTAGTAGAGCAAGAGGGCCTTAAGACTGTCACAAAGAAGTCAGCAAACTGCATTGGCTTTGCTCAAGAGTTTTTGCCTTTTTTTTTCTCTTGACAGTAATTTATGCTAAATAGCAGACATCATTAGCAATTTAAAATTATTTTCAAGTATTGCATAACTAGTAAGTCTTTGCTTGAGCGTTTGGTTTTTAAAATCAGTGAAACATGGTTTGTCTTGGTGCATCTTGACCCTAGAATTGGTGTTCATAGAAAGCAGAGGCAGACACAGTTAACTGAAGCTACACAAGCCCTCTCTGCTCTTCCTTTTATCTCCTTCTCTTTCAGTCCAATGTCAGTACTTTTCCCTGTTACTGCTGACCTCCATGACCACCAGCCACCTCATTAATATCTCCCTGTCTGGAACTGCAGAACTTCATTCTCTACTGAATGTTGGCCTTACATGAAGAGAGAATGTGATTTATATTGAGCTGTGCTGAGCTCTGGCTCTCTTACACTCTGGACAAATGCTCACTTGTTACTGGATTAGGACCAGAACACAGACCTTGCCTTAAGCATAAGCTTCCCAGAACAGCTTAAGTTTTAAATTTTTAATACATTTGAGTGCTGTCTCTAGCCCCAGATGTGTAACCTCCTGTTGTCTCTTGATAGTTAGAGTTGGATGGTAGGGTGGAAATTTGAAAAAAAAAAAAATGAAGCCAAAAAGAGAGAGTGGGGGTCAAGCTGAATACCTGCCTAGGTTGGACAGTCTCTCAGATCCTACAGCCAGGACAATTTGTCTTTTTCCACTGGTGTGAAGAGCAGGGAACTGTGCTGGTGGTGTGTGTTTTAGAGCTGTGAAGCCTGAGATGTAGAAATAAGTGTCGGGCAGAGGGCAACGCATGTCAACTCAGTGTTTTGCTTGAAGCCTTGTTGCATATGTGAACTTGCTGGAGAAAGAGCTGAAGTTTTGCAAGCTTGCTGCTCTGGTGAGGCATCTCTGGTTTGGCTGAGGTGTGTGGAACTGGTTTGTACAGATCTACAGGTCAGACTGATGAGTTCTGCTCAGCTTTGAGATGCTTTTTAGCCCACTGGTTCACAGTATCATTGTTTTCCTGGGTCTTGGCCTCTTTCTTTAGCTCTCCTGAGCAAAATGAAGGCGAGTGGTGATGGGTTCCTCTGTTGTCATCCACTTGTTGCATTCAAATGAAAAATCACCTGCATAGATTATGCGTATTTGTAACCCTCAGTGTCTGTCCTGATGTGAGAAACACAATGGCTAGCATTATTGGCGTGATAATAATAATTATTTACACCATATTGAGGTGTCAGTGTTCTGCAGACCTGCCATTGTCTTGTTTGTAGGTGCTTCATGCTTTTGGTTGTATCAGTAGAGACTCAATTCCTTTGTACTAAAGTTTTAATAAGAGAGGTATTCTGAAAGGATGCCTGGTTTGAAGGCATTTGTTGGCAGTTCCCAGCCTCTGCTTTGAGTTATTTTCAGAAATATGTGAGGATTTGCTGTCTAAATAATTATTTATCTACCTCTATGAAGTCATCTATGATATTACCAACATGGAGCACCTTGCTGGTGCTTTACTGCGTGCAGGGAATCTGGTCTAATGAGGGTTCTGGCATCTGGATTTCAGAACTCCTGTACCAATTTAAGTCTTTTTAACTTTTTATTTTTGGTTTTTACCATATTCCTGGGGGCAGAAAACAGTTGTCTTGAGAACTTGCCAGATCCTGAGGCTGTAAGTCTAGTGAGTCTTCTAAAAAGTGCTCTTTCTGAACTGAGCTATGTGTTTTTATTTCCCCTCTTCACCCTTTTGCAGTGCCTCTGGTTTAAGTTGCCTAAACAGTCAAAAAGAAGGGTTAAACACCGAGTTCTTCAGTGAGAAATGCTAAAGGCAGACAAAGGGAACTATATTCCATTGGCCTTTTCCTCCCGTTTTGGATCTCAGCCTGTGTTTTGGTTTGGAATCAGCCAGACAAGTTACGTAATAGAGAGGATTTCTAGCTTTTTCAATTGTTTTTGAGTTTGTCCTTGAGAGCATCGGATTCCTCATTAATTAGTTCAAAGAGAATCCTCCTGAGACTGGTAGCAGGGCTGCTGTCTGGGGAGTCCTCCTCTTAAACCAACAAATCACCCGCAGTGATTTGTTACATCTCCATTCCTGGCTTTCTTTTTAATGTATTTTTAATATTATGATGTTGTTTACAGCAAACTTAACCATAAAGCTTGGGGCATCTTGTTGCAAATACACACAATATTTGCTGCAGAGGGTCACAAGGAGTTGAGGTTTTTCACTTGTTTGTCTCTCTATTAAATTGCTGGAGAGATGGTGAAAGGCTAAAGAAATTGAGTAGTATGATCCTTGGAGCTGAATTCTTTGTAAGATTAAGTTATATCAGAAAAATAGAACCTTTTTCTTTAATTTTCACTGTGTCCTCTTATAATCCTCTTACATTGCTTTCTAGAAAGGAGTTTTCTCTTTAAATATACAGTTGGTGATGTGAAGGAGGAATGCTTTGTGTCTGCTTTTTGGATACCCTCAGATTCTGATCCATTTTCAGTCTCCACTGTACTGCAATTGTAGGTGAGACTGCAGTGTCAATTTGGGGAATACTGGGATTCCTTTCATAACTGAGAATGCTGATTTTAGAAATGACTTGCTTTCATATCAGATTCCTTTGACTGCTTGCTTTTACCCCTTTTTTTTTTTTAAATTTGGATGAGGTAATGCTTGTAACTGATTCTTGGGCACTGCATTCATACATCATTGATGAAAAGCTCTCTGCTGTTCTGGGCAGGGAGAAGATTCTGTGCTGGAGTTAAGGTGAATGGATGTTCTGAAGCACAATATCCTTGCAGTGTATTTGGAACCATCTTTTTCCCTTAGTTTGTAGCTCCAGCCATTCTTTTGTTACCAATTTCTCACCTTTCTGCCCACAAGTGCACACACTTGCCTTTCCTGCACTATTCTGGACAGTCTTTTCTTTCCCAGAAACCATTATGATCCTGTCATTTCCCATCTTACTTTTAAAAACAGTTGCATTTTTCACAGGTAATTGAAATAAATTTAGTGTTTCTGCATGTTTTATTGGCTTTGTGTAAGGTTGTTGTGACAGAGGTCTTAAGAGGAAATAAATGTTCAAGTGCATTTATTATCTAGACAAACCTGCTGTGGCTTTGCTTCTTTTTGAAAGTTTCTAAGCTCTTTGTCCTCTTAGTCCTTTCTGTTTCACAGTTTCTGAAGCATAAATATTTACCAAATACTTCAGAAGTTGCCACAAATAGTGTATCCACAGTATTTTTGCTCAGTTTGTATTTATTCCTTTACACTGGCTTCTGCTGGAAGCGTGCTGGTGGGTTGTGTTGCAACTATTTCCAATAGGCAGCCAGTGAAAAAGCTTGATTTGGCTTTTTTTTTTCTTCCTTTACTGTAAGCTTGAACCACTGCAAACCCCCTAAGACTCAACTAAGAGTTGATGTGGGCAGCAGTCTCCTAGAAAACATTGTCATTAGCCAGCCCCAGCCAGTTTATATTCTTTCAAACTGTCAGGAGTGCCCACAATGTTAAATTCTGGGCAAAATGCCTCAAAAACACAAGACACAGAGAGGGAATTGTTGGCAGAGAAGAGACACAGCCTGAGGTGAGGTTATGACCAGCTTAGAGGCAACCTGACTGAAGACTGAGCTGTTGCCTACACTGCTAAAATGATTGATTTTCACAAATTTTTAAGCAAATAAATGGCTGAGAGTGCAACACTTCTTCCTCAGGATTTATTTAATAATTAACCCTTGCTCAAGCAGTAATTGTAGAAAAAAGCAGGAAAAACTTTAAAATTCATAACTGTGCTCTTCAGAGTCTTCCAGAGCTCTTTCCAGAGAAGGATGTTGATGTCACCCAAAATGTGTCCACTCCTCAAACCTGATAAAGCTGGAAATGAAGACGGTTCCCTGCTGATTTTTTTACTGACTGTTACTGTCTTTTACAGTGTTACAATTGATTATTTTTTTCTCTGTTTTGATGCTAAGAAAGGATTTGAAATCAACTTGAACTTCCATGAGGTCCAGGTGTAATGTGTCTTGTTTGTTGTGGGTTTTTTTAGCTTGGTACAACAGCTTTAGCCCAAATCTATCTGCTACTATTATTAGTCATAATATTACTAATATATTACTAATAATATTAGTATCTGTTATGATTAGTATATCCAAGTTGAGTGATAACATGAAAAACCAAACAGTAACTATTGAGCAAAAGCATCATATAGCTCCTTAATGAGTTTCTCTATAGAAGCAATAGAATTTTAAGAATGTAGATATTGATGAGATGTCACAAAAGCTTGTTAGATAAGCAGAGATTAAGCATCCAAAGATTAAAGGTAATGTGTAAATGAAGACTTAGCTGCTATTAGAAAATAGGTTTTGATGTATTTTCTCATCTTAGTAGATGAATTCTTTCTATTTGTGTACTCTGGTGTTGACATTCTGTTTGTCAGAAGCAAAATTTCAAGCTGAGGAAGGGACTTGTAACACAAAGTGCAGAGGGGACAACTGGTTCATTAGAGCTGAAGGTGGCACAGAGAAGCTCTGGGGAGGGAATCATCTATCAAGGCTGATTGGCATAATTAAATGCACTGCTTCATAGCTGGGATGTAGATTTCAGAAGCTGTCTAGAAATTTCTGCTAAATGAAGGGGTGGCTTCACGATGCAGTGATACCTCTCTGTCTTTTTGGAAAGGTGACAAGTTGAGTGATTCTATGAATTTGCCTCTTCATTTGCATTTTTCTCTGCCTTTCTGAGATAACTGGATGTGTCTTCACATTCAGAAATAGGTAATGGAGGAACGTACATACAGAAGTGACAAAAGTCACTTTATTGCCTTGGGATTTTCATTGTCCAGTCTAGTTTTTAACTCTTTTCTGGTTATCCTTCTCTCAAAGTCATTCCCTGTTTAATATCAGTTATTCCTACTGGGAAAAGTCTCATTTTCTCCTTTCTCGTCCTTCTACTCATCTTTCTTCCTGGCTACCATGGGCTTTTCTTTTTGTGTTTGTTTTCACCTTCCTTTCACCTTGAGGAGGTTCCTTGTTGCCAAATGAGCAGAGATCACAGATTCTCTATTTGCATTTTAGACTGAAACTACAGGGGTTATTCTTTAGGGAAACAGAGTCAAGGATCCATCCACATTAGATCCTGGACTGTGGCTTATGCTCTTCCTTTGCGTCCACTCCCTTTTATTTGCCCTCTTTATTTTCCCTTTGGCCTGTTCTTCATTGCTGATAACTGGCTTTTATTTTTTATCTGTTATTTTGTCTGGAGGTGATTAGCTGTGTCCTGAGATAAAAACAAGGTGAAGACAAAACATTTCAGGGTTTCTCTCAGTTTTGAAGCGTGCCATTACCTTTGGCACATTTAATTCTGCAACAAAATGCAAATGTCTTTTCTTTGAGTATTTTCCTCAGGATAAGTTTGTTAAAAATATTTTTCTTCTCATTCATCAAAGCTTTTTAAAATGTTTTCCCATGCTTGAAAGTGCCGCTCGTGTCCCTTTGAATGCTAGCACCAAAAGTTGGGGGGTTTTGTTAAGTTAATGTATTTTAATATGTATATGATGTGGTATTGGAAGGAGGAAATGTAGGGAGGAAACTAATTTTATGTGTTTCACAGACACCACAGAACCTTGTGTTTTGGGTTGTGCCCCTTCTGCCTACCTAGTATCTCCCACCAGTGAAGGAGAGGGGAATGAAACTGGAAAAAAAATTTCCTTCTGCTTCTATAAAGGCCACGAGCAAAAGAGACCAATTTTAAATAAATATATTGATTGTAAAACATGTAGGAGAAGATGTAATTCCTGCTCTGATGGAAACCCTGGAAGATTTAACATTAGAGCTTAGTTACTGTCAGGATACCTCATTATTTCTAGGCAGATTACATGGTTTCAGTGCCTGTGTTTTCCAACTCCCTGCAGTGAGCAGGGACATCCTGCACTAGATCAGGTTGCTCAGAGCCTCAGCAAGGCTGTCCTTGAATGTCTCCTGGGATGGAACCTCCACCACCTCACTGGGCAACCATGCATCTCTCATCCTGTGGGAAATCTACGCACATGAATCCCTGTTGATTCTTGTTACAGGCTTGGTGATGGCTTCAATGCCCGAGTTCCTTGCTTTCAGGAAACAATGATGTAAGAATTATTGGTAAATATTTGACATTTAGGGTGGAAATAAGAAAGTAATTCTTTACTGTGAGGGTGATGAGACACTGGAAGAGGTTGCCCAGAGAGGCTGTGGATGCCCCCACAATCCCAGGAGGAGTTTAAGGCCAGGCTGGATGAGGCATTGAGCAGCCTGGTGTAGTGGGAGGTGTCCCTGCCTATGGCATGGAACTAGATGATCTTTAAGGTCCCTTCCAACCCAAACCATTCTATGATTTAAGCTTTGTGGTGGTCCAGCTGCTGAGTTAATGTGTAATTAATAGGTGAACAAATGAAATAACATAATTTTTTTTTCCTGAGAATCTAATACCTTTGTCAAGTCTCTAGGGCATTATTTAATAATTCTCTCAAGCTCTTTACGTTTCCTGCTGTGTGTTGCAGGTAATTCTGTTTGCTCCCTCATATTTAGGTCAGTAAATGCTGAGATGGGAGAAAAAGGCAAGTTGCAGCTGCAGACTTCTTTACCATTGCTGGCTTGTTGTTTTCACCTTACACCTGCATATAAGTTTCATGTGTGGCTTGAAGAGGTGACCTGACACAGAGATGTTAGTCCTGTTTGACCTTTGGTAGTTTTCATTGACTAATTGATAGTATTTAAAGCAGGAGTGCAAGGGGTCAGCTAAGCTGCTTATCCTTCTTAAGGACAGGGAATTACTTTGCCCTGGCTAGTTGGGAGGAGCAAGTGCTTCCAGACTTCTGCTTGTGGTTTCAGCAGATTGTTGATTTTGTGATGTTGAAGAGATCTCAGGAGATACTGCACATTTGCCTAAAGTGGTTAATCAGTGCCTCACAGTTTTTGTTACTATTCTTGTGCTGTGTTTGTTACTATTTTTGTTCACTGAAAATGGGAGACATCCCTTTTATTAGCTCCACCTCTGTAAGTGTTCTGGAGCTGCCTGCTTGTTTCATGTATTCCTTGGTACCCGGTTTTGTTTCCTTCCTGTTCTTTCTGTAGGTGATGAAAGGAAAATAGAAGATAATTTAGTTCTTGTTAGGGAGGAAATTCCTTCAAGTATAAGGGTACTAAGAGATGATGAGGTGGGTGTCTTACTTTGGGTGAGAGGGAATGTGATTTCTCTGAGGTGGAGAGTTTGAGTTGGGCTGTGGTCTGTTGGCTTTGGAAGCCCATGTCCTGCAGCAGGGGTTTGGGATGATGAAAGGCTGCTGTGCTGCACCTTTGATGTGGGAGAACATAGAATTGAAGGATGGCATGAGCAGCCACTGTAACTTCCCATAGAGTTAAGGAGAATTTCACAAAACACTGGAGATAAAAGTAGGAATAAGATTTTTTTTTTTTTCAGAAGCATTTAGATATCTAAATTCTTTTGGCTTCTATGTAACTTCAGCCTGGAAAAGAGAAGGCTCTGGGGAAGGGCTGTTTGCCAGGGCATGGAGCCACAAGATGAGGGACAATGGTTTGAAACTAGAGCTGGGCAGGGTTAGATGAGACATGAGGAAGAAGTTCTTCCCCATGAGGATGGTGAGCCACTGGCCCAGGTTGCCCAGAGAGGTGGTGGAGACGCCTTCCCTGGAGACATTCAAGGTCAGGTTTGCTGAGGTTCTGAGCAACCTGATTTGTGCAGGATGTTCCTGTCACTGCAGGGGGGCTTGGATTGGGGGGCCTTTGAAGGTCCCTTCTGATTTTACGATGAAACAGATTTTTTTAAATCTCTAGTAATTTCCTGTTGATGATATTAAGAGGTGATATCTGACAGATGTATAATTAATTATTTTTTTACCCTGGAAGTGAGAGTGTCTCATCCTTGATCTATTCTTTTCAGACAATAACTTTCCCATGAGCCCCAACAGAATTGGCCTGATCTCACTCTGATATGTTCAGCAATGCAGCTTCTCTGTGCTTGCCAGTGCATTTGTTTGGAGTTTGCTCTGGATATTTAGACACAGGAAAAAAAGCTGGTTAGAGATTAATTTTGCATATAGAGCTGAAGGATGGCTGCTAATGGTAGAGGTTGTGTGGTGTGTTGTGTGATTTCCTTTCAGCATCTGAACACATATCAATACTTCTTGATTCTCAGCTGTGGAGCAGCCTGATTTTTAATTTCTCTTTATGTTCCATCATCTATGTTGAGAAGAATATCCAGTCCCTGTTGATCTTTGTAGCATGATGGTGGCTTTTTCTTGCCTGGAGCTCATCTGCTTCATCAGCTGTGGAGTTATTCTGTATGCAAGCTGCCCAATTTCTCATGAAACCTTGGCCAGCACTGGCACGAATGCAGTGTTTGGTAGCACGATCTGTCTTGCTTTACAAAAATCTGCTGTTCATTTTAGGATTTCTAACAGCTGTCGGTTGCTTGCCCAGGCTGCTCTTTTTTTTTTCTTTTTTCCCTTTTTTTCTTTCTTTTTTCTTTTTTTTCTTTTTTTCTTTCTTCTTTTCATTTTTTTCTTTTTTCTTTTTTTCTTTTTTTAATCTTTTTAGTGAATTCTTTTTTTTATGAAGGGAAGTGGAAAAAGGCAGTTTGGATTAAGAATTTTCTTGTCTGAATTTCCAGAGGAGGTTGTCAGTTGTGAGTGGTGCTGCATTGCCTGCCTAGTAGTGTTACTACAGATTTGGGATCTCAATCGTGCTGGAGTGGGTGAGGATTGAGGAAAGAGCTTACTTACATTTTGCTCTGGAGATGTAGAGCTTATGCAGAGACAAACAGATCTCATCTGGCAGAAGGCATCAACATAACATTGAGTACACCAGTTTTGTCACAGCCCCACGCAGAAGATTTTCACAGTTATGGCATGGGAGAAGCAACAAGAGTTAAATGGAAAACACACTTTTCTGATCTTCATTTGGCTTATGTTTGGGGTGGCTCTGACAGTTGCTCAGAGCAGATGTTTTCTGAAGGTCTGTTGTATGTGTTTGCATCAAGATGCTCTGTGAAGCATGAGGCAGAACTTAGGTGAGTAGAATCTTAGGAATTTCAGAGGAATGTGATGGTGTTTCTGCCCAGGAGTCATGAAACCAAATAATAGGTTCTGGTTTCATCTTTATTTCCTTCTCCTCCCACATCAGGCATCTTTTTGCCCAGAGAGATTTTGTGGATGCCCCCTCCCTGAAGGTGTTTAAGGCCAGGCTGGATGAGGTACTGAGCAACCTGGTCTAGTGGGAAGTGTCCCTGCCCATGGCAGGGGGGTTGGAGCTAGATGATCTTTAAGATCCTTTCCAACCCGAACTATTCTATGATTTACAAATATGACTTATAGCACCCCACCTTTGCCTTCTCCTGATGTTTTGAGGGGTTTATTCAAGTGGGGCTTTTTTTAGAGGTCTGGTTCCTAATGCCGTAAAGCTTTAAGGAAATAAGATGAGTTTGTAAGGGGAGAAGGGTCATCCAGCTGACCTTTGGAATGCAGAAAAGGTTTTCAAATATGCAGCTCTTTTTCTGTCTGCTACTTGCAGGGGGACTTTTAAGGGATGATTACACAGCAGGTTATCTGCTTTGCAATTACAATTTACTTGGGCATACTGAAATGCTTTATTTGTGTTTATTAGTTGTGAAAGGAGGAATAACACTACAGGGGTGGTTATTTTTCTTATTAGCATCTCATGCTGCTCTGAAGAGAGGATTCCTTCAGATGTTTTGCCTCCCAAAGTGTTCTTGTTGATGCATGAAACTGCTGATGAAGTTGAGAAGGATAGAAGTGGCCACTCTAGGAAGATGAATGGACAGGTTGGCCCCCATCTTCACACGTTGTAGCGTGTTGATATGAGGAACTATTTCTTGTGCCATTTTCTAAAAAGTCATGTAGCAGAAAGCACTGGCCTTTTTATTCTGGTATAGGTCAGCTCAGAAGTACAAAGAACCCCATTTTCCCTGACCATGCCAGTTCTGTGCATTAATTACTTCTCCCTGTACAAGTGATCATCCCACTGGCTGTTGTTGCAGTAGGATTATGCTGGACATGGCTATTTTGTGGGTTGAAGGAACATTTTTGAATAGTTTTGTGGAACTTTATGAACAAAATTGTATTTGTATTGTCTGACAAGGCCATCTGAGTAGCTGATCTGGTAGTCAGAGGATGTTTAACTTGCTCTGTGTGTTTCTCAGGTGTTCTTCTGGCTGATTCTCAAGGCAGAAGCTTCATTTGGAGACATTGCAGGAAGAAAAAGAACCATTTCCCCATAAATCTCCTGAATTCAGGAACAGTAAATGCTATGTGTATTAGTGTGTGCTTTGCAGGTTAATATCAGAACCCTTAATATTCATTTGTGTCTGCTTTTTGTTTCAGTGTTGTTTTATCTTTAAAATGAGGAGCATTGGGATCTAGAGCATCTCAAAGGAAGAAGTGAGATCGTGACCACTTTATATGACAGTAGAGGATTTTTCCACTAGTATTTTTTTTTTTTTTACTAACAGGAAGAAATAATGAGTTACTGCAGGGAAAGATGGGACATGGCTGTTGGATTTTTGGCATATTCTTACTCATTTAAACTCTTAGTCAGTTAGAACTCTCATTATTGCTTAGCATTATAAAGCCTCACCAGCTTAATTTTATAGGTCTTTATTATGCCTCAGAATCTCGTGGAAATGTAACCAGGAGTTGGCATAATATTCAAAACACATTATGATTTAAAAGATTTAACTTTGAAAAATGTAACTTGAAGGTAAAATACTTCCTTACCTAGCTGAATAGTAAAACAGCAGGAGTGGAGCTGAGAGGGATTTTTTAATAATTAGATGGATTTTAAGGTCTACCTCATAAAATAAACTCGTTTTTGCTGCATGAAATGTCTTAATCTTGGAGACAAAAGGTGGGGTGTTGGAATTTGTTTATGTAGTCAGCCAAATAATATCTTACTCAGGTTTTGAATGGATATATAAATACAGCAACAAAAATGGAGTTTGAGCCCATAAATATTTTGCCTTATAAATGTGAGCTATCTGTGATATGGTGTTGAATAATGGAATTGAGCCAAGGTTTGGTTCTGTGCCATGGCTTTTGGAGGTGAATTATAGACTCATAGAATGGTTTGGAAGGGACCTTCAAGATCATCTAGTTCCAGCCCCCTGCCATTGGCAGGGTCACCTCCCTCTTAGACCAGGTGGCTCAATGCCTCATCCAGCCTGGTCCAGAAGCTGGTTGTGCTCCTGATCTGGGCTTTATTTCTATGTTTTTCACTTGTCCTGCTTTCTAGGAGGTCATTGCCCTCTGCATGCAGATCAACAAAAACCCTTCCCACCTTATAGAAATTCTGCCTTTATATCTGGGGAAAGCTGCCTGAGCCCCAGGCCTGGAGGACAGAATGTCTTCCAATTTGCAGGCAGGGAAAGGAAGAGAAAAACCAACAAGACCAGTAGCAACTGGAATAGGAGCACATCAGGAGTCCAGCTTACTTAATTTGGCACTCTTCTGCGATGAAGTAAACTTTTTTTTTTGCATTGGATTAAAAAAAAGAGATTAAATAAAAAGGCAAGTCTTAAAATGTGTTGGTTGCTGCAGTTTGTCAGCAGAGCGTGAGGTTTCCAAATCTGGCCCATAATCTGCCCATCTGGGAGTTGTATTTTTAACAGTTTTTGGCCATGAATCTCATTAGTCTCATCCAGTAAACGCTAATGAAAAAGTTCTGTTGCTTATTCATCTCCTGAACTGCTTTGTACATAAAAATGTCATTCTGTGGCTTAGAGCTGATGCAGGCTTTCCCCCAACCCCCCCTCCCCTGCTTCTTCTTTTCACTTTCAGCATGGTATTAATATCTCTGAGCCTGCTGCCCTGTGACACTATTCTCAGTGCAATTTCCCTGCTGCAAAATGGTTATGGGATCCAGATAGAGTTGTATAACTCCAACTGAGGGAATAAGGTATAAGAAAGTCTCATGAACACAGATCCCATTAGGGTTTTAATACTGTTAGGAAGCTTGTGGGCATAATAGCAGCGGAGGAGGAGGAAGAAGGAAACAACAAACAAGAGAAGCAGACTGGTTCCTAAATATAAATTCCCATATTTAGTTGATAACTTTCCTTCCAGGGAGTTCTTTCTGGCAATAAGAGTAATGTGCTAATTTAAGAGGTGAATTTCATGGACAGAAAAATATAACCAAATAACTCTGATAGTTCTCTTCTGTGTGGTTTTATCCTATGAGCAAATCAGTGTTACCCAGTGCTTCAAAATGAATCTCAGTTTGCTCTCTGCAGCATTTGAGTGGCTTGTTGATAATTTAGTTCTCTCTAGGGCTATGTTTTCACTTAATTTAGGGGAAAAAGAGGTGTGTGTATATGTATTTATTTATTTTTTCATTCTTGTGTAGTGAGAATGTCATCCTACTGTACAATCCCAGTGGAGAGACCAGTATTGGGTAGAGCTTTTCCTGTGGATAATGTTGCCTGAAATAACTGCTGATTGGGCAATGTCCTGCCCTTGCTGTTTTTCTAGGTCAGTTTAGCTGCACTTGCTGGCCTTTTATGAGTACATGGGGGTTTCAAAAATACAAGAACACTGAGACAAAACAAAATCAAAGGAGCCCTGGGGTCAGACTGCTCCCCCCAGTCATCTTCTCTGAGCAAGCTTGGTTAGCAGTCAGTCAGCAGCAGTGCTTGCAGCATCCTTTCTCCATCACTGCTCTCTGTTCTTGTCTTCTCTAACCTTCTGGGTCTGTCACAGCATGTGAAAAAACTCAGACAAATTCCACCAAAGGCTTTTTTTTCTGGAGTCTGTTGTTGCAGCTGGCTTTGTGGGTGCTGAGGGGTTTTGCAGGGAATTGGTTTGGAATGGGCAGTACCTGAGAAACAAAGAGCTGGAACTTCATTCTAACTTGATACAGTGGGTGTTCCAGTGTAAAGAAGTTGCTTATTTTCTTAATATTGATATTGCTTGGATGGTTGAGGAGCCAGGAACACCTTTCTTTACATTGGTTTCCTTAATCTGAAGAGGTAAACAAAGAAACCAAATTCCTAGTCTTTAGCAATACTGTGGTTTGCTTGTTTTTCACAAGGAACGTTGTAAGATGTTTTTCCCCTCAGTATAAGATGACATGGAATTATTAATCTCAAACAGACAGATGCTAATTTAAGACAACTGGGAGTCAGTATTTGAATATTACACTCTGTCTCCAGCTTTCCAGATGCTTCTCTGAGCACTGAGTCAAGCTGTGCCAGGTCTGGGAACAGCTCCTCATGTCCCTTCAACTGTCACTGCAGGGTCTTGGTTAAATCTCAGGCTTTTCACCCCTCAGTTGCCATTTTGTTTTCTTCTCTTCATTTTGGGGCATTTAGTTTCCTTCTGGAACTTGGTGGTTTGGGTTCAGTTTGGGTTCATCTATTCCAGGTGTAAGGCACAAAGTAGATTGGCTTTGATTGCTTTTCAACCCAGGTGGAGAACTTTACCTCTTAGAAAACATCAGCCTTTGTGAATCTTGAATCTTGTGTTTAATTCTACTCAGTCTGATTTACTCCCAAGATTGTAATCCCAAGATTATTCAAGAAAGCTCTTAATATTCCACCATTTCTGTGTCTTCTGTAATGGTGCGTTATAGATGCGCTGTATTTTTTAAATGAAAATAAAAAATCCTGAAATTCTTTAGGACAGGTATTGGCTGCTAATCTCACAAGTCTTAAAGTATGCAATCTTATACACAATCTTATAGATAAGATGTAGGATTTTTAGATTATTTTCTCACTGCTGGGTTTTACTGTTTTCACCTTGTTCTGGAAGGATCTAAGCTGAGTGCTGTGGATGTTTGTGGGTTATGATGTGCCATATAATTGGCCACCTGTCTTCTGCTGATTGCTCCTAACACGGCTGATGAGAATCAGTTAATGAGTTCAGTGCATCCAGCCTCTTATTTCAGTTCACTCTGTGAAACTCTTAAAACCAATCTGGAGCTTTCTGTCTTCCACTGATCTGGGACTGGAGCACCTGAGGAGGACTCATATTATATTCCTGCTTGGAAGAAACATTTTCTCAGGAGAGGTAATTTTTCTTGAGCTTTCTTTAGTTTAGCTTGAAAGGAACAGCCTGGAGGGTAATTGCTGTGATGCACTGCAGCTCCTGCTTACTACCAATATCACTCTGCTGGTACCAGTGAGATCTAGCAACTGATTGTATATGTGGCCTAGTCTACTGAAAGAGTAAAGTATTTTAAGGGTAAGGTGTAATGATAGAGTAACAAGCAGAAGGAATTTACCTTTGCTGCTTCCTTGCCAAGTCAGCCTGTCTTTAGTGTTTCTAATCTGATCTTCACAACCCAGCAGCAAATCCTTGTGGAAAGGAATGCAGTCCAGGCTTGCAGCTCTTCACCTGGTGCTGAGGTCTTTTTTGAGTCTTGTAGAGGTTATCTTTTCTAGCTTTGTGTAATGAAAATTCAGGTGAAGTGCTTTTGTGTATAAACCAAAAGGAATCCCTCTCCTTTAATTACTTAGAGTCATTTCAAATGAAGTGCCTCCATTTGGACCTTCTGTGATATCCACTAGTACTGTAGTGGCAGCAATAATATTTAAGTTGACTGTGTTGCACTAATTAAAAACTAATTAAAAATAGTAATTCTCCTTTTTTTTGTGATTTAATTAAAGCCTTACACCTGCTCTGGCTGTCAGAAGTGGCAGTGAGATGGTTTTTCTGCCAAAATCTTGTTTTTCTGCTAGCTATAGAGAGAGGAACACTCCACTTTTCCACTGTTGTTCATTTTACAGTCTGCTGCTCTTGAATTTGTGGATGGGATTGTAGCTCTGTGAAACAGAGGCTCTGTCTGTAGTGTAGACTAAAAGTCACTGGTGATGGAGAAAAAATTCTGAGGGTGAAGGACTGGGTGTATGTGGGGAAAGTGTTTGCTCCCAGGTGAATTTTATCTCACCCCAGTCAAAAAATCACACATGCGGATGTTTGAAAAGTGTGTTTTCTTTCCATATTCATGTAATCCTTCCATTTGACAAGTCTGCTCATTGCTGGGGGAAATGTTGGCTGCTTTTGTGTGTGCTCTCACTTTGAAAGTCCTCTCCCTTCCTATCTGGTTCCCAGCTGTTAGGACTGGGGGGTGGCTCTGGGCCAGAGGGTGAAAAAGCTTTTCTTGACATCAGGGTTTAAGTTTTCGTTTGATATGCTGCCTGGAGGCGGGTGAGAGGGAAAGCTGAGGGCCAGATTGGTTTTCATTCTGGCTTCCAGTGGTGTTTTAGGAGCTGGTTAGGGAGGTGAAGAGACATAACATCAAATTTCTGAAACGGAATTAATTAGGCTCTTGGCAACAAGGTTTGGAAGGCAGAGGAACCAAGGCTGCTGGGAGTGATGGATCAGGGTGTGATCTCAGTGAGGCAGTGAGGTGCTTGCAGATAAGACAAGTCTGGCATTTTGTGTAGTGTTCTAGCTTGGAGCAGAGCAGAAACATGAGGCTCTATAGCCTGGTGATAAAAAATCTTCATCTGTGGTTAAAAAAAAAAAAATAAAGAGGAGTGAGCTGTTAGAAAGGTGTCACTTTAATGTATTTGTGTAAACTTTTAGTGTCTTCAGTTAAGCTTTGTGTGCTCAGTGTAGCCAGCACTGTACAAACATATGAATTCCCACTTCTTTCTGTAAAGAACTTGAAATGTAAAGACAGTTCTGCTGGGAAAGATAGTGGGGAAGGGAATAAAACAACAAATACTAACTGAAATGGGAATCTTGTAAATAGCTAAATACTGAATGTTGCCAAAAAAGTCAATACCAAAGTTGCTGTATGACATTTCCCTTGCTGTCCTGTGCAGAAGACTGTAGTAGTTCTTCCCTGCAATTGCCTGTGATTCCCAGGATGTTGCTGCTGTGTTTTAACAGAAATGTGTGAAAAATACTTGTTACCTTAAGTCCTGCCAAGTGGCTTCAGTTTTGTCAGGAATTCTGCTTGCTGTCTGCTAAGCTAAGGTAGCTCTCCTGGTGAAGGCCTTCTCTAGGAATGTGTACCCATGCCTTTGAGGGCTGAGAGGAAGTGTAGAGTTGTTAGATTGACTCTTTGAGAAGTTTCTTTGCTGAATTTTACTGTCTATCAAAATTGGTGCTTGAACTTGGTGAGGTAAGAGTGGAAGGGGCTCCCCACTCTTGTTACTTGAGCAACCTGGTCTAGTGGGTGATGTCCCTGCCTATGGCAGGGGTGTTGGAACTAGATGATCTTTAAGGTCCCTTCCAACCCAAACTATTCTATGATTATAGATTTTGTTCTCTGAAAGGCTAATTGCATTTTATTTCTTGTCTTGCCAGACGGGCTGGTGATCCCATTGGTGGAGCTGTCTGCAAAACAGGTTGCATTTCACATTCCGTTCGAGGTGGTGGAAAAAGTTTACCCTCCAGTGCCAGAGCAGCTGCAGCTTCGGATTGCCTTCTGGAGTTTCCCAGAAAATGAGGAAGATATCAGGTAATGAGAACTGTTTGTCTTTTATTGGTGCTTGAAGAGAAGTTCAGTTCACTGGAGGAGAATGGTTGTCTGTTAGGTGTCTGCTTCTGCTGTTCTCATCTGCATTTTGTGATACTAAATGGATGGGTTACTAAGGAGTATGTTGTGATCTGGGGGCTTTATTTCACTGTGTATGTCCTGGTAAAAGCACCAACAGGTTCCGTGTGTAAATATCAGCACAATATTTCCTGATAATATTTCCTTTGTTTTTCCTGATAATTATTTGTGGAGTTTTGTACTTACATTAGTCTCACACAGTATTCTTTCCAGTCTGAATCTGTTACTTGAGACAGATCTTTACCTGGGCTCAGAAATTGCCTGTGAGGGCCAGCTCAGTATCTCTTCAAGCCTTTGGAATTTGCTGAGTACATCAGTGATCAGAGTTAGAGAAATTACTATAGTTCTTAGGTTTCCACATAAATTGTGTAAGTACATAGTCAAAAGCTCTGTGCTTTTAGATCTTTGACCAGAGTATTTTTTGCTGAAGTTTTTCTGCAGTAGGTTTTCTCACCTAACTGTGTTTAGAACTTTGCTGCTAAGTATAAAAAGGTGACACTTCTAGAAAGAATCACCCTGAAATTTCTTAGGTGCATTCATCAGAAATACTGGTGGAATTGGTAAGATCACTTGAATGGACCTAGTTGTTGTTCTAATGTAAAAAAAAGCCTGATGTGAGCACGCAGGCAACTCATCTGGAAGTACAAGGAGTTTTACTGTGGTGTGCTAATGTTGGTCCTTGAATTGCTGTTGGTTTTAGGCTGCATACTTCAGAGCTTTAGGTTGAAATTCCAAGAAATACCAGTAACCCTACACAAACCCACTGAGGAATAGGCTGATGATTTTTATGGTTGAAGTTTAATGAGGAAGTGTCAGAAAGGTGTTGGATGTCATCTTAAAGGTGAAGATAGTAGGGATTTTTCCAAAGCCAGGTTGACAAAGAATGCAAGAGGATAATAATGTGAAGTTTCTCAGATTGATCTTGATGTGTTATATGCATCTCTTACAGGTTGTACTCGTGTTTGGCAAATGGCAGTGCAGATGAGTTCCAGCGAGGGGAGCAGCTCTTCCGGGTGAGGGCTGTCAAAGACCCTCTCCAGATAGGTAAGAACATTGCAGCTTCATGTCTCTAGAAGATTCTCACAACCATATCTGCACTGGGACAGCAGAAGTATGACTGTTTGGGGCACCCTAGACTGACCTCCCAGTCACATTTGTTCTTTGTCATGTCTTGAGCTAGATGCTGTGTTTATTTCAGCCTAAATCAAGTCAGTTTTGGAATGAAATATTCTGAAAATTAGGTTTCTGGTCTGTCCTGTCTCAACATTTTGGGGAAAAAAATGTAAAGAAAGCCTTTGTCTAGAGAGCCTTTGTACAGAGAGAAATTAAGTTTCTAGAACATCCTGATCAAACAAATGCTTAAAGTGCATTATGGCACAGTGGAAGTTCTATGCAGAACTTGCGCTTGGAAGAGAGGATTAGGGGTAAAAAAGGAGTTTATGGATGATATGGCAGAGGAACTTCTTAAGTCCATGTACAGCATCTGAGTTTCTTGGCAAAGGATTACGTGTGTGGAAGGGAAGGAAGTAACTTTGTTTAAACAGTGATGTTGTTTCCCCCTTAGTAGAGGAACTTTAATGGAGGGACAACAGTGGTTTTTGTTTTCCCAGGAGTAGCAGCCCAGCAGCTAATTGCAAGTTGACCACTCCAAATACATTTAAGGTGTGTGGCTGCTGGTTTGAGTTTTGTACCCTCTCAAATGGGAAAAGAAAAGCAGGAAATTAAGTAGCTCCTGGGAGGGAATTTGGTTTGGAGGGGAGGATTGGGCAACTTGTTGTGATCAATAGGACAAAGCTTGAAATGTGCTTTATGCTCTTTTTGTCCCCTTTCCTTTTGTGGTATAACATTATTATAATTTAAAATACAAACTAATAAACTTAGACATCTTTTTTGCCTGCAAATCCATACCTATGATTTCAGAAAAATAGCATCTCTTCACCATCTTCTTGGTAAAATAACCATCAATAAACCGCAGAATTTTTTCCTGTTGTGGTTTCCTGTGCCATCCCACAGACAGTTCTTCAGTATAACAAGAACTGGGCAAAGCTGCTTAAATTAGCAGTAGCAGCAGACTCAAGCAGTAGTTTGAGTTGAAGCTTCTGATGTGTCATGGTAGACACTTTTAAATTTTCTTCATCTCGTTTTGAAGCTGTTCTTCCTTCTTTGCATTTAATCAATTGCCCATCTTCATATAGAAATGAAAATGTTATGGTAGGAACTTGCTAAGAGTGGAGAGATGTGGCATGTTCTTCTCTAACACCTTTCATATACTTTCTTAAATGAAACAATTGCTGCACTTCTGGTTTGGGGAATGTTTAATTTGCTTTTGTGCCCCTTTTTTAGGGCATTTTGGCATTAGTCTGACATGCTTCTGGTGTAGCAGAAGGACTAGCTGATCTCTTTGGGTTTTATTATCCAAAAGTGGAAGATAAATCAGAACTGTAGCTGGTAACAAGCAGTGGTTTTGTGGTGAATACTGCCTTTTTGGTTTGATTCTGTGCCAATTGCTAAAATGGCTGAAGAATTTGGGTGGCATTATGTGTACTTATCAAAATAATCACCCACGTGAGGAAGGGGATTTGAATTCTGGGGAACAAGGAAATGGAAAGGTTAAGCAAGGTAAGAGCAAGTTTGCATTAGCACAAGGATTATATTTTGAGGAAGAAATGTGTGTTTTTGTAAATGGGATTTAGTAGGTCACCTTCCTTATTACAATCTCATAAAATTATAATAAAAATGTACCTTCTTTTACTGATGATGGAGTAAATATTTCAAGCATTGGTTCCAAACCATGCCTTTTTCACTGAAGACTGAAATTTAGTATTGGCTTTGATACCCTCAGTGCGTTCTATATTTCATTAAAGCTGAATTTGTGATTAGCAGGAGGGCTCTGAGTCTGGTAATTAACTCTGGTTCTGTAGAGAATGATTAACTGATGATAGGGAATTGAAGATGAATAGAAGATTCATGCTCTTGATGGCCTTTTTCATCCTTGTAACTTGTGCTTCTGGATAACAGTGAGCTGTAGAGGAAGCTGCAGTGTGACTACAACTGATGTGCATTGCATATGAGGTCACACCAAGCCTTGTTAAAACTCTTTGTCATACTGCCTGAGCTAAGATTCCTAATTTATTTGTTTCATCCTGGATTTATTGGGCTGAATTAATTCAAATCTTGTTGCTGACATTATCCTTTTGCATGGATTTTTAGTCTGAGCAGGAGAGGGGATGTGTGGCTTTCTGAGTATGTGGTTTATAAAAATGGAATATTCACAAAATTGCAGGGAGGTACATAATTTATGAGAAATGTGGTTTTTCAAGCCACAAAATGAAAGTAATGGTTCTGCTATAAGTAATGCCTTCCTTAGCTTACTGTAGAACTGTGAGAGTTGGGTTTCTTGGAAATAATTCTGAAGAAGTCACCTACCTTGTGGTAATTGGCTGGAGTTAAACGCAGAAATCATGCCCCAAATATATATATGGTTGAACTTTCACACTCTGCTCCAAAAAAACATCCTTTTTAATTATGACTTGCCCATTTCTGCTTTCATTTTTCTAAATAGAAATTTCTTAATAGACATAAATAAATAAATGTATTTAAAGTGAGTATTTTAGAACTTCTTGCATTCTGCCGTAGCTGATTGGGAAGAAATAAGTGATGAAGACTCTAAATCCATGTTGTGACACGAGGAAGAAGTTCTTCCTCATGAGGGTGAGGAAACACTGGCCCAGTTTGCTCTGAGAGATTGTGGATTCTCCCTCCCTGGAGGTGTTTAAGGCCAGGCTGGATGAGGAACTGAGCAACCTGGTGTAGTGGAAAGTGTCCCTGCTTATGGCAGGGGGGTTGGAACTAGATGATCTTTAAGGTTCCTTCCAACCCAAACAATTCTATGTCCATCCCTCTGTGTGTGCTGTTGATAGACACGTTGCTTCACTGTTGAAACAGCACATAACCAAATTTCCATTCCTAACTGAAGCACTGTGTACCAGAGAAGAGTAACTTTGGACTTTTGTCTCTTTTAACAGGTTTCCATCTGAGTGCCACGGTGGTACCTCCCCAGATGGTGCCACCCAAAGGTGCGTACAACGTGGCGGTGATGTTCGACCGCTGCAGGATCACCTCGTGCAGCTGTACCTGTGGAGCTGGGGCCAAGTGGTGTGCTCATGTCGTGGCTCTCTGCCTCTTCCGAATACACAATGTAGGTCTTTAAATACATTTCTGCTCTTCCCTTGGCATCTCCTGCCAGACTCTCCTCATTGTGGCTTTATGCAACATGTGCTGTCCTCAGGGAGATCCTTCTTGGCACTCCTCTTGGTTTCAGATTGTGCAAATTGTCTTCTCAGTTGTAGCATGTTTTGTCTCAGGCTAGATATAAGAAATTCTTTACAGTGAGTGTAGTGAAACACTGGAACAGGTTTCCCAGAGAGGTTGTGGATGCCCCCTCAATCCCTGGAGGTGTTTAAGGCCAGGCTGGATGAGGCACTGATCAGCCTAGTCTAGTGGGAGGTGTCCCTGCCCATGGCAGGGGGGTTGAAACTCAATGATCTTTCAAGATCCCTTCCATCCCAAACTATTCTATGATTCTCTGAGGCTCTGAACTGCAGGGTGTGCAAATTCTAAGGGTGGATACAGAGCCCTTTTTGGCCCTTTCCTGTTTCTCTTTTAATTGCTAGAATTGCTCATTAACACTTCAGCTCTGCAAGGAGTGAAAGGTCACCAGTAGTTAGTCTTTTATTAAAAGTCTTTGTAAATATGGGATTTTGAATGCTCTCTCTGTTATCTGCTTGATTACTCTGTGCCCAGAAGGAAAGTAATTTTGATCAGTGGTGGCCTTCGTGTTCACCACTTTGTTTTAACACATACAAGGGTCATTTTGAACTGTAGATTTCAAGCAGTCTGTTATGTTTATGGGTTTTTTTGACTGCTTGTACTCTGTGTGCAGTGAAAAGTAGATATTTCTTATCCCAAGGAACTCCAGGATAAAACATGTAGAATCAACAAGAAATAACAAATTGAATGTTCAGTCTTGCATAGAGATTAATTTCCTCTTTGGAAAGCTGAGAAATACATCTTAAGGGAGGATTAAGCTTGGATGATTGAAAGGAACAGAAGATTTTCTGCTGTCACAGAGTACTTCATAGTAAAGGTGCTTATGAACAACTCCAGATTCTTAAATAAGTGTTAATAACCCACTGAAGCTTGTTAATATTTCTCAGTGGACATTAAGAATTAGCTTTAAATTGATGGCAAGTAATTAATAAAAGTATTTGGATATTGGTATACTTTACCTACTTTCTGGACCAGAGAGCTGGCAAAAAAAAATGGGTTCTTCTTTGAAATACTAGTTCCAGTTTTAAAAAGTTGGCATGAAGAGAGAGGATAGGAACCAAGTTATTATTTCTTATTCATACTCAGAAAATTCACACCCTGCACCAGGTAAAAATAATTCTTTTCTCTCCAATCCTTTCTTCTGCCTGAAAAATAGTATTGAAAGGATTTTTCATGTTTTTATCTACTGGCTGCTGACACCAGCAAGTTATAAACCAAGGTATATTGCTCTAAGTCAGCAAATCAATATCAGAAGCATCTTTATTATCAAATTCCCCATCCCTGTTCCAAGTTAAAATTTAAGTAGGGCATTTTTTTTTTAATCTGTGGAATGAAAAACCTTAAACTAGTGGTGTGAGGTTGTTTTTTTTTTTAAAATCAAGTTCTAAGATATAGAAAGAGGCTGATTTTAGGATTGAAGAGCTCTCTAATGAGGTAAACGAGGTGGTTGTGCTTTTTCTGAAACAGACCCTTGCAGAGCTGGTTGGTTTGCCAGAAGCTTCAAGAATAATGTCCTATTTTAGAGGTTTGTTTGTGAAATCCCTGCCAGTGTTTGTGCAATTGCTAGCAACAACAGATCTTTAGCACAGCTGGTAAAGCAGTTTCCTTGAAAAAAAAAACACAACAAAACCTCTTAAAAAACCAGTTTTAATGAAGCTTAGACAGCTTATTTGCATCTTATCTGCAACACACTGCATAATTAAAGGGGAAAAAAACCCCAAAAACAAAGATCCAAAAAGACCAAGCATTTAATGTGTTAACATAGCTACTGTTTATGGGATTTTACCCATTCACTGGACATAGGTTCATTAAATCTAACCTGCTAATTGCTTTTTATTTCTCCTTTTCTCTCTTCAGGCATCTGCAGTGTGTTTACGAGCACCTGTTTCTGAGTCCTTGTCCCGGCTACAAAGAGACCAATTGCAAAAGTTTGCTCAGTACCTAATCAGTGAACTTCCACAACAGGTAAATGAATACTCAATATGACAGACTTTTTCTTAAATTCAGTGATTTTTTTGTTTTATTCTGGGTCAGTCCACGTGATGTCTTTGTGTTGCAAGATAACCAATTACGCTGTGCAATTGTGGGTTGCTTGAAAGGCTTTTGGTTCTCGCTCTTTTCACATTGCTGTTCTATTATTTTTCAATTATCTGTTGCTGTGTGAAAGATTAGAAGTGTCTTGAAAGCATAAAAAGAGTAGTGGTTTTTCTCATTTCACATAAGAGCTTCCACTTAGCTTGTGGAAGATCAAATACAATAAAACCAAGAAAGCTAGGGAGGGGCTGTTTGCCAGGGCATGGAGTGACAGGATGAGGGGCAGTGGTGTGAAACTAGAGCTGGGAAGGTTTAGATGAGACTTTAGGAAGAAGTTCTTCACCATGAGGATGTTGAGGCACTGGCCCAGGTTGTCCAAAGAAGTGATGGAGGCCCCATCTGTGGAGACATTTGAGGCCAAGCTTGATGAGACTCTGAGTGACCTGATCTAGTGTGGGATGTCCCTGCTCGCTGCAGGGGTTGGACTAGATGGCCATGAAAATCCAATTCAACACATTATATAAATCTATAGAAGACATTATGGTGAAAAACTTAGGTCAGAACAAATCATGTTGCTGCTTCTGTGTTTGGTTAAATGGAGAAGATTATCCAGGAGATGTCTTGTATATTCCTTATGTGACCTAATGCCCCCAGTTGGTGACTTTTTGACTTTCCCCAGAGTAGCCTCTCAGTGATTCCTGAGAATCATTTGGATTATGGGAAATAATAGAAATGAAATTTTTAATTAGTCATAGGCAAAATCAGCTCTTTTATTCCTTTAATATCTCTGTTGTTCAAGGTCCTGCCATTTCTATAGTGTGCCTGAGAACTTGCACAAGAATACCTAAGTAACTGTTTTTACAGATCTTGCCGTAAAAATATAAGGATCAGGCAACTCTTTTAAGCTGGTTCAACCAAAGGGGGTTGAGAAAAACCTCACCTTTATGAATATCTGCAACATTTTAATAGTTTGAGCATAATTTCCTTAGTAGGAGTTAGATTATTGCCAGCATGGGCCTAAAATTCATGTTACGGTGCTGTGCTTGGGACACTAAGATACTCTGTTGCTAAAATGTCCTCTAAATTTCCTAAGGAAATGCGTAATCTTCTTATGAGAGGAAACAGGGGAATCATATAACATGAAAGTGCTGCTTTTTTTTGTTGCTGTGAGTTCAGCTCCAAGAGTTCCTGCTTCTTGCTGTGTTATGTAACAGACAAAGCTTTTCTTCTCTCCTTAAGGACTTGGAGCTTTGTGTCACACAGTCTGGTGCTTAACAAAGGGGAATTTTGAGAGGCTGGCAGTGATGGTAGTTATTTCCTGGAAGATGGGAGAGTTGTTTGCTTTCAAATATTCTGGATCTGCTCCTTTTTCCAGGCTTTATTTCTCCTTCAGTTGTGTACCAGCTGTGCACCCAGGAACATCTGGATTGTTTAATTAAATTATCACCATCTTGCCAGATAATCTGATGGATGCTGCCCAACAGAAAAGTTGGGGTCTTTTTGCAGAGGCGCATAAGATCATGGAATGTTTTGGGTTGGAAAGAACCTTAAAGATCATCTACTTCCAACCCTCCTGCCATGGGCAGAGGCATCTCCCACTAGACCAAGTTGCTCAGTGCCTCATCCAGCCTGGCCTAAAACACCTCCAGGGATGCTTCAAACCCTTCCAACAGTCTTTTTCCTGGTCCTCAATATTTCTGAGTGAAGACTGATACCTCAAGACCCTGTATTTTGACTATGTGATGTAAAATGAGAGTAGGTTGTACACATGATTATATTTCATCCTCATTTCCAGCTTGTGAATTGCATGAAGGTACAGTCCTACAATGCTGAGTTACTTTGAAGTGTAGAGGGAAGATGATCTGTAGAAATGCAGCTGGATAAGGAGATGTTTTTCAAAATCTCTGTGAAAAGTGTTTTCCATATCTGTGAACATGTCAGTGATTCTGAGCAGCTGGAATTTATTTCCTCTCCCAAGAGCTATTTCCCTTCATGAAGCCAGTCCTCCTGTTCCAATTAAATATGAATATTTTTGCAAAATGCCTGAAGTAGAGTCACTGCAGGTCACTGATACTTCAACCTTAAAGTTTGTCACAGTCTAGAACTGTGACTTTCTCTGCTTTGTAGTTACTTAAAATATGTAATACTGGAAAAAGCTATAAAATAACTTAATGCTGATTTTATTTCTTCATGTGACTCGCATGCAAAACACCCTTCTGTTTTTCTGACATCTGTTTGAGATGGATCTGTGTTAGTTGCTAGATTTACAGGACCAGTGGCCTTGTTTTACACTGTGTCATCTTTAACCTCAGCTGTTGAGGGGGGAGAGAGGAGGGATATCAGATTTTCTCTTGCAAGTCAATTAAATCCTAACTATATGCCCAACCAGTTGTAAACACACATGCAAAGGGCTAAATAGGTTTATGGTTTCAGCCCAGATTTAGTTTGAATAAACAACACTGTCTACTATGCATTTTTCTTTCAAAAAGAGCATATTAAGGTGATATCTACTTGAGATTTTGCAGTTGGTTGTGAGCCTTCTCTCTTACCTCTGTCCAGAAACTATGATTGTATTACTTTAGGACTGAGATTGCATTTGTTTCTTATTGAGTTAATATATATATGGTCTGTTTGCTAAAAGGATGGTAAATATAATACAATCTCCCCAATAAGTTAAGTGGATGTGTAATTTATAGTTTGTTCCTTCCTTCAGTTTGAGTTTCACAGAAATTATTTAGGAGCAAGAAATAAAGAGCATTCAAAGTGCTGGGAAATGGTGACCTTGACTGCAGTCACTTCCATCTCTCAGAAATATGGAGCTCTGTGCTCTTGCCCTTCAAGGAATGAGAAGCAAACCTGTAACCTGTGATGTTTTTGTTAATTTATTAGGATGTGGATGTAGACCTAGGTTACAGGATTCTTTTGAGATAGGAGAGGAGAAAGCTTAACTGCTGCTTTGCTTTTGTGTGAGCTTTAGCACCCTCTATCGTCCTTTCTGAAAACACGACTGTGTATCATTTGATGCTTCTGAAATCATGAAAGGGCTTAAATCATTTAAAAAAATAGGGAGATCTGGGTATGTCAGGATGAGAAATAGGATGTATATTGAAAGTTTGCTTCGTGTTTTCAGATTCTTCCAACTGCTCAGCGCTTGCTGGATGAGCTGTTATCTTCCCAATCTACTGCCATCAACACAGTGTGTGGAGCTCCAGGTAACATTTTCTATACCTTATTTTAGTAGTTTGTGGCACAGAGAAGAAGTGGGTATATTTCCAGCACTTTAATTTTTTACACTGGTCACTTACTGTGTAGGTGGAATGGCAGGTGGAGGTTGAGAAATAGGATAAGTACAGCAGCTGATAGAGCAGCAGGCACTTGCTGCTTTGATGGATGCCTCTGATTTCTTAGTGTTTTTCCTGGTCAGGA
Source organism: Turnix velox (assembly GCA_013400935.1). Classification (NCBI taxonomy): domain Eukaryota; kingdom Metazoa; phylum Chordata; class Aves; order Charadriiformes; family Turnicidae; genus Turnix; species Turnix velox. The sequence goes on along the minus strand of VZTY01021139.1, from coordinate 63,381 downwards.
GGACCCAAAACTGGATACACTATTCCAGGTGTAACTGTACCAGTGCCATAAAATCACAAAATTACTGGAGTTTGAAGTGGCCACTGGAGACCATCTAGTCCAACCTCCTACCAGAGCAGATCCACCTGCAGCAGCTTTATGAAATGTGTCTAGAGATGAAGACTGCCATCTTTCTGGGCAGCTTGTGCCAGTGCTCTGCCACCCTCAAAGTAAAGAAGTTCCTCCTCATGTTTAGTTGTAACAAGGACAATAAATTCCTTAAATCTGCTAGCTCTTAATGTAGCCCTTTTTGCAGGCTGGGGTTTTTTTGGTGTGCACCCTCAAAGTAAAGGGCATTTACCATGATCACCAAACCCTGTCAGCTGCTTAGCTCTTTGGGTTTCAGTCTGTACTGATGCTTGGGCTTTTCTGTCTCAGGTACAGAAGTTTACATTTTTCCTCAGTGAATTTCTTCAGGTATCTGTTGGATCTTGACTCCCTTCTAGTTCCACTGCCATTCAGCATGTCTCCCAATTTAATGTTGTCAGTGGTTCAGGTAATGTTGTGATAGCATTTTGAGGTAGTTCTGAATAATGAGTTCTATGACAGGAGAAATAAACATGAGCAACACTGCCTGTGTGCTCCCTATAATCTGGAGGAAAGTATCTTCAAAGCCTGAAGGCTCTATGTGGTGTTGTTTTTTTGTCAAGATCCCACTGCTGGGCCCTCTGCATCAGATCAAAGCACTTGGTACTTAGATGAGTCTACTCTGAGTGACAACATAAAGAAAACCCTTCATAAATTCTGTGGACCTTCTCCTGTTGTTTTCAGGTAAACTGCTTCCCATTGAGGGGAAATTTGGATATGGATTTAACCTGTTCACTTGTTTGCCATGTAGCCTCCACTTATGTGATGCCATAGGGTGAAGGATGCTTAGTTTTGTGGTTGTACTGTATTTTTTACATAGCTCATCCAGCATTAATTCAGTAGAGCATGTTATATTGGCACAGTATTTTACTTTCTGAGTCTCATTAGGCATCCTTTCTTTTAGGTTATGCATGTCTGTCCCTTTTAAGATGCAAATATGCTTCTGGGTTTAGGGATATGCTCAGGATTTTGTTGTCCTTCATTTAATTTCTTTACATCCTTCTTCTTTGTCTACAGTGATGTGAATTCAATGTATCTCTCTTCCACGGAACCCCCAGCTGCTGCTGAGTGGGCCTGTCTCCGGCGTCCCCTACGAGGAAGGGAGCCTGAAGGCATCTGGAACCTTCTTTCTATTGTGAGGGAGATGTTTAAGAGACGAGACAGCAATGCAGCTCCTTTGCTGGAGATTCTGACTGACCAGTGTCTCAACTATGAGCAGGTATTCAAATCTCTCTGCTGTGAGGGGAGGAAATTGTAAGGGTTGAGCCAGTGACTGATGCAATGTGCCTGTGCAATCCATGCCTGAATATCTATTTTTGGACATTATCCATTAAGGGCACGTGCTTCTCCATGCTGAAATGCTGTTACATCTTGCTCTTGTGTTGATTTAGTAATGTTCCAGTAACACTATATCACCAAAAATATTTTTAACATGAATATATGGAATATATTTTCTTGTTCAGTGCATTTGATTTGATTTCTTCTCCATTGATATGATTTATTTTAATGTTGTGTGTTTTTCTCCCCTGAACAAAGTAAATCATGTATGAGCTGTCGTTTTCTAGATATATGTTGGATGGTAGAATCTCTGATTCTTTTACTGTTTTTGTGCAAGATAAATCTGGATGGTTTTAAGTAATTTTATTTTTTTAATATTAGAAAAAAGATTTCCTTTGAGAGTTCAGGATGCAGATCTCAGTCTGTAACATAAATTGCAGTTTAAGTTTCCTGTTTGTTTTATCATATACCTCAGCTTTGAGCAGGGGAAAGGAAACCCTTCATTTACAGCATTTGTTGGAATTACAGGATGGGATTGTTCACCTTTTCCTTCCAAATGGGAAGGGTTTTAGTAAGAACCTCCTGTGAGTGTTCTGTGGACATATACAGAAATTTTAAGAGGTTTTTAGTTCTCTAAAACAAATGCTGCTTCAATGCTTGTAATTATTTTAGAGTCAAATAAAAACATGGTGGTGACTACAGGCCCTGTTTCCTTGTGGGTATGAGGTTAAGGGAGAGCAGGGGGTGAGGTGTGGTCCACAACACAGCTCCACTGAAACATTTTCTTCTGCAGATAACTGGCTGGTGGTACAGTGTGAGAACATCTGCATCACACAGCAGTGCTAGCGGGCACACAGGACGCAGCAATGGCCAGTCAGAAGTAGCTGCTCATGCTTGTGCAAGTATGTGTGATGAGATGGTGGTTCTCTGGAGGCTGGCTGTCCTTGACCCAACTATCAGTCCACAGAGGTGAGCACCAGAATCTGATCACTCTCTTTTATTTCTGTGATACTCGGCTTCAACACTCGGGGCTTTCTTCCTGTAGATTCTTTACATTGTTACCTCATTACCTGTTCAAGCATTAGCCCTTCTGGACTATGTGCTATGTAAAAGCACTAGAATTATTTTAAACTTCAATTACTGTTGCTGCTCACTTTTAGCAACACCACGTAGTGTCAATAATTTGTCTTCTCAGAGCTTGCAACCTCTTTGGCAGAAACTAATCCTCCAACTTTGGGGATTTGGATGGATGCAGATTGGAAGAGGGTAGATATAGGCTGGAGAGAAGAAGTTCTAAATTTACTGTGAAGGTGGTGAGACAGTGGAACAGGATGCCCAGAGAGGTTGTGGATACCCCCTCCCTGGAAGTATTTAAGGCCAGGCTGGATGAAGCATAGAGCAACCTGGTCTAGTGGGAGGCGCGGGAGTTAAGAAGCAATGGGGTTGGAACTAGGTGATCTTTAAGTTCCCTTCCAACCTAAACCAATCTATGATTCTATGTGAGTATAACTCTCCTGATGGAAAACGTTTTTTTAAATGATAACTCTGCCTACCAGTAAGTTTTAATGCTTTCTAAATTTAGGAGCTTAATGGCTTTCTGTTCAGCCCAATCATTCACTGCTGCCTGTTTCAAGATGAACCATTTTTCTTGCTTTCTCTGCTCTTGGGGAGTTTATTCTCTGCAGTGTATTGGTAAACAGTGTCACTGGGGTATGATTTTTCAGTCAGTGTTTTCAATTGTCTGAGGAAAAAGTGACATTTCTGCAGGTTTCAAAACCATATTGTGCCTCATGTTTATTTATCACTAGTTGAAGTAGCAGTGGAAGTACTGAGGGCTCATTTGAGGTACTGTGGTTGACACTGAAATAATGTGTTTTGTACATCTAATCCTACCAAGTGTGGTGAGTAAAATGTTATGAATTAGCTTAATGTGCTAGAAATGCTCAGGAAAAGTTTCAGAACAAATGAAAACAAGATGGCATTCTCAATACAATTACACATTTACAGGGTTTACTTTCTGTGAATTGTTGCATAATATTAATAAAATTGTCCTATTTTTTGTGGTTTAACCCAGCAGGCTGCCAAACACCAAGCAGCCACTTCCTTCCTCCCTTTCCCCAGTAGGATGGGGGAGAGGGAATCAGGGAAAAAATGGTAAAATCCCAGCCCAAACCAGGACAGTATCCACCTCTTATTGTATCCCATCTATGCCATGCTCTAGTTGTACACTTTCCAGTACATTCCAGTTAATCCCAGCCACTTTTCCTGTCTCTAGCTGGGTAGCACTATCTTGCTCAGCTTAAATGGGGTTTGCCTCAGTGCTGCCAGTTGATTTGCTTCAGGTTGCCCAGAGAGGTGGTGGAGACCCCATCCATGGAGACATCCAAGGCCAGGCTTGCCAAGGCTCTGATCAACCTATTTTAGTGCAGGATGTCCCTGCTCACTGCAGGAGGTTGGACTAGATGACTTTTGAAGGTCCTTCCAGCCCTATGATTGCTCTATGCAGCATCAGCCACCACCCATGAATCCAAATTAATTACTTGCCATTTTCCTTTTTCAATAATTATTAAAGCCAACTTCAGCAGACTCCTATCTGTGTAAGGTACATCAGGGACACTAAAATGGATGCTGTTTCTATCTTGTACATTTTATAGCATGAAGTACCTAAATATAGGAGATGAAGACAAAAATCTGTAGGAAAAAGGGAATAAGGCTTAAAATAACACAAACATCAATCAGATCACACAGGAGAAAGAAACATAAAAGGTTTTTTGGCTCTTAATAAAGTATGAAGTTGTGCTGTGTGTATTCACACTTGAGTTATTTTGCTCAGTTCAGATTTGCTCAGATCTCCCACCTGAGCTGCTGCAAAATGGAGATGCTTCTGCTTGATTAGCTCTTCTCTTGGCATTTTGAATAGTCTACAAGAAGATAAAAGAAATAAATTCTTTATGGTGAGAGTAGTGAGACACTGGAAGAGGTTGCCCAGAGAGGTTGTGGATACCCCCTCTCTGGAGGTGTTTAAGGCCAGGCTGGACGAGGCACTGAGCAGCCTGATGTGGTGGGAGGTTGTCCCTGCCTATGGCAGGGGGGTTGGAACTTGATGATCTTTAAGGTCCCTTCCAATCCAACCTATTCTGTGATTCTATGTCTGCTTTGTAACATGTGTCCTCTTGATTCTTCTCCCAGGCGCAGGGACCTCTGCTCACAGCTCAGACAGTGGCAGCTGAAAGTCATAGATAATGTTAAGAGGGGTCAGCACAAGAAGTCACTGGAGAAGCTCTTCCAGGGTTTCAAGCCAGCTGTGGAAGCCTGTTATTTCAGCTGGGAGGAAGCTTATCCCATCCCGGGGATCACATACAGCAGCACTGACAAGAAGAACTCCTTCTGTTGGGTGAAGGCCATCCAGCAGAGGAGCTGCAGGTTGCAGAGTACAGAAGCTGCCTGTGAGGCAGGCAGAACCCATGGACAGGAGGCTGGGGGGGGACCTTGTCTGCAGCCTGGGGACAGGCTGCGTCCTTCTCCCCAGGAGCCAGCGGTTCGTCCCAAGGAACTGACTGGGAAGAGGAAAGTTGTCTCTGAAACACCACAGAGGGTGCTGAGACGACTTTCAGCAGAAGGTGACAAAGCTGTGTATAAGACTGCAGTGGGCAAAGCGAAGTTGCCGGTGAGCAAAGGCTTGACCAGTAAACATGGTGGGAAACGTCGCATGAGCAGTGAGGACAGCTCTCTGGAGACGGACTTGGCAGAGATGAGCCTGGATGACAGCAGCTTGGCTCTGGGGGCAGAAGCCAGCAACACCTTTAGTTTTGCAGAAAGCCCTCTGAGCAGGAGCTACAGGGATGCCTTTGAAGAGGATGGTGGGGTGTACTTCTCTGAGGGACCTGAGCCCAGTGTCAGGAGCAGCTCTATGGCCAAGAAATCATCCAAGGATCCCATGGGAGAAATAGGTAGTGGCGATGATGACCTGCCTTCTGCTGATGAGACCAGTGGTGGTATGAGCCTGAAACCAGAAGAACTGGAGGAGGAGAATGGTGCAGCAGGGGGAGGGGATGATGGAGAAGAGGAAGATGATTACCAGGTGTACTATCTCAATCCACAAGAGATGGCCAAAGAAGACGATGACAAAGGTGAAGGGGAAAATGAAGAGGAGCAGGATATATTTGCTGGTATAAAGCCTCTGGAACAGGAGAACCGGATGGAGGTGAGGTGAATCTAATTCAAAGCACTGTTTTATGTATTGCATGTGTCGCAGCCTGGCTGGCTGTCACCTTTTTACTTTGAATGCTGTTAAATCAAATGCTTGATTATAATGTTGCCATAACTCATTGTATCTACAGTCTTAGTGAAGTTGTCCCATATGACTCTTATCCACAAGTTTAACTCCCTAATTGCTCACTGTGAGAGTCTCTCAGTTTTAGAATCATAGAATAGTTTGGGTTGGAAGGGACCTTAAAGATGGAGTTCCAACCCCTCAGCCATAGGCAGGGACACCTCCCACTACACCAGGTTGCTCAATGCCTCATCCAGCCTGGTCTTAAACACCTCCAGGGAGAGGGCATCCACAGCCTCTCTGGGCAACCTCTTCCAGTGTCTCACTACCCTCACCATAAAGAGCTTCTTTCTTATATCTAACCTGTGTCTTCCCTCTTTCAATTTACATCCATTATTTTTAGTTTTAGTTGATCCCATTTCATATTCTGGGATTTACAAACACTGCCAAAACAGTGTGTGTGGGGGGGGGCTTTTTACCCAGTTTTGCTCTTAGACATGGCAAAATGGAGTGGAAATTAAAAAGAGGCAAGACTGAGGTAAAAATGATAACTGAAATTTCAATTTTCCAGCAGGAAAAATTGAAATCCATGTATGTAAGCAGGAATTCTTTGGAAAGTCAGGGGTTATCTAAATACTCTGTGTCTGTCATATGTGGAAATATGTTTAGAGATTGCACCTATATGAACAAGCAGCTGTAGTAGTTACAGTCAGTCATGGAGATAGTCACTCAGTTTGGGGTCTGCCTTTTTTTAGGTTATTCTCTGATTTCTTATAGTATTTGTGTGGAGGATGAGGTCAAATTTGACAAAGAAGCATTTTCTTAGGGGAGTAGTGCCTGGTGGGGTGATGAAGGAGGTCTGGGCAAGAAGGACTTTGAGAACACCTGCAGCTAAAGTTTAACTGTGAACTATATTTGCAGAATCTTTGTGACACATGGTTTGGGGAGTCTGAGAGAGTGTGATTTGAATATGATCAACTGGTATTTCTTGCAGATCCTGTTTGCCTGTGCAGAGGCCCTGTATGCACATGGATACAGTAACGATGCCTGTCGCTTAACAGTGGAGCTTGCCAGAGACCTCCTGGCCAACCCTCCAGATCTCAAAGTGGAGCAGCCACCAACAAAGGTAGAGAGCATGCTTGTTCAGTTTTGGGAGAAGAGGATCAATCAGGAGGGATATATGGGATGGATACAAGAGGATTCCTGGATTTTTCTCATGTGCTGTGATTTGGGGCCACTCACTGTTGCTTCCTCTAGCTTGAACTTCTCTGAATTTCTGAACTTCTCATTGATGTGCTCAATCACTTTGTGTGTGAATGAAAGGGAGAAAGAAAATAAGAGGCTATTCAGCAGGACTTGAAGTCTTGAGAAACTCAAGTGTAGTTAAAAGCCTCTTTGCTCTGCTTTTCCCGTGCTTCAAGGGGAGAATTGGTTTGACTGTTAAAAGACACAGTTCCTTTAGCAATCTGTTCTAAATCAGTTGAACAAAATGCCCTATTAATACCTGCTTCAGAGGATGTTTTTTTTAAGAGATACTGCTACTTTGTGCACTATGAGATGATACAGCACCTTGATTGTGCAGGTGTCCCTATTTCTTGTGATTCTCTGCAAATTCTTAGTGTCCTATTTCAGGATGTGCACTGTTGAAAATACTAAGTTTATTGTTTCAGGGTAAAGTATTGGAAAGGAAATAAGCATAAGCTTCTGGAAAATCACTTGTAGGGGCACTGCACAGTCTTTGTTATGGGGAATGGACTAACATGGAAGATTTGTCTGTGCAGCATCAGTCCAATAGTGCATCTATGTCTTATCTACAGGCTGGCTCTTCCACTGCATTGTGTTGGGGGTTGTGATAGAGAGAAGTAATGATGCTCATAAGTAACCACTGGGATTTAAATGTGTTTTATCCTTTCTTCTGACTAATGCAAAGTGTAGAGGGGCAAGCACAGAATCATTTAGGATTCTTTGACAAATTCCTTCTGAAACAGGGCAAAAAGAACAAGGTATCAACCAGCAAGCAGACATGGATGGCAACCAACACCTTGTCCAAAGCTGCTTTCTTGCTGACTGTGCTGAGTGAGAGGCTCGAGTACCACAACCTGGCCTTTCAGATAGGAATGTTTGCTTTGGAGCTGCAGAGACCACCTGCCTCTACAAAGGCTCTGGAGGTATGAAACATCTCAAAAAGGTAGTATGTGTAAGCAACATTGTGATTCTTGGATGCCTTTGTTCCTGTGGTTTCCATTTCACCTGCTGAAGTTTGGTTATGCTTTTTTATCATAGAATCTTTGAGTTGGAAGGGACCTCCAAAGGCCATCTAGTCCAACTCCCTGCAGTGAGCAGGGACATCCTGCATTAGGTCAGGTTGCTCAGAGCCTCAGCAAGCCTGGCCTTGAATGTCTCCAGGGATAGGGCCTCCTCCACCTCTCTGGGCAACCTGAAACAGTGTTTCAACCCCTCATGGGGATGAAATTCTTCCTAATGTCTCATCTAACCCTGCCCTGCTCTAGTTTCAAACCACTGTCCATCATCGTGTCACTCCATGTCCTGACAAATAGCCCCTCCCCAGCTTTCCAGAAGCCCTTTCAGGCACTGGGAAGCTGCTCTGACGTCTCCCTTGAGCCTTCTCTTCTCCAGATTGAACAGCCCCAACTCTCTCAGTCTGTCCTC
>VZTY01021139.1:31417-54281 GCA_013400935.1 Turnix velox | reverse complement strand
AATGAAGGGATGGCTCAGAGCAGTGGAATCCATCCAGGAGGAAAACATGCTGCCACCCTGTGCCCCTTCTACAGTCAGTCATAGAATCATAGAAGGGACCTTGGAAGGGTTGGAAGGGACCTGAAAGATCATCGAGTTCCAACCCTCCTGCCATAGGCAGAGACATCTTCCACTAGATCAGGCTGCTCAGTGCCTCATCTCGCCTGGATTTAAACACCTCCAGCGATTGAGGGGGCATCCACAGCCTCTCTGGGCAACCTCTTCCAGTGTTTCACCACCCTCACTGTAAAGAATTTCTTTCTTATATCTAACCTGAATCCACCCCCTTCCAATTTATATCCATTATTTCTAGTCCTCCCATCACATATCTTACTAAAAAGTCCTACCCCAGCCTTTCTGTAGCCCCCTTCAGGTATTGATAAGTTACTCTGAGGTCCCCCCTGAGCCTTCTCTGCACCAAGCTGAACAACCCCAACTCCTTCAGCCTGTCTTCATAAGGCAGTCTCAGATGGGTGTATTATTTAATATAGTTTCCTTCCTTCCTGCAACTCAGAGCAATCACCTTTTCCACTGCCCTATCTATTCAAATGCTTCTCCTGATGTTCTTCTGAAAGCTGATGCTTATTTTTTTGAGTACAAATCTCTTGTGGTTTGTTGTTTTTTTTTTCCTCCTCTGTGATAATTTGAGTAAAATAATATCTTGTTTTGGATCTTTAAATTTATACTTGGTGTGGAGAGGAAGGTAAATGCTGCTAAATTGCTGAGATTTGCTATGATTTAATGATCCAGTAAAGGCTATAGCTCTACCTTATGTATAGGGAAAAGGATTCCACTGCCCACAGGGCCTGGTGATGACATCTTCTGTTTCCTTGTGGATACTCCCAGGTGAAGCTGGCTTATCAGGAGTCTGAGATTGCAGCCCTCTTGAGGAAGATTCCCTTGGGCACTAACGAAATGAATTCTATTCGAGGAAGAGCTGAAGAGCTTCGAGAGGGAACTCTGTGTGATTACCGACCTGTCCTGCCCCTCATGTTGGCTAGCTTTATATTTGATGTCCTGTGCACTCCAGGTACTGTCTACCTTGCCTTGAGTGTGTGAAGGACACCTTCTGGTATCCCAGGGTGGGAGGGGTTATCAAGAAGAAGCTGTCTTCTGTATGAGAATAACCTGATTTCTATTCTCTGTGCACTTGCTTGCACAGTGTTGCTTTGGATACTTGGTGTCCTGGTGGAACCTGTCTCTGCTTTTCATTATATTTGAAAATAACTGGAAACTTAGCACATTTCAGCTAAATAGTTACAAAGAATGGATTTCCTAGTTTTATGCTGGTTATATCCAGATCATCCTAATATATTTAAAGAGGAAAATAACATCCTGTGATTAGAAGACTGATATGACAGTGTACCTGCCTGGTTCTGAGTCTGGTGAGGGAAAAGGAGGGAGGAGGAAACACCCTGCAAGACTGTGCTGTAGTCTTGAAACTGGCTTAAGGTTAGGAGTAGGATGTAGGAAGCTGTGCACATCAAGAAAACACTCATAAAAGGCTTTTGCTTGAGGTCTTGATTTTGAAATGTGAGCACTAATTCTGTTGCTGTTTTTTTTCAGTGGTTTCTCTCACAGGCTCTAGACCTCCAAGCCGTAACTGGAATAATGAAATGCCTGGAGATGAAGAGCTTGGTTTTGAGGCAGCTGTTGCTGCTCTGGGTAAGAACATTTCACAGGAAAAAGTCTTTCTTCATCTGTATTCTGCACATTGTCTCGGTTTGGATGGGGAGAGTTAGTAGCTCGTTCCAGTGTGGTTGAGAACTGATGACCTCTGCAAGATTTATCGGTACCAGAAGGGTTCTACATGCTAGGGCTGAGGTGCCTTTGCAGAGCTGTGAAAAAACAGAAGGGAGATAAGAGGCAGGAACCGAATGTTAAAATAGGAACATGAATTTTAGTTTTCTTCTGGCTTTTTTTGTCACAGAAGATGTATTTGCTGTAATGGAGATAGACACTTTAAGAGAACAAAAGGCAATCGTTTCAGAAGAGGTTAGACAATGCTAGTTAAACTAGCAGGAGTACTCTCGAGCATTATCATGTAATTCAGGATTTTAGCATAATACTGGTTTCTTGCCTCATTTATCACCTTCAACAACAAAGCAGTGATTATATATATTATGTTGACAATACTGCGTGCTTGTTTTTAAAAAAGCAACATGAAAAGGAATAGAATAAATAGACAAGTCCTATCCTCTGTTGCCTTATCTATGAAAGGAGGGTGAGTTTTTTTTATGCTGTGGGAATGCTGGCGTGTAGCATCCGCAGAAACTGGGAGAGTTTGTTTCAAGATGGAGTTGTGGTCTTGCTTGAACTCTTTCCCTGTGGCATATTAGGATCTGGTTGTTCTGACAGTTGGAGCAAGCTTAGTATTCTGGGGACAGACAGCAGTTCCTCTTTATTCATGACCTGTTTCTGAAGTTAACAGAAAAATGGGGGGGGGAGTAATATATCTTCTGTTGCCTGTGACAGTGAGATGAATAAAACAGTCTGAGGTGTAGATAGTGCTCTGTGGTGTAGTCCCATGGGCTCGCTTGTCTCTTCATCCTCTCTTTTCTGACTTGCAGGCATGAAAACAACTGTCAGTGAAGCAGAACATCCTCTGTTGTGTGAAGGCACCCGAAGGGAGAAGGGGGATCTGGCACTAGTGCTGATGATTACTTACAAGGATGATCAGTCTAAGCTGAAGAAGGTGAGTTTCCCTTTAGAAGTGGAGAGGGAGATACAGAGCAAACCCTGTGTTGTCTGCTGATGGATTTGATAGTTGCTGTGCCATGTACTGATGATTTACAAGCTGTGTTCTGGTTTTTATGTTCTTCAACTGATGCAGAATCTTACTGTGCAGTGTGCATCACCCTGGAATGGGCATTCTTTCCATAAATTTCTTAAGGTTCTCTCACTGTGTTTGATGCTTTTGCTTACCTAGGACTATTCAGTGTGTGGACTGGGAATTGATTGTGTTTTGCTGCAGGGTTATTGGTTTGCAGAACAGTTTATCTAGCAAATCCTTTGTTTCTTAACACCTTAACTCTTTGATAGACTAGTTCAGTCCACCTGTTCCTGTGCAAGAAAGACAGTAAAACTCTACCCCTCCACCCCCAAAGGAGGAAAAAGATATAAAAAAACTGCTGAAACTTCTGAAATTATTTTATTAATCTTTTGTATTGAGATACCCAGCCAGGAATAACATTAGTGTCTTTCTGTCTCCTGAAGGAGGAGCACTTTTGCTCTACTCTTCTCCAGGGAATAACAGGGACACAGTGATATTAGTCATCTGCAAATGAATGCTCTGTCATACTTGTGGGCTTCATCTTGTGTGGAGAATAAACAGTGTAGACAGACAAACCTATAGAATGTACTCATGAATTTTTCCACTATTATATAAAAAATAAGGATAAAGGATAGGAAAATTATTACAGGCCAGTAGAAGGGACTTATTGGTGGCTTCTCTAGTGGCTTTCCTGGTTTCTGGTAAATGGTATGAGAGGAGTTTTTGAATAGTGAGCACAGAATTGTGGCAGTGTGCAAGAACATCTAATGAGGCAGAACTAAATATAGGATCCTCCATTGTGTCTTTGATGTGCCAGGATTATTACTTTATTGTGATCTTTTTTTCATGATTTTCAAGTAATGCCAGTGGTTGCTTGGAGTGAAAATGAGAAAATTGAGTATGAATGAATCTCTGCTTCCTCACTAGTGCAGACCACAGGGCTCTCAACTGCTTGTTGCCCATCTTCAGTGCAGAAAGGCAGTGCCTGCCCTCTAGAGAATTAATTATTTTTTTTTTTCCTCCATGAATGGAATTTATTGTCTACTAGGAAGCTGATTTTGTACTTTTCCTTGCTCTTACAGATTTTAGATAAACTCCTGGACAGAGAGAGTCAAACTCACAAGCCACAGACTTTGAGTTCCTTCTACTCATCCAGCAAGCCTGCAGTGGCAAGTCAAAAATCTCCTTCCAAACACGCTGCCCAGTCAACTGCAGCCATCCAGCAGCTTCCAGGGACTTCTGTCACTCAGCAAACTGCTGTCACCCCTGCAGTCCAGAGCAGTCCTGGTCCTGAGAACTTTGTGGAGAAGAGTGCTCAGGGTAAGAGGTGCTTTGTAAGGGCTGTGCTGAAACCCACTGCAGAACTAGAACTGTGTGTTTTTTGTCTGTTTAGAGAAGTGATCAAGAGAAGTGATCATTCCCCTTTACTTTGCCTTGGTGAGACCCCAACTGGAGTTACTGTATCCAGTTCTGGAGCCCTCAACATAAGAAGGGCACTGAGCTGTTGGAGTGAGTCCAGAGGAGGCCACCAAGATGATGAAAGGGCTGGAGCACCTCCCTTCTGAGGACAGGATGAAGGAGTTGAGGTTGTTCAGCCTAGAAAAGAGAAGGCTCAGGGTGGGCCTCATAGTACCTGAAGGGGGCTATGGAAAGGCTGGGGTAGGACTTTTTAATAGGATATGTGATGGCAGGACTAGGAGTAATGGATGAAAATTGGAAGAAGGAAGATATAGGTTGGAGAGAAGAAAGAAGTTTTTCCCTGTGAGGATGGTGAGACACTGGAAGAGGTTGCCCAGAGAGGTTGTGGATGCCCACTGCCTGGAGGTGTTTAAGGCCAGGCTGGATGAGGCACTGAGCAACATGGTCTAGTGAGAGGTGTCCCTGCCCATGGTAAGGGGGTTGGAACTAGATGATCTTTAAGGTCCCTTCCAACCCAAACCATTCTATGATAAGTATTCAGAATGATTATTTTACCATCTGTTGGCTTGGTATTTACTAGAATGTTACTCCCCCATTACCTATTGGGTTGTATCCATTTCTCTACTCATTCTTGTTGCACAGAAATTCAAACTTCTTGAGCCAGTGCAGTAAGCAATCAACATAAAAGTACCATGACTCCGTTCTTAGGTTTATATCACAGGGGTGCAGGATTGTGAAAAGTTAAACAGTGAGTTGGTGTCTTCATGCAAGATAAATAACTGAGATTGCTGAACAGTGTTAGAGATAAACATGGTTTTCTTTAAGCTGCACTTTGGTGGCAAAGATCACATGCAACAGCATTTGGTGGCAAGCAGGTGCTCTCTTAGATCTTCCCAGAGATTAATACTAGCTGAGGATAACTGCAGTAAGGTCAGGGTTATGGGAGAATATTTATTCTAAAATGATTCCATGGTTGCAGCAAGTTTTCTAAACCTTGAGTTGTTAAGATAAAATCTTCTTGACTTGCTACTGAATGACATACTTGGTCTCAGTTTTTCTCCTAGTACTATCCTGCTTGTAAATACCAGTCATTTAATAAAAATGCTGCAGTTAATGTATTTTAAATGGCCACATCTGGATTTGGAGATAATATTTACCTTGTCACTGTCCTGTTTATGCAGAGAGCTCTCAGAGGTCCCCCTGTGAGCCAGCTGCAGAGGCCACTGTCTTGAAACAAGAGGGAAAGGTCCCCAGTCGTCTGGCCCTTGGAAACAGAGGTGGATACAATGGGAGATGCTGGGGTTCTCCTGTCAGGCAGAAGAAGAAACACACAGGTAGGAACTGACTGATTCATCTGGCATCTAGAGCTGTATGAGGCAGCTCAATGGGGTTTGGACAGTGTCCTTGCTCTTTCATCCCATTTGCCAGCCTTTCCTGTGCTAGAGAAGCAGCTGGTTCTCTGAGATGTTTGCCATGGAGAATAAGGTTTTGCTCCTCATATTTCCTACCCAATTCTGTATGGCAGGGCACCACAGCAGATACATTCTGGGTGTTAGATGAGTTATCTGGGGCTGAATGATTGCTGGACTCTGGGAGTGGAGCACTTAGCTCTTGGATCCATAAAGAAATTCAGAGAAGCTGCTCCTTCTCTACACTTGTCTTGGGGAGAGTGTAATTAGAGGCTGAAAATATGAAGAAGCTTGATGCAAACTGTGCAGATATTCCTGAAGGGCTTTCTTAGTACTCACACAAGCTGTGTAGCTTGATTTTTTTATGTATGTATCTGCTTCTTCTGTGACATTGCTGTGTTGTTTCTGATGCAGGCATGGCTAGCATTGACAGCAGCGCTCCCGAAACCACCTCTGACAGTTCTCCAACGCTCAGTCGGCGCCCTCTACGTGGTGGATGGGCAACAACATCCTGGGGCAGAGGACAGGACAGTGACAGCATCAGCAGCTCTTCAAGTGATTCACTGGGATCTTCCTCATCCAGTGGCAGCAGGAGAGCCAGTGGGGGAGCACGTGCAAAGACTGTGGAAGTTGGAAGGTAATGAGTAGTGCCAGTGCCTGGGGCAGCTTCTAGGTCTGATGTCATGGAAATAATGTGCATTGGGAAGTACTTTCCTGGGAGAATTTGCTTTATTTTGTCTCTTCTGGACCCTAAAGACAAGAACTCTGCATTCCAGCTGGTGAACTTGGAGAGTAGAATGGTTTGGGTTGGAAGGGAACTTCAAGATCATCCAGTTCCAACCCCTCTGCCATAGGCAGGGACATCTCCAACTAGACCAGGTTGCTCAGTGCCTCATCCAGCCTGGCCTTAAACACCTCCAGGGATTCCACAACCTCTCTGGGCAACCTCTTCCAGTGACTTGCCACCCTCACAGGAAAGAATTTCTTATCTCCACCCTGAATCTCTCCTCTTCCAAAGTTATTCCTAGTCCTTCCATCACACATCCTATTAGAAAGTCCTACCCCTGTCTTTCTGTGTCTTTTACTTCTAGGTATAAAGGGAGGAGGCTGGAGAGCCATGCTCCTCATGTCCCAAACCAGCCTTCAGAGGCAGCTGCTCACTTCTACTTCGAATTGGCCAAGACAGTCCTTATCAAAGCAGGTGGAAACAGCAGTACCTCCATCTTCACCCACCCTTCCTCCAGTGGTGGACACCAGGGACCACACCGCAACCTTCACCTCTGCGCCTTCGAGATCGGGCTGTATGCACTAGGGCTGCACAACTTTGTGTCTCCCAACTGGCTCTCTCGAACTTACTCCTCCCATGTCTCTTGGATCACAGGTTATAGAGCAAAACCTTTTTGGGAAGCTTGCTTTTTGGGCAAGAAGGGGGGGAGGGAGGCTGATTTTATGTCTCAAAATGGTGATATTGCTGGGCTGTGGTAGCCATGCACACTGCTGGCATAGCTGGTAGTATAAGCTGAGCACTGCTGATTTTACAGTGGTGCTTTGTTTTGCTTGGAAAGCTCATGTCATGTATTTTTTCTTGTTTGAACTGCAACATCATTTGGTTTTCAGAGCCACAGACTATTTCTTACACAGAGACTGGTCTTAATTTATCCTTCAGGGTTCTGCTGGACATGTTATATGGCTTTGTTCGGCATTTCACTTTCCTCCTCCTCCTGTTTGCACCCAGACTTAGTAACTGCTTTCTGTCCTTGTGGCTTATAGAGCCTCAAAAATATACCTTTGGAAATTGATGTTTTCCTGACCTCTGGTGCAAACACAGCTGAAGGCCAGTCTGTGGTTTGTGGATACTAAAATCAGCTACAGCAAGTTCCTCTCACTTCCACAAGTGCATCTTCAGCTTAAATGTTATTACTACTTGCTTGTTGAGTGCTCTTGCCTGTCTTGTGTTTTGGGAGAAAGAGCCTAAATCTGACTTGAAGCTTAAGGGGAGCAGTTGGGCTCTTTGTCACTACTGATAGAAGCAAAGTGTGCACCTCCTGTTGGGGAAGGCTGCTGCAATGGTACTGGGCATGCAGTGGTGTGAGAATCTTCTCTTTTGCTCTTAGGGCAGGCCATGGAGATTGGGAGTGCAGCCTTGAACATCTTGGTGGAGTGCTGGGATGGGCATCTGACTCCCCCAGAAGTGGCATCACTGGCAGACAGAGCTTCAAGGGCCAGAGACTCCAACATGGTGCGGGCAGCTGCTGAACTGGCACTCAGCTGCCTGCCCCATGCCCATGCCCTCAACCCAAATGAGATCCAAAGGGCTCTGGTGCAATGCAAGGAGCAGGTGAGCATCACACCAGAGCATTAAGCATGTGCTGTTACTTGTAGGATTGTCTCCTCTGCTACAGGACAACTTTTTATCCCAGTTGTTTGAATTTCTCTCCTTTTTAAACAAATATGTCTGGTTATTCTGCATTGATATGTTCCCCATAGCATCAGTAATTTGAGTGCCTTAAACTTTTCTTCTGTTACAGTTTGGCCACCTTTTGTTTCTGGTTTTGCTTTCTTAGAATTATAGAACAGTTCAGGTTAGAAGGGACCTTAAACATGATCAAGTTCCAACCCCCCTGCCATAGGCAGGGACACCTCCCACTAGATCAGTGTCCATCCTGGCCTTAAACAATTTCAGAGGGGGGAAATCCACAACCTCTCTGGGCAGCTTCTTCCAGTGTTTCACTACCCTCACTGTAAAGAATTTCTTTCTTATATCCAGCCTGTATCTCCGCTCTTCCAATTTACATCCATTCCTCCTAGTCCTTCCATCCCATATCCTATTAAAAAGTTCTACCCCAGCCTTTCTGTAGCCCCTTCAGGTATTGAGAAGCTACTCTGAGGTCTTCACTCTTGCTTTTCTTTCAGGACAACCTGATGCTGGAGAAGGCCTGCATGGCAGTAGAAGAGGCAGCCAAAGGAGGTGGCGTGTACCCAGAAGTCCTCTTTGAAGTAGCTCACCAGTGGTACTGGCTTTATGAACAGACTGTTGGTGGCACTCCAGCCCAGAGGGAAGGTGCCACTGGCTGCAGTGCCAGCGCTGCCCGAGCTGCCTCAGAAACATCTCGTGGGTTGACAGACAACCGGGTCACCTCTGAGCCAACCACCGTAACTGTGGCAGCTGCGGTGACAGCGTCAGCCACGGTCATGCCTGTCATCTCTGTGGGCTCCACCATGTACCAGCAGCATACAATGGCAGGGCCAGCCATGGCACATACACACACGCAGGGCCTGCACCCCTACACCACCCTACAGACTCACATCCCCTGTAACCCCCAGTACATCGGACACACCATCCAGCACATGCCTCGCCCCGCTGTCTTCCCCGTGCCTGGCTCAGCCTACCCACAGGTGAGTTTTGCCTCTGCCATGTGCATTTCAAGGCCAGGCTTGTTCATGTTCTGAGCAGCCTCATCTACAACAGGATGTCCCTGCTCACTTCATTGGGGTTGGGCTAGATGACCTTTGAAGGCTTCTTCCAACTCTTACTCAGTGTTTCATGATGTCTTTGTGTGGCTGCTTCCAGGGGGGGAGTATGTCTGATTGGGGATGATGGGGGGCTCAGAATTGAATCATAGAATGGTTTGGGTTGGAAGAGACCTTCATCAAGTTCCAACTCTCCTGCAATAGGCAGGGACACCTCCCACTAGACCAGGTTGCTCAAAGCCTCATCCTTAAACACTTCTAGGGAGGGGACATCCACGACCTCTCTGGGCAGCCTGTTCTAGTGTCTCACCCCCCTCACAGGAAAGAACTTCTTTTTTATATCCAGCCTAACTTACTTTGCTTTCCCATCCCACCTATTGCATTGCAGGAAGCCTTCTGTGGGTGTATGTGAAGTCTCAAGGATATATAAAATATATATATCAGTAGTTTTTAATCTTCTTACCTTGTAGTTTCTCAGAAGGCACTGAACAGAAAGCTCATCATTTTGAGAGCTTGCTGACTAGATAGATGCTACAGAAGGAAAGCCCAGTGAAGGTTATTTTAACCTTTTCTTATTTTGGAATGTTCTTGGAGTAATTTCCTGCAAACTGATAAGATTTTAAAGGGAGGAGGAGCAAGGTTGTGTGCTGCAGGGTAGTTTCTGTGCTGCTTCTTCCTATGCTTCGTCATCCCTGCCAGGTTGGACTTGTAGGGTTTGCTCAGGGATGTGCTTTGGGCTACTTCTGAACAGTCAGACAAAGGGATTGTGACTGTTATTTATCTTCTGTTATTTTTCTTCTTTAGGGTGTCCATCCAGCATTCATAGGAGCCCAGTACCCATATTCAGTCACCACCCCATCCCTGGCAGCTACAGCAGTGTCCTTCCCCGGTGTTCCTGTGCCATCCATGACACAGATTGCTGTGCATCCCTATCACAGTGAGACAGGACTGTCATTGTCTTCCAACGTAGCAAGTAAGTGTTGCACACCCCTGGCCTATGTGTGGAGTTTCTTTACTGTGTCTGCCTACCTGGAACCGAGTGAAATCCTGCTCCTCACTGGCCACAGCTGGTCTTGCACTGAAAAGTTTTGGCCAAATCTAGTCCATCCTAAAGATTATGGAATCATAATGAGGCCTGATTCAGCTAGTGGAGCTTTAATTTCTGTTTAGCTAGATTATTTTGGTCTCACAGACCACAATGTGTTTGGACTCCTTCTGGACCTTCCGACCTGCAATTTGTTAGAGCTTTGTTCCCATTCTCCTTTGGGCAAGGTGGTGCTGAGCAGTCTCTTGTGGTTCCTTTGGGTCAGATGGAAGAGAGTGAGGAGGAGGAAGCAGACAGACTTGAGCTATATTGATGTGTTTCCTGCCTGGAGGGACTGGAAGCAGCCAGGAACCTCTGTAAAGAGGACATGTTTTGGCAGGATCATGTCAACACTCTTCCTGCATGGTAGCTGGATGTCACAGCAGAAGTGGAGGAACATCACAGTGATGGACTTGATCTTTGGGTGACTTAATACTGTTCCTGCTCAGTGATTTCCCTCGGCAGTTTCTCCTCAGCTCTAGACATGCATGTGCTTGTTTCCTTGGATGAAAAATCAGAGCCAGATGTGTCATTTAGGAACAGCAAAGACCTTTGAGTCAACTCATGTAAAGGATGAATGATGTCCATGCAAAAGAGATGAACAGCCATGTATCTGACCTCCATCAGGCTCTGCTTACAAAGAAAATAGAGATATTCCCAGCCCACTGTGTTTCAGTTGTAAGTCTGTAGGTTTTGGTTGCTGTTTAGGGGAATGAAGACCACACTGGTAGGGTGAGGTGAAGGGAGATGATGACCTGAGTAAACTTCTTTTGAGCCTGGTGGTGGGTGTCCTAATGCTGCTGTTTTGCTCTCTTCAGTAGGAAGTGTCCATGGAGGATCATCGTTCCCAGCGATTCAAGGGGCTTCCTTGACAACCCTGTCCTCACAGCCCAACTCCCTGGTTACAGGCAGTTTTCCTGCCGAGGATGAGCAGCACAGTCAGCCTGTCAGCCCCCAGGGGCTGCACTACCTCCACTCCGCCTACAGAGTTGGTAAGGACGGCTTTGGGGGGGGGGGTTCTGTGGCCCCTCGAGGGATTTAGGGCAGGGCTGCAGGGTTTTATCCTCATTTGGCTATTTGCTACTGCACCTCTTGGGGTTGGTGGCACCTTAGTTACATGGGGAAAGCCACTTCTTGGTCAGTTGTGGAGGTTAAAAATGGAGACAAAGACCTGTTGGTGCTGAGAGCCTCCAGGGGAGAAGAGAAAGCTGAGTAGGTAAGAGCTGGGAAAACTTTTTCAGCAGGATATAAGAAAGAAGCTCTTTGCTGTGAGGGTGGTGAGACACTGGAAGAGGTTGCCCAGAGAGGTTGTGGATGCCTCCTCAGTCCCTGGAGGTGTTTAAGGCCAGGCTGGATGAGGCACTGAGCAACCTGGTGTAGTGGGAAGTGTCCCTGCCTATGGCAGGGGGGTTGGAACTAGATGATCTTTAAGGTCCCTTCCAACCCAAACCATACTTTGATTCTGGGTGCAAAGGAGTCTGGCCAGGGCTTTGAGGATGTGGATATGAAAAAATGGAGTTTGGCTCCTGCTGCTCATGGGTGTTGCATGCACACATCTGCACACATAGTTGAGGCTTCAGAGATAGAGGATTCTTGCTTCACTCTGGATTCTTTGCAGTTAAGGAATTGTCTGCTGGCAGGGCAGGTTGCACCTTTTGGGGTTGCAGTGAGGGAAGTTCTAGAGTAAATCTTATTGGGCAGAAGCTTGACTCTGGCTGCCCCTTTCCCACAGGGATGCTGGCTCTGGAGATGCTTGGCCGAAGAGCTCCAAACGATCATCCCAACAACTTCTCCCGCAGCCCACCCTACACTGAGGATGTAAAATGGCTCCTTGGGTTAGCTGCCAAGTTAGGTAAGGCTCAGAGCAGTACTCCAGCAGAAATCCACTTGCTGGGATTTGTACTGTGTTGGGGAAAAGCTCTCCAAAGAGTGAAACCTCAAAGACTGGGTGAGCCCTGATGTTTGACCTCATT
Organism: Turnix velox; assembly: GCA_013400935.1. Lineage (NCBI taxonomy): Eukaryota > Metazoa > Chordata > Aves > Charadriiformes > Turnicidae > Turnix > Turnix velox. The sequence continues at coordinate 42,113 of VZTY01021139.1, read as the reverse complement.
CCTGAGAATGTTTCAGGAGATCCTGCTGCTCTTTCATCCAGGCAGTTGTCCTATTTCTGGGTTCTACAGCTATGGTGTTGAATTTTGAGGCACTGGATGAAGTGCATGGGGTTGGACAGGACTCATAACTTCTATTTCTACCATAACAACAGCTTTTTCTTTTCCACTGCCTTGTAGGTATCCCTCTTTCTTATGTATCTTTGCACCTTCTCTGAAGACCTTTTATAGCAATAGATGCTCAAACCACCAATTGTTTGGGCATTTTTCTTTTTAATTCCACTTTGCTCATAGAACTTTTTTGTCAGTTGAATTTTTTAACTTTTTAATCAGCAATAAGGACTTAAAAAACCCAAATTACCAGCCAGGCTCTGCAAACTGCCAAATGGCACAGCTTCTCTTGCTGCTGCTTCAGGAGCTCCACTGTAGGCACCAGTGGGGAAGCTTGACTGTCTCCAGGCTCCCTGAGACCTAAGATGCTTCCTAGATGAGGAGATGCAGTGTGTCCTTGCCTCTGTAGTGACCTTGCACATCAGTTTGCTTTCATATCCACTTTAAAGACAGGTAATTCAGGAACATTAGTGGCTGAGGTGACACCTACTCTAAGCTCAGACCTCAAAGATGTGTCAGAATGATCTCTTGTCCCCATGAATTTTCTGGATTACCTCCCCCAGGCCAGCTGGAGAATAGTTTGCACTGAGAAGAAGGTGCTCCAAATCCAGGTTCTTGCTGGGAAGCACCTTCTTTCTTGTGTTTTTCTTAACTCTGTTCTGGCTTCTCCTCCTCCTGCAGGTGTCAACTACGTGCATCAGTTTTGCGTTGGTGCAGCCAAGGGGGTGCTGAGCCCTTTTGTGATCCAGGAGATCATCATGGAAGCTCTGCAGAGGCTCAACCCTGCCCATGTGCACAACCACCTGCGCACTCCAGCCTTCCACCAGCTGGTGCAGAGGTGCCAGCAAGCCTACATCAGAATAACAGAGCTGCCAGGCCACTGCCTGCCCTGCAGGTACTGCCTCTGTGTGCAGAGGTACCACACCTCAGCTGCTAGTCTATGGCCTGATGCATCTCCCTCCCTCAGTTGGGGTGGAAGATCGAGGACAGCAGTGCTCTGTCCAAGCCTACAAGTCTTGGGACATCTTGTGGGGTCACAAGACTGTAGAGTAGAAACATAGAATGTGTGAGTTGGAAAGGGACCTTCGAAGGCCATGTAGTCCAAGTCCTCTGCAGTGACATCCTGCTATATATTGACATCCATCCACTGAATCAAAAGCTGATGATACCTCCTCCAGCAGCTGCTGAAGTGGGTGGTTTGGGTTAGCAGCAGCCTGGTGGGTAGCAGGCAACACAGGTGGGAGAAGAAGAAAGGCAGAGGTGTAAATTGTATGGGGGTTTGTCCATGAGAACCCTACACTCAGAGTGAGGGCAGTGCCAGCACAAGGCACATCAAGCCCTTCATTTGCAAACATAATCAGATTTGCTGAATTTGAGGAATTTTATAAGGTTCTGTGATAGCAGCACTATCTATGTTGTGTTAATTCTTTTTCAAAATAATTCCTAATTTGTTTTGGGAGCCCTTTCCAGAGCTGGACAGGCAAGTGTCTGTCTGCTGGAGACAGATCAAATAGTTTTCCTCTGACAATCATACAGAGACAGGGAAGCAAAAAGAAGATGAACAAACAAATCCCAACCCCTGGCTGGATAAAGAGGAATCACAGAATCACAGAGTTGGAAGGGGCCTTCTGAGGCCATCTAGTCCTACCCCAGGGGCATTATGAACTACATCAGGTTGCTCAGAGCCTCAGCAAGCCTGGCCTTGGATGTCTCCATGGTTGGGGCCTCCACCACCTCTCTGGGCAACCTGGGCTGGTGTCTCCCCACCTCATGGGGCAGAACTTCTTCCTGATGTCTCATCTAACCCTGCCCAGCTCTAGTTTCAAACCATTTCCCTTCACCTGATTGCTACATGCCCTTGGTGTGTGATGTATCACTCCGGGAGCTCTTTAATCCACCCGAGGGTGCTGAGCAAACACCTTAAATCTCTTTCCCTGTTCCCTTTCAGTACATCCACCACCGGCTGATCCACCTGACTCCAGCTGACTACGATGACTTTGTGAACGCCATCCGCAGCGCCAGAAGCGCCTTCTGCCTCACCCCCATGGGCATGATGCAGTTCAATGACATCCTGCAGAACGTGAAGCGCAGCAAGCAGACCAAGGACCTGTGGCAAAGGGTCTCTCTGGAAATGACCACCTTCTCACCATGACAACAGGTGGATCTCCCATGGACGCTCAACCCTTTGCCCTGCCTAGTTGTAGTTCTATTTACACCATCCTTCCTTCTGGTGTCTCTCTTCTTTTTCTTTTTTTTCTTTTTTTATTTTATTTCAGTTTTAACTCGTTGGCAACCACTGACTCTGATGTATTTATGACATTCCTCTCCAGCACTGTTGCGTGTTGGCCCTCTGCTCTGCTCGCTCTTCCTCCTCCCTCCCAGTGGGCTGCAGGCTTCAAGCATCAGGAGAGGAGAAGGCAGTTGAGGTGGCTGCCCTGGGGTTACTCACTGCTTTTTTGTCCTCTTCCCTGGGCCCCTGGAGGCTGGCCTGGGAGCAGTTGGCAGTCTAATGACGCACGTGTTAGAGGGGTGGGGGATTCTGTCTCAAATATTTATTTTTGGCATTTATAAATATGTAAACTTTTTTTGGTTTTATTTTTGGAGTGGGGAGAGGCTAGGACTGCTGTGCTCCGCTGAGAGAAGCTGAGACTTGGAGCAGCAGGGTCGGGGCCACCTCTGTGGCTTCTGCAGCCGTGGCCAAGGACAGAGGCTGGAGCTTGGGCAGTCAGAGCCTTGTGACCGTGCCCGGGGACTGCCACAAGTGCCCGGGCTCTTTCTCAGGAGAGTCCCTGGCTGGGCACTGCTTCCTCTTGGGATGTTTCTGATCCTGGTCTTTCCAAGCTGTACAATCGTGGTTCTTTTGGCTGGGGTCTGACTCTCCTGTGATCAGTTTCTTATCCCTTGTCTCTTCTCGTTTCCTGATTAAACACTCGTTTTCTTAGACTGACTCTCTCTCCTCTCTCTCTGCTGTGATGTTGACAGTGGGATGGAGCTGGCCGGCCGCGTGTCACTGGGAGCTGCTGGGAGCACTGGTGGGTCGCTGTCCCTGCTTGGGGAGCAGCAGCCCAGCACAAAACAGGTGGCCAGAGCTTTTTACAAGAGCTGTGAGCCTAAGGTTTTGTGGCTGGCACTGCTGAGAGTGATGTGCTTCTGCAGAGGCTGAGGTAGGTGTGGATGGGCTCGCTGATGTGTGGCAGGGGAGATGGTGGAAACCTGGGATCTTCTCCTTACACTTCTGCCAGCCTCGAGATTGCTTTTCTGCTCCTGAAATCCTGACATTTCTGCTCCTGTCATGTGGTAACACAGGGTTTTGTATTTCTGAGGTACAGTGTTAAGCAGTAGCTGCCCACCCTTGATGCCATGGCTAGAGGGAGTGGGTGACCTGCTTAAACTTAGCTAGGCAAGGGTTTGCTGGACTCTACCAGATACTCAGCAAAGAACTCGTTACTTTTACACCAAGGGAATTTAAAAAGGCCACTGCTGTGTGAGGGTAGAAGCACAGAGATTTCAATGCTTTTAGATGTGGAAGTCAGATGGTTGATCAGTGTTAAGTCTCCATTGTCTCAGGGGCACGTTTGCCTTCTTACTTGGGTTCAGCCTCTGGTGGGGGAAGCTTTTAAGTTTCTGCAGGCTAGAGCTGGGCCTGTTTGTGTTTTGGTATTTTCAGTGATATGCATAAAAAATGCAAACTCGGAGGGACAGGGTAAAGCAGGTGGAGCAGCTCCTTCTGGTTAGAGCTGGGTGCTGTGCAGGCCAGGGAATGGGATTGAGGTTCCTCTGCTCTGAGGGTGCAGCTGGAACTATTTAAGTCTCTCCTTACAGGTCTTTGTATTCCTTCAGGAGGTTATAAATGGTGCTGTTTGTAAAAATGTTGAAGCTTATGAGCTGCCTGTTACTGGCTGTGACTGGGAAAGCACAGTCTGCTCTCTGGGACGTTTGGCTTTCTGGTTCTTGCCTCTGTAGAACTGTGGAAGGCTCAGTGTGGCTGTTGTACACCTTTGCTTGTAAGTTGAAGGGTTATCAATTTACTTTATTTACAGTATTTTGGGGTTTTTTTGTGCCTGAATTTAAGTGCTGGATGACATGATTGTGGTAAAGAGGAGCTTTCTTAAACTGTAGGTTGTGTGTTTTTCCAACTCTTCCTCTCTCTTCACCCACCTTAAATCAAATGGGGCTTCTGAACTTATTTCTGCTTCCTATTTCCATTTTAAGAGTACTTCTACTTGAGGCAGGGTCATGGAGGCACCTCTCCAGGAGCAACATAAACCTGTGAAAGCTGCAACTTCAGCTTTGGGGCTGGGCTGTGCCAGGGCTGCCACCTGCAGCCTGACTACTTCATACCTTAGTCTCAGGGTCATGGCCAAACCCACACTCTGGGAGCTGCCAGGAGGTCACCTCATTGCTGCACAGTGTTTCTTGTTGGTATAGACAGTGAGTGTTCCCTGTAAGCAGGGGACTTCTTTTTCCTCTTGGTGGTGCCTGCTCACAGCTCCAACATTCACAACTACCTCATGCTGTACGAGTCCTTCAGTGTTGCAATGGGGATGTGAGCTGTAAGAAGGGGGAAATGCTCAAAACAAGTATTTAAAAGCTGGATTAGCAGGGTATCAGGTAGTGCAGGTGCACTACGAGCCAGACCCCACACTTTCTGCCCATGTCTTGCTTTGTTTTGTCTCACTGAAGAGAGACAGGACCCTCATTAGGCCAATGCCAAGCTGCCACTCTGACTTATGCACCTCTGCAGTGCTGTCAGCAGTTGAAAATTGCAATTTTTATCATATTTTTTTATTTTAATATAGCATTGCTGCATGCTGCCATTCTCCCAGTCCCATGTAAAGGTGTTTACATAGCTGAGGCTCCTCCCAGTAGTTTCTCTACCTTATAGGAAGGAGTCTGCTTTTATTTTATATATATCTTCCAGCTTGAATTCCAGAGGTTGTGTTTGAGTACAAGTTCCAGCTTCACATGGTGAGTGCTCTCTGAGGTTGGGGTGTGTGTATGTGTGTATTTATAAATTTATTTATATATATGCTCAAATAGCCTTCTTATAAAATAAATACATTGTTCCTATTGTTTGGGTTTTTTTGCCAGTTCTCACCTTTTGTAAACCTCCTCCCCCTTCCAGCCACTCTCTGGCTGCTGTTTCTGTTGCAATTGTACCTTTCTCATCCCTGGGGTCAAATTATTCCTTTGCAAACGGGTCTGTTTCCTACCCATCAGGCTAAAACCGGTATTCTTAAGGAAAAAAAATATAATAATTTCAAGTAATGTTTTATGTTTCATGTTTTCCTTGTCTTACAAGTGCCCTGCTTGGCAGGAACCTGTTACTTACTCACTGAGGTAGGAAGAGAAGGTTGATTTCCACTGTTAAAGTGATGTGTGTGTGTGCCTGGTGGGTTGGTATCTAGTGACCAGTGTGTCACACTGGTTGTGGTGGCTTTCTGGTGTGACAATGTGTTGTCAGAGGGAAATTCCAGATCTGACAATGACTTTTCATCAGCTCCAACAGGTAAGGACAGGCTGTGTTTGGCTCTGAGTGCAGAAGGTGAGCTGTTTTCCATCAGTATAAGCAATTTTGGGGAGACCCTGCAGCCTTTGGTTTCCTTGAGTGGAAGAACATTACCTGTAAATTAATTCTGATATGCAGTGAGTTCCTCCCAATATTTATTCCTGGTGTATTGATTATTTTTTTAATGCTTAAACCCATTTAAGATGTGCTGTAACTCAAGGAAAAGCATGAAGTAAGTGTGTGAGTGGGTGACAACTCGCAGAGACACAGAAATTGAGTCTCTAAAGAGTCTCAGTCATCCTGTGACAACATGGAAATACAGTTTGTGAAGTCTTTGGTCAAGTGAGATTTATAAAGTTGGTTTGTAATGTTGATATTACTGTGACTATTTAAAGGACAGTTTGCTTCCAGGTCAAGGTGAGGTTGCTGTTTCTAGTTGGTTGCTGGCACCAGTGCAAAGAAGCATCCAGGATGGCCCAAAAATCATCTAGTGCCAACCAGTAAGTCTCTAGCTTCAGGCCATGGGCTGTGGCAGCACCTTCTGCAAACCTCGAGCTGCCTTTGCAGAGCAAGACTCCTTAGGACACCATTTGTGTTATTAATAACTTAAAAGCCCTTTGCTGCCTACCCAAATAGCAGTTCAAATAAGTTTTTTTGGTTTTTCTTACCCTTGTACCCTCTTTGGGTGGGTGACATCACTCCAAATCATGACAAAGGAGAAAAATAAGTAGTACATTTATTGAATCCACTTACTACTACTTCTAGCTTTTTATTCAGACACTTGTGCTCACCTTCGAGAGCCAAGAATTTATCATTCAATGTGAATGATGCTGTACATGAATCCAGTGCAGGAAGGTCGGGCTCTTCTCTCCACCAGCAGGGAGAGAGAGGAGTTTCTAGTCTTTAGGTCCTTTTTCTTTTCTTTTTTTTTTTCTTTTTTGGCTGCACAAAATCCCCCTTTTTCAGAGGGCACATGAAATAAAATACTATATATTGCATACTATATACATTTACATACAACGGTAAATGCACCATTCATTCAGAAATACACAATACCTAAGGCTCAATGGAAAAAGCTTGGTTGAAGCCACTTCCTCTCTGGAGGGGGGAGAAAAGATGCTCAGGACAGTTGTGGAAGTTTCCAGAATGTTTTCACGTGGATCCTGCTCTTCTCTGGAACTCCAAAGACTGGCTGTGCCCCAACCACTCCAGCAGCCCATGGCTCAGTGACAGAAACCATGCACAACCATGATGGAGGATTTCTTCTGAGAATTAATTATCCAGGAGGAGGCAAAGCACCTCAGCACGATGCCTGTGTGCAGAAGTAAGGAACTAAACTGGCCCTTTTGGACAGAGGAACCACTTCTAACTCCAGGAATTCCCTCTGGACCTGTCCAATACTTATTTTTATCTGTTTTGCTACTTTTTTTCTTGGACTGTGGGACTGTGAGGGGATTAAAACAGCTGCTACCTACCAGCAATGATGGTAGGGGCCCTAAAGCTGTTGGGAAGAAGAACAGATGTTGCCTTTTTCCTCATTTTTAAGCTGAATGTCTGCTTTCAGCTTGATATTGAAATACCTGAGCTCTGCCTTCCCCAGGGCCTGTGCTGCCCTTATGCTCTGAGGGGATGTTCTCCTCCCTGGTTCTCTTCTGCCACCTATGGCAACCTTTTCCTGAAGGGAACAACTCAGTTCTGTGTCTTATCTCTCACTGCCCAGAGCCAGTGGATGCTGTGGCCACACCAACACTGCTGTAGATGGAGAAACATCTGCTATTAGCTCTGCTACACATCTCCAAGAAGGCACAGGCCCACCAGGCACCCACAATGGCACTGTATGCAATTCCCATGGCTGCTGGGGAGGAACAAGATGGTCTGGGACCTTGCTGTTGCCAAAGAGACTCCTGGATAAAAGCTGGGGCTCACTGAGATTCAGTCCCCTTTGATTAAGCTGCTGCTCTTTCCTCATTACTGGGATCAACAGCTCAGGGCTTGGCTCTCCTGCTGGAGGCAGAGGAGTAACACCTTAACCCTTCAGCTGGGGGCCTGTTACAGAAACTAAGATGAGTAATTGAAATAAAAAGTGTTACCCCTGCTCAGAGCAGGGCAGACAGCCCAAATCCTTCCTGTAAATGGAAGTCAAAGTGTAGCAGACTGTTAATACTGGATAAGGTGACTTGGAGCTCCAGGCCCACCTCAGGCAGCAGCTGTTCCTCAAGGTGGGGACAGGCTCCACCTGCACATTCCCTGCTCTTTTGTCTGGTTGTTTTGGCTTAACAAGAGATGGCATCATTGCACACTGTGGGGACACCACACATCCCAGTGGCACTGTTGGGGGTAAATGGAGTCCCTCTCAGCTCCAGCTGGAGTTCTGCAGTTCCTCTCTGAGCCAGGATGGAAGGGGTTGCCCCAGTCTGTTCATCAGCTTGGACAACTCAATGTTGTGCTCCCTGTAGAAGTCTCTCAGGAACAGCCTTGACTGTAGAAAACACAAACCATGTGAGCAGGAGAGAAAATGTCACCTTCAACATGTCCCACGGGTGGCAGGGACATCCAGGTGGGTTTGCTGAGATGTTTCTACATCTCTTGCTGCCAACAGATCTGAGACAGTTCCTCACCTGAGAATCCATATCTGGGTATTTCCTCCCTTTACTCTTCCCCAGGCATTTAGTCTTCCCTCCATCCAGCAGCTGGCACCAAAATCCTTTTGCTTCATCAAATCTGAAAGGGACACTTGCCTTTAAAAGACAAAACCTCACAGCCAGGCAGCAGAAATTAACTCCATACTTCCCATTTCAGTGCTTCACAAGTTGGGTTTGGGTTTGTTTTAGTTATCTCTGGTACTGGATTGTTGTGTTGTGGTTTTTTTGTTTCCTATTTTAATTTTTTTATTATTTTAAAGCACTTGACTACTTTGACAAGAAATTCATTACGAGCATGACTTAATGCAAATTCTGGGGTAACATGGTATTAACAACGTTTGTCTGTTAAGCTGGTGGGGGAGAATAAGGGAATAATAATCAATGTTTTAGTATCTTTAAATTCCTTTAAATCTCCTTGATACATTTAAGAAGTATTAATAACTCTCCTGTGCAGACTCAGGGTTTCTCTTCTTGCTGAAACACAGGCATAAAGCAAAGCTGAGAACCATGTTTGGACCCTTCTGTCCTGTCCTCTCAATGGGTGAGCTTGTGGTTAGAGCAAGACCAGCTCAAACTGGGAGGTGAGCTGACCAGTACCATGTCTTTTCTAAACCAGAACCATTTCTTCTCTGTACAGCTACTGCACACTGTGCTGGCCACCACCACATGTGCTTTAGGCTTCTCAATAAGGTGACATTTCCACATCTGTCCTGCCCTGGGGAGCCACGTCTCACCCCCTTTTCCCCCTTAGACAACAACTGGAGCAGGAGACCTGAGTTGGTCAGGCTTCTGTCAGCCAGAGGTATAACAGAGAACTTTTTCTGTATCTACAAAGATCAAATATAAAACACAGTAATTACTGCTGGAGTGAGCAACACTGTGCTTCCCCATGACATTACAAAAAAAAAAACAACCCACCTCTTCCTCTATAATTTCTGGAGAGACCAAGATTCTAGTCTCTGTGGAACATCTGGTGCTGTGTGAACTTAGTTTTATGAGTAGGCAAGCCTCCAAAACCTTAGTGGGTTTTATAGCATGAGATAAGAACTATTTTTCTAATCAAGTGTTTATTAGTGTCAGGCTTGGTTATGAAAGTGTCCTCCCAAAAAACAGTTCCCCTACCTGAGGGCCTGGGTGTAGTTGAAGAGCGGGGTCACTCCCAAGAACTTCTGGATGTTGTCCATCACAGAGGCAGGGTTGTGTCTCAGCTCCTGCCCATCCACAATGAGAAGCTGAAAAAGACAAAGGAGCCACCTCAGCAGCTTGTGCTGAACCCACCTGAGCTCTCCCCCTCCCCAAACTGCCCCAAACCTTTGTACAAGAGTCAAAACTGACCAAGTGTGTTCATTCTAGAGGCAGTGGGAGGGAAGTGGCTCATTTTTCACCACAGGGAAGTTCTGACAGAGGCCATAAAACCCATAAACCAGTAGATTGTGACATGCTCTGTTTAATAAACTCGATTTTGGCCAATCCCCCCCCCTAATAATTGCACATGAAGGCCCATCAGTAGTGGAATTAAACACTGGAAACAGCTTTAAAGTGTCTGGAAACATCTTTTCAGCTGTTGGCAAACACTGTGTAAAGGATCCTTCTCCACCCCATGATTGTTCTCCTGTTACATGTATGACAGACAACAAGTGACATCTGTGCTAAGAAATTACCCAAACCAAAGAAAAGAATAGAAAAACAGTCCCATGAAATGAAGGCTGGAGAAGGCAGGAGACCCTGAGCCACGGTGATGGACAAGGATGGTGTGCCTGGTGCTGTTATTGCTCACAGCAGTAACCTCCAGCAGCAGCAGGGCAAGGAAATACAAGCCCAAGAATGTTTTTCCCATGTCTCTTTTAGTCTTGGCAGATCTATCAGGCACAGTTTAGACTCTGCTGCTTTGGCACAGAGCAAGAGATTAAATGGGCATTTTAAGACTCAGCTGGATCACAGACTGTCTGAGGATAAGCCCAGTAGTAGAAAGGAACTTGAAAAAAAACCATACCCTGAGGCACTGTGTGAGACATTTGATGAGGTTCTTGGGACTTTACAGAGACAGCAACAGTCTGCAGTGTTGAGTTTTTGCAAATTTACACACAAAATACAGAATCCTGACATCTCAGAGGGCTGCAGCACCTCCTTTATGAGGACAGGCTGAAGGAGTTGGGGTTGTTCAGCCTGGAGACAAGAAGGCTCAGGGGGGACCTCAGAGGAGCTTCTCAGTACCTGAAGGGGGCTACAGAAAGGCTGTGGTGGGGCTTTTTAATAGGATATGTGATATAAGGACTAGGAATAATGGATGCAAATTGGAAGAGGGGAGATTCAGGCTGGATATAAGGAAGAAATTCCTTACTGTGAGGGTGGTGAGACACTGGAAGAGGCTGCCCAGAGAGGTTGTGGATGCCCCCTCAGTCCCTGGAGGTGTTTAAGGCCAGGCTGGACGAGGCAC
>VZTY01021139.1:0-31009 GCA_013400935.1 Turnix velox | reverse complement strand
ATGGGGCCTCCACCACCTCTCTGGGCAACCTGGCCAGTGTCTCACCACCCTCATGGGGAAGAACTTCTTCCTAATGTCTCATCTAACCCTGCTCTGCTCTGGTTTAACCACTGCCCCTCATCCTGTGACTCCATGCCCTGGCAAACAGCCCCTCCCCAGCTTTCCTGTAGCTCCTTCAGGCACTGGGAGTCCACTGTGGTCTTCCTGGAGCTTTCTCTCCTCCAGGCTGAACAGCCCCAGCTTACTCAGTCTGTCCTCATAGGAGAGGTTCTCCATCCCCCTGATTATCCTTGTGGCCTCCTCTTGACCCAATCCACCAGAACCATGTCCTTCTTGTGCTGAGGGCACCAGAGCTGTACAATTCTGCAGCTGAGGTCTCATGAGAGCAAAGGGGCAGAACCACCCTCTTGTGGTGAAGGATCCACAGCATCCTGCGCCAGCTTTCTTGCTTCACCCCACTAAAACTCTGTCCCTCAGCTGGGGAAAGGTGGAGGGGACTTACCTGGTACCAGGAGTAGGCTCTGTCTGCAGGGTTGATGAGAACTGTAATGATTTTGGCTCGAGGCAGCAGGGCTGCACCTCGTTTGGGCACCACCTCTGTGTCAAAGTAATTGGCACTCTTCTCAAACATGAAGTCCGTGCTGGCGTTGGAGGGGATGGGGAAGAATTCCATGTACCTGCCCCAACAGATGGGATGGCTGGTGAGCAGCACGGCCCCACAAATGGCAAAAGAACACCCTAACCCCTGTCCTACTCCTGGGGCTGAGCAGCAGAAAAAGAGACAACAAACACAAAGCAATAGCAATGAAAAGAGCTGCTCAGAAGTAGAGAACTGCTGCTGAGGTGGACATATGGGGACCCAGGAGAAAACAAGATGGGTGCACCTTATCAGAGATTCTTACCAATCAATTCCTTTGTGGTAGTTGGGTCCATTAAAAAACTGGATCTCCTCGAAGGTGGATGGACTTGGGAAGTTACTGGTGACAGCTGGATGCATGGTCAAGAAGAAGTGCATGGCTGTTGTGCCTGCAACAGGAAACAACAGGACCTGAGTCACACACAACATCTGGCTGAAGGAAAGGTATAAAAACAGGTCCCTGGGTGGTGTGTGGTTCATACACTCCTTAGCTCATGCAGGGGACAAACAGCAGTGCACCAAGTACTGTGAGACTGAACTTGACTCAACAGTTCCACCCCATGTTCCAGCTCATGCAGCTGATCTAAGTCACCTCTTAGTGTGGCAGCCATCATCCATGGCAGCTGCCCTCACTCCTGCTGGTGGAACCCATCCCTACCAAATGGGAGGTGGCCTCCAGGATCACTGCTGTGTGTGGGACAAGATGAAACATCCTCAAGTTGTGTCATGGGATGGTTAGACTGAATAGCAAGAACCATTTTTACACTGAAAGTGTTATCAAGCACTAGAATCATAGAATAGTTTGGGTTGGAAGGGACCTTAAAGACCATCTAGTTCCAACACCTCCCACTACATCAGGTTGCTCAATGCCTCATCCAGCCTGGCCTTAAACACCTCCAGAAAGGGGACATCCACAGCCTCTCTGGGCAGCCTGTTCTAGTGTTTCACTAACCTCTCTCTAAAGAACATTGGAACGGGCTGCCCAGGGAAGTGGCTGAGGCACCATCCCTGGAGGTATTTAAGAGATGGGCAGACCCAGAGCATAGAGAGATGGTTTAGGGCTGGTTCTTGTCAGACTTGGGTTGATGGTTGGACTTGATGATCAGAAAGGTCCCTTCCAGCCAAGGATGTTCCTGTGGTAGGTGGCTGCTGTTTCACTGTGCTACAAAGAAAGCCAAGGTTTGAAGACGTGGCTTTGGCTGAAGAGCTTTTGTTCTCTTCAGCCCAGCAGGGACCCTTGGGTAGAGTATATACAGCCGTGTCACTGCCAACCACAGTGCCACAGCAGTCAAGAGGTGGTGACACAGGTCAGAGCAAAGAGAATGGCTACCTCCCTCTGCCAGTGACACGGAGCATGCAGTGGGTACAGGGACTTGTCACTAGAAAAGCACTAGGGGGCATCCACGGTAACCTTTGCAAAGCGTGTGTGTGAGTGCTGCTGACAGCTTGTTTGTGACACGCTCGGAAAGGTCAGGGCTGCTCCCAGCGAAGGTGGAGAAGCCAAAACACGACTCTGCAGTAGGGCTTTTCTCTGCGCATCAGGACACAGCCAAGCAAAAGTGCCAGGGCACAAAGCACCCTCAGACTTGCCAGATTCAGGTTTGGACAAATCTGAGTTGATCTGAAATGTCCTCTGCAGCCATTTGGCAGCAATACAGATGGATCTACAGCACAGAACTTTCCAGCTCTCCCCTCTCCAGAGGAAGAAGAGGGAAGCTGCAATCTATCTTCAGAGAAAACACCACCTCACCTGTTTTCTGAGGTCCCACGATGAGGAACTTGGGGAGACGATCACAGGTTTTCTCTTTGGACCAGATATCCTTGTGCCTCTTATCATCACAGGGATTCTGCAGCACAAGTGAGAGGATTAAGCATTTAGCACGGGAGCTAATGGGAAGGGGGGAGAAAAAGCTGGAAGAGCATTTTCCTCTCTGGAAAATGCTATTAGCACATGAAGAACCCTTCACCACCCAGGCACTGAGTTAAGGAAAAACAGGGGTGAATGTTTTTCAAAAGCTCTAATGTGACATGAGAGCCAAAGTCCCTCTGAGAGTGTTAACCACAGGCCTTGCCCTCTGTAGCCCTGCTGGGCTGGGCCACCATGATAGCACAGCTCAGCATCTGTGAACTTCTGGCAGAGGGACAACTCTATCACCTTCAGCTAATTTCATCTGCTCATTACCATGCAGAGAGCTGCTGCTGCTGCTGTGGAGGGATGAAATGGAATAAGCATGTTTTTATTTAATGAACATGAGTTCTGCAGTGTGAAATTACTTTAAGATTAATCACATTAACATGCCTGGAAGCTCCTCCAGCACCAAAAGGAGTTCTTCCCCACACACTTAACATTTCACAGCAGCTTCTTCTAATATAAGCCCTTTAAGAACCCAAGTTTGCCACATGGTCACTTATGACAGCCATCCTTGTCCCTCATGACCATGTCCTACTCTTCTGCTCCCCATCCCTTCCTCCATGCAGTTTGATTCCTGCAGCCTCAAGCCACAGAGGTTAAACCTCAGAGCTTTATGCATTACCCCTCAGAGCTTTATGCATTACCCCTCTGCCCTCTGGCTCGAGCAGCCTCACCACCCTTCAGCTGGGGGACAAACCTCTTGGAGAACCACCAAAAAGAGGTTAAAAGCTGCCTCCTCACCTGCCACAAGGGATTCTTCTCCTGGGGAAAGATTTCAAAGTACTTCTTGGCCAGTTGGACAGGAGGCAGGGTCTGCAGGCGAAGGTTGGTCCAGCACTGCACAAACTTCACCAGGCTCTCAAAAGTATACAGCCCCAGACGGTCATTTCCATAATTTGACAGGTGGGTCATGAAGATGCTGATCTGAAAATGGAAAAGGCAGGGGATACTGGTAAATCAGGCAGCAACACTGCTTCCTCCAGGCTTGATCCTGCTGTTCAACAAGAGACTGTTCATATCTCAGCCTGCTCTGGCTGCCTGGGTGGATGAGTGTGTATCTGTCAGCTCACAGCACGGCCTTGATGAAGAATGAAGGAAATGTAGCATTTGCAAGACAGGAGGAGCTCAGGAAAGGAGGAACACAGAGCTCCCCACAGTCCCTGGAGAATGGTGGTGGTGCTCCTCAGGGAGAGGAGGAGCAGCTCACCACAGGATGGGGCATAGTGGCACAACTGACAATTTTTACAGGCATTATTTCAAAGCCCAGAGCCATCAGCTTTGGAGCTGACATCTCAACAGAGCAACTGGCAATTCACACTTTAAAATACAGACAAGTGCACCTGAGGGGCTGAATACAGACCATGGAGACATTGCACTAATGCATCATCCTAGGAACAGGCACCAGCTGATAGGGTTTTTTTAGCTTGCCAGCCCCTGAAAAACATCTTGCCAAGCCTGAGGGTGTAAACCCTTGGGTAAAGTGGCACCAAGCACCCATGGGAGCCCTCCCAGCACTGCAGTGCTCAGGAGCCCATGTGCTACCTCAGCTTTGCCAAGCTCTCTTTTTTTTCAAGCAGATATATTTCCCCTCCATCTGTTTTTCAGCATTTGAATTTTTGTAGAAGAGTGGAAAAGGCTGCTCTCAGCTTGACTGTGGGGTAAGGTGCAATTGGGCATCCCAGTGCCTGGAACACAACAGCATTTTGCCAGACACAAACCACACCATGGCTAGTAGTTATCAAACCAAAAGAAGAAGATCAAAGCAATGGAATGGGATGATGTAGCACTCCCAACCCAGTGTCTGCCAGTGCAGGGAGTGGAAGAGACATCAATCAGAGCAGGGGCACCCATTGCTGCATGGCTCAGAGCTGAGTCATGATGATGCCAGGGAAGGTCAGCAGGCAAAAACAACAGGCTTCCCTGGCAGGGGGCAGGAATGGCTATTCCACTCACAGTAGGGGAAGAGCAAAAGGGGGAAGAAGCAGGAGACAGATGGTCTTAGGATGAAGACACTTGCTGGAACTCAGAAAGTCTGAGTTCAGTTTTCTGCCCAGTGTCACCACGGTCTGGTCTCAGTCCAACAAGAGGAGCTGATAGATTGTAGCTCTATGTGCCCAAGCCATCCCTAAGGCACTGTCAGAAGAATTTAACCCTGCTCACAGGGTGATCTGGTCTTTGCACAGGCAACAGGACTCTGGGACATGTGGCAAGTAGGGAGAGTTAAAAGATTCACCACATTTGTCTGCCTGGGAGTTCTTCACTTCTGGTTTCCTACTGAGCTGACAAGGCTCTGCCAGACAAGCTCTGGCAGCTACACTTCAAAGATCTGCTTGTGCTCAGTGCTGTTGTGTAAAAAGGATGTGCTAAATACAACACAGAGCAAAGGAGAGAAAAATCTTCTGTGGAACTGTAGGGCTACACCATGGAGCACATAAGGTGGCAAAAGGATGTGTCTCATGCTGTATTTTTGCCCATTTCTGGGAGACACCAGGAAGGTGGCACGACAGCAAAGGATGGCTCATTCCTTCTACTTGCTAGTGAAAGAGTTAAAGGAAGAACTTGCTGCATGAAGCACCTGGCTCATTGTCATAAACCGAGTCGAGCAGCAGGGATGACACAAGTCACCACCTGTGGCCCTATCAAGATTTCCAGAATATAAAAAAAAGCCTTTGCATGAGCAGCTGCATCTCAAGACTGACTACATTTGGCAAAATGGCTCACACAGGTAATGCTGCTACCTGCAAAGAGTCCCAAACAACTGAATTTAGAAGAAGACAAGGCAAGTTCAACCAAAGAGCCTGTACTTGTGAGCATGTAGTCATGTCCTGTAACACACAGGCACTGCTTAACAAAGCCTGGCAGCTTGCTCTGCCTCCTCACAGCTACTGCTGCCAAAGCTCTGAACTCTACTGCTGACATAAGCTCCACTCAAATCCCAGCTCTCTCTCCCTCCCATCCACACCCAGTGACCCCAGGAATTGGCTTGTTAGCAACATCTCCCTCCTCCCTCCCTCCCTTCGTGGTTTCCCTTCCCTCACACGCAGGAAAGATGAGAGGAAAGGTCAGAGAGAGCCCAGAACACAGCAAACAGAAGGGGCTGAGCATCCTTGCAACACACAGCAAGCAAGTGTGGGCACAGCAGTGACCTGCCTGTGTAGTCTGAGCAAAAGTGTTTGTGAGAAGTGACCCTAGAGATGCCCTTTGCTTTTGGGAAACAGCAACCAGGCACAAGGCAGCCTGTCTGCTCAACATCAACAGCTTTTGTCCTTGACATCAGGCCTCCTTCACTAGTCAGAAGATCAAACATCTTCTGTTTGCACTGTGGAGTTAATCACACACATGCAGGCTGGGAAAGCCCTCTGTGTGTGTGTGTACCCACTCAAAGGGAGCTGGAAACACCAAAAAGCAATGAAAGAGCCTGGTCCAAGTGTGCTAGGGATCACTGCTGGGGCTGCAGGGCTGGCCAGCTTTCCATCAGGTCCAAGAGATGGCTCTATCAGCAAGGGGAGGGAGGAATGAAGGGAATGAAGGGCCTGAGTCACTGTGCAAACACAAGCAGTGAAGAGGAGCTCAGAGCACAGCACTCCACTGCTGATGGGGAGAGAAAGGCTCCACTGCCAAAAGGAAGCCAAAGTGTAAACATCCAGAAGCATCCCAAAAGTGCCTGGAAGTTTAAAAAGTCACCACGAATTAACCAATGGTAAATCGGACAAATAAATCCACTCTGTGCCAGAGCACAATCTTCACAAATTTTTTGGATGACAGATCCCTGCCAGCTGCTTCCACCATCACACGCTCATCAGCAAATTTTAATGGGCAGCTCTAGAAACTATGTTTCTACAAATTCCTCGGCACAGCCTCCCAGACCAGCAGTCATGTCCAGATTACTGTTCTTCTGAGCTCTTAAGCTTCCCAGTGGCTGTTTCTGCAGGCATGCTTCAAGATGTGACAATCATGAAATGGGACAAGGTGGAATTCAGCCAAAATATGGGAAGAAATACTCAGAAAAGCAATGGGTCACTGAGAAGAAAACAGTTTCTTGCCATCTCATAGGTAATACAAAGAACAGCCTTCTCCTTACAATGGTCTTTTATCAAGCAGGTAGATCTGGGCATTGTGTGTAAAGACAGCAATTCTGTCTCAGGCAACAGAGACAGAAGGTTGGCTTCCACACCTTGGAGACAGAAGGTTGGCTTCCAGGTCATGGAGACAGAAGGTTGGCTTCAAGACCTAAAAGCATGAACCCCTACAGCTTTTTAGCTAGGACTGTTGTAGACCCATACCTTATGCAAGTCAAACACCAAGCTAAGGAAGGTCACAGGCTGACAACCTCCAGAAACACAGAGAAGCTGCAGAATTGGACATTCTAAAATAACTACCTAAACCTGGCAAAAGGGAAGACAACAGCTGCCAAACCAGCTTAAGTCAGAAGCACAGTCAGATAAGGAATTGAGAAAGTCACAAGCAAAATGACCAGGGTGTCTTCCTACTGCAGCCAACAAGTAGGAATGTGAGGGTGTGATCTGAGGTTGAAGAGGCTGACAAAGCTTCAGCCCTTAATTCCACCCATTCATGATTTTACTAAAACTGACCCACTTCTTTGTGTGTCTCTTGCCACCCTGTACACCTTGTCAGCTTCAACAGCAAGCAAGAAAGTCATGCCATTTGCCATTCAGGGGAAGGGAGTGGAGGGTGTTGAAGTGCTACATTAGCCTGGTGGCCTGAGGCAACTGTCAAGTATTGAAAGGGAAAAACACCCGTGTCAGACCCAGATCTTCCAAAAATGCCTTAGGGTGACAGCTACATTAAAAAAAAAAAGCATGCAGAGATTGTTTCAAGGGTATCCATGTTGAAAGAAAGGAGAGAGCACTCCATGAGTAAAGCCCAGAGAAAGGTATTACTCTGAACTGAACTCATCAGTGAGCCAAGGAGAAGGCCAACAGGAGGTAGATGTGCATGGAACAGGAGCCCATCTCAATTCTGATCCTGCAGCAGCCTGGACAACACCCTTCTGTGCTGGGCCATGTACATTATCCTGGTTGGTTGCTATCTGTGCAGTGTTGAACTTGTCCTCACTCAATACTGATGCTTCCTTGGTAGTGTGTAAAGCAAGACAGTGTTAACCAGCAAGAACTCCCTTGTTTCTCTCCTTCACATCATCTTAGCATCACACAGGAGGTACTTGTACTGTGACAGCTGATCATACACAACCTTTCTGTTGGTTCTAACCATTTCTCACAACAGAGACACAAGCTAAGACACCCACATACACCGATTCCCCCTTCAAATGAGCTTACTGGGTTCAGAAGCACTGTCAGGAAGAGTTCTCCACCACGAATGCTCTTGTCCAACTCCTTTGAGCCACCAGGGTACTCGTTATAGAAGATGGTGTGAGTAAAAAGACCACAGGTCTGGCGAGGCAGAACCTGGCAGTGTCAGAGAAAAGTAAAGTTAGATAAGGGGCAAATGCAGCAGAATTTACATACAAATGTCAAAGCAGCACTCTGTGGATCAATACACAAAGAGTAAGGGATCTAAGTGATGTAGGTTCATAAGACTCTTGATATTTCCTCCCAAACATTTAGTCACCACAGTGCAACCAAGGATCTCTATTCTTGTTGTGCTTGGTTTTGCTCTTTGGTCAGTGCCCACCTCTGAACTGTACCAAGAAACACATCCAAGTTAACAAACTTTCTCTTTGGCTGACTTAATGATTTTAGAAAGGTTGGTGGTACTAAGATTAGAGTCTCTGATGCATCTCACTAGATCCTTAGGCAGAAGAATGAGTGCTCACCATGATTCCATTATGGATAAAGCCACGGCGGTAGCGGGCAGGTCGCAGGTGTGGGTATTCCTCTGTGCTTGTCACTTGGATGCTCCAAACTGACTTCCACGCCTCATAGAGTTGTGTGTGGACAGGATAAACCCCAGAATGATGGGGGGCTACAGCATAACCCAAGTCTGTGGGAATCCCATGCTCCTAGAAGCAGAATATTCAGGTTGGTAATTAGAATCACTGAATGGTTTGGGTTGGAAGGGACCTTCAAAATCATCTAGTTCCAATCCCCCTTCCATAGGCAGAGACAGCTGCCACTAGACCAGGTTGCTCAATTCAGGCTAGACTTAAGAAAGAAATTCTTTATGGTGAGGGTGGTGGAACAGGTTGCCCAGAGAGGTTGTGGATGGCCCCTCTCTGGAGGTGTTTAAGGTCAGGCTGGACAAGGCACTGAGCAGCCTGATGTAGTGGGTAGGGGCTGGAACTTGATGATCTTTAAGGTCCCTTCCAACCCAAACTACTCTATAATTCCATGAAAACTCTCAGGATTGTGAAATACTGCTTGTACTTCTTGTTCCATGCATCTACAGAAACAGAGGGGTGATTCGATATCAACAAAGATGTTCAGCTTCTGTAGAAATGCTTTTGTAGCTTGAAGGTGTGACAAATTTGATTAATTCACAAGCCCCAGGTCATGCTCCTTGGTTACTACAAACTAATCAATGCTGTTAAGTGACACGTCTCACTCCCACGAGGCTGAGATGTGAGTCACTAGAGGAGGAAAACAAAATTTCCTTAACTGATGCAGAAGGAAAGGAAGACAACGACTGGGACGTGTCTTGTCTCTGGCAATTGAAAGAAAAGCAGACATGAAACAAGAGACTTGTTGAGGGTGAAGCTATGAGGCCTGCAGCTACACTAAAATGACAGGAAATATCTGAATTTCATGGTTTTTAATTCCGCTGTGTGGTTCTGGTAACAATATGAATGATGACAGCTCTGCCCTGGTGGTGTACAATAAACCCAGAGCCCCTGAATGAAGCAACAGCCTTCTCCTCTCCCCTGCCAGCCTGTTTCACGTTAAATATGGGTAATTGCATTCTGGATTTTGTCTCTCTTTGCAAAAGACTGTGCTGTTACTTAACCAGGAAAAGAAGGAGCCTAAATTGTTTCTGTAATGCTGTAACTGTGCTCTGAATTCAAGATCATTCCTAATTTGTGTGTGTCATGGGAACACAAGGCAGCAGCCAGCTATTCCCAAGGGGATTGCCATCAAAAGAACCAAACTAGAGGTGAAGAGGACATTGCTTTTTACAGAGAAACATGTATGCTGTGTTCAACCCTGGGCTGTGAGCTTCTTCCAGCAATGCAGGATGTTCAAGGCTTCCCCCTCCTCTGACAAAACCCAGGGAATTTCCCCTGAACTTCCTCGAGAAGTTAATTTCCTCCAGCATCAGTCTGAGGAAACCAGGAGTGAGCACACAGAGCATTTTAGCCTCCCAACCAGGTGACTTCCTCACGAAACCACAAACTGAATAAGGACAGGAAAGAAAATGCTTTCTCACTGCCAGACAGTTTGTAAGTTAATTGGATTTGGATGGCAATGCTACAAGTTCACACCTCAACAAACAAGAGCTTTGGGATTTGCACCCTGGAAGGCAGGGAGCTGCCCGGGGCCATGCAGGTGCCAGGAAGTTCTTCCCACTGCAGGGGCAGCAACCAGAATGGTGTTTCTAGCCTGAAGACAGCAGAAGCCACATACCAATTTAATTGCTCAAAACCACCTTTCTTAAATGCAGCTAGACTAGACTAGTATTTGGGCTCAGCAGGGTCCAAACAACTACTCCAGGAGAAGAATGTTTAAGTATTAGGACTTCAAGTCAATAAAATGTGATGCTCCTTACCACAGCAAACTGCTTGTTGAGCTTCATCTGCTCTGCCAGCACAGTGACATTGTGGAAAAGGTGAGGCTGCATGTGGCTCCACATGTGAGGGAACCACCAGAACTCCTTCCTGTGTTTGAGCAGCATGTCATCCCCCTCATCTTCCTCATCTGTACCTGCAGAGAGCAGAAAAGGAAACACAAGACCTAAAACAGCTCAAGAGGAGCTCAATGTTTCAAAGCAGCGGCTAATCCCCTGCAATGCTGAGTTGTTCCAACAGAAAATGATGCTCTAACACTCACACACACAAACATGGGAGCCACACACAGGCACGGGGAACAAAAGGGTACCAAAGGCTTACCTGTGTGGTAGAATTTCCCTGAGAAGCCCAGGTTGAAGGTGAAATTTGGGACTAGAGTTCTCAGCTTATTCTGGGTGCTCAGTAAAGCCTGTTTGGATGAAAGGAAAAAAAAAATCTATTCACATTTGGTTGCTCTGAAATGTTTTTCTGTGCCCTACTGGTAGCCAGATTCCCTGATACCACAGGGAAAAGGGCTTAAGGCTTTGCTGCCCATGGAGTGAAGCCAAGTGCTCCATGTACAGAGTCTTTACTTGATCTTGTCCTGCTGTATTAAATGATGCTGCATTAAAACTACAGCCTGATGATGGTCTACAATGTAAAGGACCCTGAGCATCTATTGTAAGGCAAAGTGAGAAAAAAATCACTTCCAAGCAACAGATCCCTCACTCTTTCAAGGTTCAGCCTCACCACTCTCTCTTAATTGTATTTTCTTTAAATGTCCAAAGTAATTGGCATTGCCAAAGGGAAGGAAACTTGTGTCATGAACCCCAAGGTCCAGCAGCACAAGGAGTAAAGACAGCACAGCCTTAACAGGAAAATCCAAATCCCTGAGGCTCAGGATGTCACTTACAAGTAAGGCACAAACTAATCCCAGCCAAATTTCTTCTGCTGGAAAGCAATAAAAGGAGAGAAGCCCTGAGATGCAGGCTCTGCTGCTACCTGTGTGCTGCAGGGGAAGTGTCACTGGGTGCAGCTCCCTGGGGGAGAAGTTCTCAACCCAATAAGGACCTGGCAGGAGAGATGCTGCCAGGTGACAAAGATGCTCCTTACCCAGGCAGTTATTTAGCTTTTAATAGATTTTCTAAGAAAGCAATGGATGAGTGGCTGCCCTGAGGTGAAAGTGATGACCTTTCCACAGCAGACCTAGGCTAGATGCAAACAACCTGGCACCATAAAGTGGGGAAAGAATACAGACTTTTCAAACTGGGCAAATCTTTCTCAGCTACCCTTCCCCAGCCTCAAGAAGGACACTCCATAATGCTCCTAATAATGCCTAATCCATAGGCATTGTTGAGGAACACTGGTCCATAGGTAGTGAAAGTGCTTTTGCAAAAGCAGACTCTCACTCAGTGGAAGGACCAGCCTTGACACCTACCACTTAAGGGCATCCTGCCAAATTGCTGCTGTCACTAACATTTCAAAACAGTGCTGACCAAACACTGGTCATCACATTAATTCAAAAATTACGACTTCTGTAATTTGCTTCCATCACCCTCCCACTGCAAACATGTCCTGGAGCAGAGCTGTTGATTTTTTTTATTCCCAGGGCAGGCAGCCCATGACCTCTCACACATGGCAAGGTGGGAAGGGCAGACAAGTGATTTCAGTGGTGGTGCTGACATTATTGATGCTCTCTCTGAAGGCACCAACTTTTCCCTAGAGATGCACCTAATTGCATGCTCCTTCTCCACACAGCCACACAACAGTGACATCAGATCAGCCTGGGATGAATTGTAAAGATCCCAGCTCCTACATGGCCATATGGCTACCACATCCTTACCCCATCCAAAAGTAGTATTGAGAGGAATGTATGGCACACCACAAACACAGACAATGCCTTTAAAAGCTGACACACCAGCAGCACTAATGGCTGAAGCCTCATTTGCTGCACAAGATCCAGCAGGAAAGGGGAGGTCAAGTTCTCCACCCTTAGCCCCATGGGACATGGATTCACCTCATATATCACAGAGCACAGACTAAGAGCTGGACTTGTCTACAGAGAAGCTTCTGTCTGCCCAGCTGGATGACAACCCCACATCAAACTTGGAACTGCCACCTTGAATACATCACCCAGCAAATTAGGAAGTGCTACCTTCTTTTCTTGCCTCCAGAGCTGTCCCAAACCTCACCACTTCTCCCTGCTGCCCCGAAAGGGACATCTAGTTCCTCCAGCTTGAGTAAGAGAGGAAAGAGGGAGGCTAAGAGGCTTAGCATTCCTCTGCACAGAGGGAGATTTAAAGCCTGTCTGGGGTTACCATGACGACACATCTGTCTGATAATAAATCCCAAAAAGCCCTGCTCCAGCAGGCAGCAAGCCTTTGTGTCCAGGGAGGAACTGTGGAGACCCCAGAAATTCTGAGGCTATGGAGACCAGAGAACTTCTGTTCTCATTGCTAACCATGTGGCACCCCTCTGCCCATGTGTGCTTTTCACAGCCACATCCATGAGGTTCCACAGCACAGATTTGAAGAAATGTCTTTCCCCAGCACAGTAAAGTGCCAAATAAAACATTTGGAAGTTTGTCTCAACAAATGACACAAACCCCAGCACGCTGGTTCAAAGAGCTCTGAGAGCTGCAGTGAGATGGAACATCACAGATGTGGGAAGAGCCAGGAAGATGGCACTTTTCTCACACCACTCTGCTCTCTTTTTCTTTTTATAAAATAGAATTGATGGTACTAATAATATCTTATAGGTGATTCAAGTGGCATTTCATTTATATCCATAGAGTACTCTGTGATTCTTAAATGAAAAGCAATCAAGAAATGTGGAGCAGGCTATCCATTAAGGTATAAAATAACTGCCCAGGTTCTAACAGATGTGTGCACATGCAATAAATTTAGTGGTACTGGACAGAAGACAAGCTTTTCAGCTATCCCCCATCTCTAAAAATCAAAGTTTCTTCCCCTCCAACTCCTCCATGCTTTGTGTTTTCTAGCTATCTTCCATTTGATAAATCCTTCTAAGACACAGGCATGGCCACCAGCCAGACAGATCCCATTCCCCAGGGAAGGCTGCAAGACAGATGCTGGGAAAGGAGGATACTATGGGGCTAGAAAGGCACTACATGGATAAATGAAAAGAAAGATAATAAAAGTGGAGGAAGAAGAAAGCAGAGAGTTTGACAGTCTCTTCTAAAGCGCTCCTGCAAAGCAAACTAGGAAGGTGATGCTGAAACATCTTCTTCATGGGAAATTGCCCCTGTGAACATTGGGCAGCCCATTCTCAAAAAGATTTTCTATAGTTTTCTCAGTAGTGCTGGCACAGCCCAAAAACCAGCACTGTCAGAAGAGAGAGCTTTCCCTCTACTGGTGTTTCTACCTTCCCTATAATGATAGAGATCCCTCTCAGATTCCTTCTTTTACACCCTCACCATCCATAACCCAAAATCAAAGGACTACCCTTGACTTTCACCTCTCAGACTTGCTAGAAATTATTGCTCACCATTTATGCCCTTGTAGAGATTTCCAGCAAAAGAGGCAAAACCTCATTATTTAATCCTCTTTTCCCATACCTAAAGGTGACCAGGAAGGATCATAAAAGCCAGATCCTTTTGCATTAGCAAAAGCTTGTCTTTGTTGGCCAGTTCCATGGAGGTTTGGTAAATTCAGAGGATTATGATTTTAGAAGAGACTGAATGTGGAATTACTGAGAAGGGATTCTCTGAGATTTTGCTCCGTTAATTACAGGCAGCTCAAAATCCCTGGTAAACTTTACAAGAGAAAAACCTTTTTTCCCTGTGAAAATTCCATCTGCTTCACTTCAACTGGGGGACCTCAAGCTCCTCCTGCAGCCCTTCAGTAGGGACATGAACTAAAGGGTCATAATTTTTGAAGCCCAATTCCTTTTTTTCTTTTTAAAGAAGAGAATTATTCCGCTTTCCTTCAAAAGCATCACAAACAAAAACCATTTCTCCTCTCACACAGGGCATCTACCACGGGCCTGGCGTTTCATTAAATTATATTCAGCCCTTTCCTTTGATAGTAATTTTGTCTGGGAAGCTCTCTGAAGGTGGACCTGCTTATGGCAAACAGGCTCACTGGGACAGCAGAGGCAATTTTATACCTTCAACACAGCATCCAATCTTCAAACCACTGCTCTGACCACTGTAATCTAAGCTTTAAGATAAGGAGCTGTGTGTTGAGATAAGAGCCCTGAAACAGAGCTTTCATATAAAAAGGCCAAAGAAAATGCCAGCTGTTGTGTCACTATTACATCCCTTCCTCTCCCCATGGTGAGAGGCTATCAACAAATCCCTGTAGTTTATTTCTCCCTTTTAAAAAAATAAAAAATCATTAACCTCTTGTGGCCCTGCAATCACAGAGCTTCTTTTAAATTGGATAAATCTGGGGTTTATCTGCTTTGCCTGAGATTCCCTGCTTACTGATCACAGATTATTCCCCCATTTCACCCTGTTAAAACCCAAACAAAGCACCTTTTGGAATTATCTTGTCTGGGTTTGTTTTTAACATCACTAGGGCAGTCTTTGTTTCCAAGAGCTTTGGTCACCTATCTCCTGTTTTCTAACAGGGGTCTGTAACTGCAAAAACCCTACAGAGGTGAGAATTACTGCCTGTTTGGACTAGAGGGTGCTGGGCCTGCCTCTGACCAAGATAAGATTCTGCTTCTTTATAAAAATAAAGCTTTCAAAGCACTTCAAAACATCAAAATAGAGAGATACCAAACTGAAATGCAGAAAATTCTAGCATTTTCTTTATATGTTACAGTTCCCATCTGCTTGGAAGTACCTTTTCTATACCTGTTTGCTTAGAGAATTATGGTCAAAGGTGGTTCTAAAGAATTATTAAAGAAAGAAGCAAGTAAAATAAATGCCATTCAATGAGAGCTGCTTAGGCATGCAGCTTGAAGTGAACTGAAAAGATAAAGACAGCTCTGAAAATAATGTGAGGGCTTCCTTTTCCCCAGGCTAAGCCTGAGATCAGAAACAGAACTTAAAAATCACTAAGACCTGAAAAAAAATGGAGGTGAACTGAGATACATCCTTGCATGGATGCATAAAACACACAGAAAAGGCAGTAAGGCTCCTAGTGAGGTAGAAGAGTGATATTGGGAAGATGGATAAAATTCAGCTTAGGGTAAGGGGATGTTCTGTGCCCTTGGATGAAAGGAGAGCACTTTACATACTTAGTTTCTTACCTTCTTCCTAGATATTTTCTCCTTCCCCTGTCTCATTTCCCCCCTACTCCACAAAATATTTATTTCTTTGCCTTTCACACGTCCTTTCCTAATTAATCACTGTATCATTTAATGAACTGCCAAAGAAAACATACCATGAAGATGGCATCTGATTTTCCCAGTTGTGAGACCAGAGTTGGTTTTCATGAAGGCTCAGAGTCTGAGCATGTTTTTCCCTGGTGCATTTTTGGGCAGTTCCTACCCAAGGATGGGGTAGGTACCAGATAAGGACATGAGTGGTTTGTAATGCAGGATGATAGAAAACCTTTCTTTTCCCAATTTCTTTACATCCTGGAAGCTATCAGCTAATCAAACATATAGTAGTTTACACCTGGACTGGCCTAAAGTTATGCAATATAATATAAACAATTTTATAGCCATCATCATAATAATCTTTAAAACCCACTTTCTCTATTGTATTCTAATTTTTTCCTTCTGAAAAAAAAAATTTACAGCTACAAACAGGTTGAAAATCTGCATGTGCTCATTCTCTATGTTAAGGAGGAGACAGAACAGACAACAGGCACCTTCCTCTGAAAATCAGAGGGGCCAGCTACAGACCCCATAAAGAAAAATGCCCTATTTAAACTTACAAAACCATTTAGGGTATCAAATATGGTGCCTCACAGCATCTTTGCAGGCGATTTCTCAGTTTCAAACTAAAACAACCTCCAGTAATCAACTCTTTCAGTCAAAATCACAGACTTTTATGGCATACAACACACTAGAAATTTGTCTGGGGGGATTTTTTACCTCTACATCAGACACTTTCATGCGAGTGCTTTCTTTTCCCACAAAGATATCATCAATGTCAACGAGGATATAGCGATCAAGCGTGAGACAGAGGCGCTTGCCAGTCAGGTAGGCAATGGCATCCACGAAAATGAGTTTGTGCAGCCAAAAATTGAGGTTATTGCCAAAGAGAACCCTCTGGATCCCATCGTGCAGACCCAGGTCCTGCACCACCGTGGCATGCAGTGCTTTGTGGGTGGCCAGGTGAGGAATGGACTCCGAGGATTTGGTGCTGGCCAAGAGCACTGGCTCGTAGGTGCTGTGGTTTGACTGGAAGACAGTCCAGTCGTCCCCAGGGAGGGGACCCTGCTCCACCTCGTTAGCCCGGGTGACGTAGAGCAGGGGAGCACTAGGGTTGATGTGATAGTCCCGCAGCCCCAAGTTGGAATGTAGGAAAAGGGGGAAACCCTTGAGCTGGGCACTGAGCAGGCTGTTCTCGTTGGCTTTGAAAAAGCCTATAATCCCCACCCCATACTCCACACAGTATTTGTCCAGCAGCTCTCTGTTCCAAGCATCTAAATTCACATATTTAAGGATGTTCTCGTAGATAACAAGAGCGTAGCGTCCCCTGTCTTTGTCTGTCAGGGTGGGCATGTCCCCTTTGCCAGGGGCTATCTCTGTCCTGTATTTAAACCTGCTGGATTCCAGGATGGCCACAATTTCCTGCCCCAGCTGGGAGTAGATGCTCTCCACAAAGACAAGCACCACAGGGTCCGTGCGTGAGGTGTCCACAGACTTGGTGAGCCTCCAGCTGGCTTGGGGTGGGATGAGGACACGGTGCTGGTTGCTGCAGTCGCTGAAGGGCAGGGGTGGGGGCTCCTTGATTTTGGGGCTGTTGGTGACGTAGTAAGCCAGGATGCACATGGAGATGAGGCTGAAGGCAATGAGCAGCAGGATCAACCTGTGGAGCTCCAGCTGTCGCACGTGCCGCACCACTTTCCACAGCTGAATCATGGTGAGGGGGGCTGCCCACCTCCTCCTCACTCTCTGCACCCACCTTGCTCCTGAAACCTCCAGCGTTTCTCCACGTTGCTCCACCTTCCTCCACGCTGCTCCCCGAAGAGCCAGCAGCAGCCCAGCAAAAAGAAAGAGCAGCTGCAGAGAGAGGCAAAGCTAAAGCAAACAGCTACAAGGCTAGACTCCCAGGGATCTGCCATTTATCTCAAGTAACCATGGCCCTCAATTCCCATTGCTCTTTTGTCTGCTTCCTCCTGGTTCCTCTCTCCTTTCACTCAGGAAAGTCTTTTGGAGGAGGAGGGGGAGGTGTTTCCTGAATCTGGTCTCCACCAGCAGATCAGTCTGTCATCCTGTGCACGAGCAGTTTTGGTTCAGCCTTCCCAGGTGTCCCCGTTTCTCAATTCAGCTGCTTTCACATTCACATGATGGCAACTTCTCTCTGCATCCTGCAATTTAAAAAGAAATAAAAAAATAAAATAAACCCTCAACCAACCAAGTCAATGCTCAGCATGGATTCGTGGTATTTAACGTGGTTTGAGATGAAATGGCAGGAGCAGCAGGTGCTAGGTGGGCAGCATCTCTCGCCTGTCAGCAGGCGGCCCCGCTCCCTGGGAAGTGACGCACGCCATGTGTGCAGGAGCTTTGGCACAACAACTGCAGTGGCCTTTGCAAGAAAGGTCCTGAGAGTGTGCAGGGAACCAGCATTTGCCTTGGGTGACATTCTCCCACACTACAGCAAACACAGCCAATGCACCCAGCCTTCCCCAGCTCCAATCTATGCCACTGAACAGAAAATACAAACCCTTTTTGATCTACCCGTACCTTAGATTTAAGAAGAAGGAGGCAGGAGGGCTGGAACTTGATGATCTTTAAGGTCCCTTCCAACCCGAACTATTCTATGGTTCTATGAAATAGCCTTCATTCTCTGGTCTTGTCCTGTTCTCACACTCACAATCATGTATCCAAGTCCCTGCCAGTGACTGCCTAAGCTCTCACAATAGGCTATCCCAATTCCAACAAGATACCTCAAATTCCCACCAGCTTCTCATAGAATGGTTTGGGTTGGAAGGGACATTCAAAACCATCTGCTTCCAACCTCCCTACCATGGGCAGGGACACCTCCCACTAGATCAGGCTGCTCAGTGCCTGATCCAGCCTGGCCTTAAACACCTCCAAAGATTGAAGAGGCATCCACAACCTCTCTGGGCAACCTGTTCCAGTAACTGAAAGATAATTTAAATCCATATAAAGTTCTTTCATTGGATTTATTTTCCTTCCAAGGAACCATTTTTTATCCAAATCATGGTTCTCTCCCTCTATGAGGATCCAGGGCTCTCAAAACACAGCTCTTAAGAGGCATCATCCCACAGGGGATGGAGCTGAGTGGACACAGGCTGCCCCTTTCTCACTGCACACCTAATTGCTGCCAATTACCTCAGTGGCAGTTGGAGAGCAAGCACCTCCTGAAATCCTCCTCACCTCCCCTCCTATGTCACTGAAGAGCATGAAGCCAGTTTTAAATCACCAACAGGATGACATAAACTTGGGCTGGGCCCAAAATATGGGAAAGTTTCTTGCTACGAAGCTCTCCTCACCTCCTGCTTTGTGTTTATGACAGCAGATTATTTCACCATATGTTGCTATTTTTCCAGGACAAAATGCTCACCAAAGCCAACAAACACCAAGCCATCTAAAACATAAACACCACTGAAAGTAACACAAAATTGTTCCTTGGGTTAAAAATTAAACAACACTACCATGCTGTTTACTCTCTCTTACCCCAAGAGTCACTTACCTACAGCAACAACACCCAAGTGTGCATTATTGGGGTATAGGTTCATTTTTGGGGAGCCCCTCCCAGTGCAGAAATGAATGCCAGATGTTCAGTAAGTCAGCAATGCTCAAAATGAGCTCTTTGTCAAAGTTTAAAAAACTTCTTTTCTCCCAAGAACCTCTCCTCTTCACACACCCACACTGCTGCAGACATGTGCTCCACCACATCCAGTCCCTCCAACCACCTGCTCAGCTGGCACAGCTTATGCCAGGAGGAACAAAAGCAACAATAACAGAAAGTACCACCAAAAAAAATCCCCAAAAAAACTCTCTATCCTTCCTCAATTCCTCACATTTTTGAGCCTTTTTTGTTACTAACCATTCCAATAAAACAAAGAACAATAGGAAATTAGTTGGTCTGTGAGTTTAAGGCACAAGTTTTTAATAGTTTTCAACAAGCAGCTCCACCAGCAAAGGAACTATTTGTGAGACAGATGCTTGTTCTGCTCCACCAGAGAAGAATTCACTTGTGGGACAGATGCTTATTTTGTAATGTGTATTACTAAACAGAAAAAAATCTTTCTGAGTCAGGGAAATTTTCAGTTCAGAGATGAGGCCAAAAGTCCCACTCTGAAATCTCCCATCAAGATGTTTTCCAAACTACTGGTGCAGCTTGAAACTCAAGCAGATTTTATACAAAGAGACCTAACATTGCTGATTTTGTGACAGCAAGATGGAAAAGAGTGAGGGTGCCCTTTGCACAAGCATTATAATGATCATTAAGTATTATCTCTAATAATTTCTATGCTACAAGCTCACTGGTTTGTGAAACCTTAGCCCTGATGAAGTCTTCAGAATAGCTGTAGACTGGAAATATGAAGTATATTAAATAATTTTCCGGTGGAGAAACTGAGATATAACAACTTACTGAAGGTCGCAATGGACGGCAGCTACAATAAAAAGTATTTTTATTATTTTTTTTTAAATTTTGTTCTCCAAATGGATTGAGTCTCCATTTCCAAATGGTCCTCTACAATGACAGAGCTGGCTTTGGAAATCAGGCTCACTCAGCCACAGGATTTTCTTCAACTCCTCATCTTTCAGCTCTGTCTCCACACACTGTTAACTTCTTAGTGGGAAAAGGACAAGAGAGACAAGGAATTACTATGGGAAGATGTATAAAGCAGAATTCAGATAATTTTTTCATGGTTTTTTTTTTTTTTACTGAAATGATTTTGAACACGATTCTATGGACTAACTATAGGCTGGGGCTTTCAATTTCAGTTTAAGTCAAGTCTCAGTGATACACATCCCATTGTAATAGTGAAAAACATATGCCAGCTTTCAAAAGTAAGAGTGTGCTGATATGTGCAAAAGCCTGGCAAAATAATGAACTGCTTTTACAACTCTTTATCCCAAAAAAACAACCTGCAGAACACCTTTCTTAACCATCTGCACAGACTCACCTCTCCAGCTTCTTTTTTAGCATTGAACTAAGTCTATTTTGCAAATAGCTCTAGCTTCAGTCTCCTGGTTAACAGTTTAAAGATGGAAATCAGGAGATAACTGGATTATTCTGGGGAAAAAGGATGAAACCAGGGTTTAAACTAGGCTGCCACACCTGCAGTGCCCAGCTGAGGGGCAAGAGGGAGAGGAACCCCTTTTGCTGGGCACTAGTGAATCACAGCAGTGTTCTCCTAACAATGATTCCATTCAAGCCTCTAGTGAAGCTTCCAAACAAGACCCCATTTGTTACACGGATGAGCTCGAAAAAACAAATTAAAAAAAAAAAAAAAAGCTGCCTGTATCAGATTGCTGCTCAAGAATCTGTCAGCTCCCATCTCTTTAACAAGGCTTCACAGCCAGAGGGCATGCCAGCTGGCATGGGATGCACTTAGCTCTTTGGGGACCACATCAGCTGGTTTGGGTTCAAATGAGAAGGAGAAAGAAAATAAAAAAGCAACAAAACAAATACACCAACCAAAATTGAAATTAAAAGGTGAGAGAGCTGGCAGAAACCACTCCTACCCACAACACAAAGCCCAGAAAGATACATAGTGGAGAAAGGAAAAAAAAAGAAAAAAAAAAATCACACTAAAAACTGCTTACACTTAAAGGAAAACAAAATACCTGTGTCACAGAATCACAGAACATCAGGGATTGGAAGAAACCTCAAGAGATCATCTTCTCCAGAGCAGGAACACCCAGATCAGGTCACACAGAAAGGTGTCCAGGCAGGGTTTGTCTCCAGAGAAGGAGACCCCTCTGTGGGCAGCCTGTGCCACTGTTCTGTCCTCACCCTGACAAAGTTTTTTCTTATATTTCTGCAGAACCTCCTGTGTTCCAGCTTGAACCAACTGCCCCTTGTCCTATCACTGGAAGTCACTGAGAAGAGCCTGACTCCACCCTTCTGATACTCACCCTTTAGATNACACAGAAAATGAAAGTTTACAGATAACTTAAGGTCTTTTCCAAACTCCTGCTGGGACTGTCCAAGTGGGAGGTGGCAGGCAGAACACACAGCGAGGATGGAGTGTTTCACTCCATGGCTAGACAACCAGCTCTAAGGACAAATCACCAGCATTAAGACAAATACTTTATAAAATCTAGATGTTCTGTTTCCCAGTGATACAGACAGTGTCAACGTGAAACATAAACCCTTGTGTGAATTATCAGCTGCTGAGCCACACAGCAAGCAATGTGATATGAAAGCAAGATAATGATCACAACTGTGTGGTTTCAACGTCTGATCTTGCCATTTCCAACCCTCAGAAATTATCTTGGAGGATCAGCACAAATGCTCAAGGCCAGCACTTAGCCAAAACCAGTGACCAGAATAGTTGTATTTGGGACCACTGGTACATATATGGAAGATAATGGGGTTTTTTTGATACCTTCATCAAGAACTTTGGCCATACAAGCTCCTTTCCATCTAACCTACAGAAGGTTTTATAATAAGGTCTTCTTTGTCACTATATAACCTCTCTTTCTGGAATGCACAGCAGCAGGATCTTGCCCTTGTGCACAACAGCTCTAATCCAGAGGTTTTCCTCAGCACTTCCTCAGAGGTGTTGTTGCCTTGGGCCCCCAAGAGGGACTCTCAGTAATTGAGTTACACAGTAATCAGAGAAGGAATCTGATTGATTTTCCAACCCATTCCACTATAATGGTGTCATCATGACACAAAATTCCTCAATTAGCCAACTCAATTGTGAGACACTGCAGCCTCTCCCTTGTCTGGGGTGGTATCTGCAGGATGGACCTCCATTTATATCCCCTCCTCCTTCTCTTCTGAGGGCAGGAAACCTGGCAAGGAAGAGAATTCAGCAGAACCTTGGGAGGATGCAGGCTGGTTGTATTCCACGTATGAGATTAAAAAATACCAACAAACTGTGGAAATCACAGCCATGTTGTAATGCAATTGCCAACTCAGCTCATTTTTGGGTTCTGGGTGTGTGTTTCAGCTAGCACCCACCAGCAGCCAAATCCTGTGCTGAGAGGTTGCCCAAGAAGCATAAAACTCAGTTCAAAGAGGCTCAAAACACTAATGGTGCCCATCCTGCTCCAAAAGCCAGGTCTGCAGCCTCCAGCCAGTGCTGAGCTCTGCTTCAGCAGGTCCTCCCCCTGCAGGGAGAGACCTGTCTTGGTACAGAGCCCTGAGCAGGAAAGCTGCCAGCTGGCCAGCAGGCTTGAAATGTGTCAGGCTGACATAAGAGGAGAAGACCTGTGAGATTAAGTAATAATTGCTTTATTTTTTTAAATCATCATCCCCAGGTATGTAACTTCACGGCTTCAGCAAGAGCAACAAACTGCAGTTGATACTAAACAGGATCCTCTCAGCCCAGACTGGTGGAAACCAAACCATGTGTGGGCTTGAACTGACCCCCATGCCAGTGCAACCAGAAAGCCTGGGGTAGGACTTTTTAATAGGGTAGATGATGGCAGGACTAGGAGTAATGGATGAAAAATGGAAGAGGGGAGATTTAGGCCGTAGAGTAAAAAGAAGTTCTTTCCTGTGAGGGTGGTGAGACACAAGAACCGGGTGGCCAGAGAGGTTGTGGATGCTCCTTCCCTGGAAGTGTTTAAGGCCAGGCTGGATGAGGCATTGAGCAACATGTTCTAGTTGGAGGTGTTTCTGCCAGGGAGGGGGCATAATGAAAAGCTCCTCTGAGAGACTTTCCTCAGAGGTAACCAAAGGGAGTGAGGAAAGGGACTTTTGGACTCCCCACTTATTTATTTGATGGGCTACCAAAGCTCTAGCACCCTGATATTGAGCCACTACAAGAACAGCACAGTTTCATTCAGGACTTGCTTTTCCTTCTGCTTTGTGCCTTTCCTAACACACAAGTCTAAGCACACTCTGACTCTCTTCCAAACCAGGAGATAATGCAAGAACCATCTCCTTCCCACATAGAGAATCAGAGTTAGTACAAGAGTCCTGCCACACAAGGACATCCAGAGGGGAAGTATCTCAGTCACACCAAATAGTGGGTACACACCATCTTCAGCCTCCTCCCTGTATTGGTAACCAACAAGTATATTCTATCATGGCACATCATCTTCAACTCAGCTGTGAGAACAGGAAATAAATGCAGTTCCTTCCATGTGAAGGACAAGGATCTAATTTCCACTCCCTGATGCACCCTTCTGCTTATCACAATGCAGATAATTGATCCTGCAAAACATCTCCTCTGCTGCCTATTCTTAAGTAACTTCATCAGTTGGGAAAATACAGTCAGACTGTGGCTAAACCAAGACAAGTTAGTGTCAGTCAGAGCTGATGTGCCTTAATACAGATAGGAACATTATAAGAGTTCATCTGCCAAAGCAAGCTTAAGTGTTCTTTCTTTGAGCTACATTTTAAAGACTTCACCTCAATTAGCAGGAGGATGAAATTCTATATTCAATTGCTTCCTCCTGCCAGGGAACACACAAGAGTTGATCTTCTTTTCCAACTTATTTTATCTAGGAACACATGATAGTAGGGAATAGGTTAATACTATTACACTGAAAGTTCATTCAAACTGACATCAGAGGAAAGCTCTTAGTATGCTATACCAAGAGCTTTTCCTTAAGTTTTATGCTTTGTCCTTACTTATTGTGTATTTGTATCAATATTCATAACATGTGGATTTGTAGGGCTTGGGAAATAAGGTGTTGCCTGGCTGGGTAGAGCAGCTCCCTCCTTCACTGAGGTCATCTATCCAAAAAGACCTCTATGCAGTGCCTATCTCCCAGACTCTGTAGTTTCTAACACTTAGTTCTCCATTGCCCTGGTGTGATTGAAATAAAAAAGCTTTCTGGATTCAAAAAACAAAAGACATTTTTGCTGGCTTGGCTACTGCTTTTAACACAGTGCAAACTCACTACAGGAAAAGGAGAGGAAAATCATATCAATTTATTCCAGCAAAGACAAAATGCATAAAAATAAACAAAGAGTGAAATGAGTGGAAAAGGGATGACCTGAGGTCTATGGAAATTCCACAGGCTGGCTGAGTGGTTTGGTGGGCTGGCTTTTGCAATCACAAATGCAAAGTGCTCTAACTGCTCTAACTGGCCACCTCTGCCAGGTGATAAGCATCATCTAGCTTTTCATATGGGTTATAGAAGAAACAGGTCTCAAGGGAAGCCTCTAAGGAAGACTGTGATGGTCCTGCACATCCCAACAGCCTCTGAATGCCCTGCCCAGCCTCCACCTACTGATCTGAAAGCTGCACCACAGCTCAGACATGACCTAACTACTTTAAAAGTATGCTCTGCCTTGCTGACCTGACTTCGGGCTGCCTGATGACCATCCTGGAGATGACTGGATTCTAGGCTGAACCTGGTGGCTGTCACTGACCACCTCTACCTGTCCCTTTTGTGTACTGCTGCTGAGGATAGAGAGGAGGAGAGTGGATGCAGACCCCATGCATGGTGGCTCAGGGCAACTCCAGCCAACCATGGTCATCACAGCCTTGATGGACTCTCCAGCAGCTTCACACACACCAGTTAGTTTTCAATATCTAAGTGACCAAAGGATGGAGTCTGCCAGAGGAACAGGGTGACAGAGAGAGTTGTGGCTATTGTTAGACTTCCCTGCCTTAATGTGGGTGGAATTATTCAATTTTCTCTCAAGCCATCTGTGTTTGTAATTGTTGCAAAAGCAGAGATAATACACACTCATTTCCACACGACAGCTGACACCGTGCCACGTTCATTTTTAAACAAGCAATTCAACACTCCACCTTTCCTTTGCCTTTGGAGAAACCTTGGGTTTAGACAATCAATGCAGAGAAATAAAAATAAAATCAAACCCCATCTATTAATTCATTTTAAACTGCTGTAATTATACATCACTAGTTCTTCACCTTCCTCCCACTGAATAGATTAAATTGCTAAAGTGGGTGCTACATTCTTGCATTTATAATTAATCAACTGATTAGGATTTTTTTAGGATTTTTTTCCTGCTATGAAGCTACATCTTTAAAATACTCCTTTGTGCAGAATAAGCCCAGGACCTCATTAACAGCCTAATTAAGAGCACAGACAAACTAGGGAAGAAAAAGCTGCTGTATTTGGAATCAAATCTACCCTCGGACAAAACACAAGTTTTGTGAGGAAAGTGCAAGAATTTTGAGCAAAACATTCATTTCCATTAGGGATTTCAGCTGAAGACAAAAAGATTAGGGTATGGAAAACTGAAGGGTGCCCAATTATGGGTTCAGGAGACTGAATTAGCTGTCTTGGAGACTGTTTTCTGAAATTTACAGAGAGTAAAAAATCCCAATAAAATGCATTCAGCTGCTGAAAATCTGATTAATTTTTCATCATTAACATGGAAGCCATTTACACTTTGAAGCAAGAAATTGGTTTTTTTCCAATCAAGAAA
This sequence comes from Turnix velox, assembly GCA_013400935.1. Taxonomy (NCBI): domain Eukaryota; kingdom Metazoa; phylum Chordata; class Aves; order Charadriiformes; family Turnicidae; genus Turnix; species Turnix velox. Next base: position 5,130 of record VZTY01021139.1, on the reverse strand, counting down.
TCTAGTTTGGGATCCATTTTTCGTTCCTGATAATGGAAAAATGCCTGCCTAACTTTGATGACAAAATTAAGGGGCTGAGTGCTGGATGCCATTTTGCAAGCTTAAGTATCTAGAAGATTAAATAATTACGAAACTATTCCTGTTTCACACCCAGCAGTAAGATATTGGATTAGAAATGAGTTTTAAGAAAAATAGAAGCATTTAGAGCACTGTTTATTATGGAACTTAGTTAAGGCAACATTAAGACTGTCAAGGGAGGGGGTTCTTTCTCTTCCTTAATAAATTTTCAACTCAGTGCAAATAATTGAAAACAGAAAATCCCCATAACTTGGTTTTGAAAAAAAAAAAATCAATGTTTTAAAAAAAATCAATCATCAGATTGCTTTGTCTCAGCTGGAATAGGAAGAACTGCCAGAAAAGTGGAGTTCTCTCTAGGTAAAAACATGCATCAGCCTGTGCAGTCAGTAGAAAAGGGAATCCACTTCTGGTCTAGTCAGGTAGGAGTTATTTAGCACTGTAAAAAAAAACCCCATGACCTGATCCATCACTTGTGCACAACAACACAACAACTTAGTGACATGTAGCTTTAGTAACATGCTGTCTTTTCTGCTTTTCTGCAATGTTTTAGTGGTTAAATTTGCTCTGCAAACAAGGCCACAAAAAGGCTTTATAAACAGCAAGCAGATCCATCTCCATACATACTTCAGTGAGCCCATGCTAGGAAAATAAAAGCCTTGGCACTATAATTGCCACTGTAGTGAAGCTGTGCAATGACAGTAATGCCATCATAGGATGTGCTGAGTTGGAAGGGACCTTCAAAGGCCATCTAGTCCAACCCCCTGCAGTGAGCAGGGACATCCTGCACTAGATCAGGTTGCTCAGAGCCTCAGCAAACCTGGCCTTGGATGTCTCCAGGGCATCCATCACCTCTTTGGGCAACCTAGGACAGTTCCCCTCATGGAAAAGAACTTCCCAATGCCTCATCTAACCCTGCCCTGCTCTAGTTTCACACCATTGCCCCTCATCCTCTTGTTCCAAGCAAACAGCCCTTCCCAAGCTTTCCTGTAGTTCCTTCAGGTAGTGGGAGGCATTTTGTGCCAGTTCATAAACACAACTGAACTTTTCTTAATCAGCTAGGCTGATGCCACTTACTGTAATACAGACACTAATTTTCCATAGCCTAGTAATTACCTTGAGATAAAACAGGGCTGCTCTTTAACAGCGTTGAGAAAATAGGGAACTAAGTGAAAAATTCCCCTCTCAGAATGCGAAGGGGAATTTATTACTAATGATTGCATCAAGAGCTAATGCAAACAATGCTCAAAAGAAGAATAGTGGCAAATGCACTCCTTTATGCTGATATATATACTACTACCTCACATTCAGAAACATGATCCACTACAACAGATATAGGAAAGAAATCACAGGGACTGACAATTAGTCAAGTAAACAACTTGGAAATGATTGCTTGAAGAAGCAGGTTTGCAAGAGCAGGGAGAGAGGGAGGGAGGGAGGATTTGGCAGCAGAGGCTGGGAGACTGTTCCAGGAATAGGAGGCAGCATGAAACAAAATGCAAAGCTGAGAGTAGGAGGAAGAGATAAAGGGAGGAGTGCACAGGGAGTCAGGGGGGAGTAGGAGAAAAATGACAGCTCACATTGCTTAAGGAGGCAGAAACATAGTGCCTAAAGACAGAATTTCCCCAAGACATTAGATATATCTTGGCTACTTTTAAAAAACATAGGTTCTGTAAGAACTGAAAGAAGCAGGGTCTAAAAGGCTTAACAGCTCATCTTCAAAGATGATTTTCAAGCAGAAACACACCAGTATGCTTATAGCTTATGTATTTAATGCAGATGGAGGAGGGCTCACTCAGACTGCAAGGCTAAAATTCACCACATCTTGCAATATTCCAGCCATACCACAGCATTATTTCATCCCTACCCTGACAAAAGTCACCACTGGCTTGGTTGTGGAAATCTAATACCCTTGAAAGTACTGTCAGACTGAATTCATCCCTTCCCTTTGTCCAAAGAGATGCATTTGGGAGGAAAAGAAGGCAAAGGAGCAAAATTAGGCAGGGAAGTTGCCTCCCCAACTACATTCTTACAGTGCTTTCTACCCTTTCAAATTGCAAGCTGCTTTGATACGGAGACAAAAGTGGTATTAGTTGGCTGACAGTGCAGATTACCTACTTTAAAGGATGCACACAATAAAACATGATAAATACTGACATTTCATCATTAAGGTTGAAATCTCAAGTACAAATGTGCTAATTTATCTCTGGGAGGTAACAGATACTTTATAGTTTGCAGATCACTTAACGCTAAAATCTTGAGTACAGATGTGACAGGAGAGAAACAACCACATTTAGAAGCTTTCACCTAATTCAAACCTGACTTTGCAGCAACACCACAGCTAAATAATTAATGCTTTTTAGTAGCCCCAGACTAGATTAACACCATACTTTCAGACAACAGTTTTTTCTTTTTTTTCCTTCTTTTTCTATCCAGCATTGCTGCAAAGGGGAAAGCAAAGGAGATTCCAACTCTGAAATTTTTTTTAATCTTCTTCATTGTAGCCAGAACGCAAAAAACTAAATAATTTTTTAGCCAGACAGTAACTTTGAAGAGCTATAATTATGTTACTAAGAAATACACCGTGATAAACATCTTTTCAAATTTTTAGACATTCATTTTAAAGTTAAATAACACAAATTAATTTGAGCTCTAATTATTTGGTCTACTTAACTCTGACATAATTAATTTGCTAGCTGGAATACAAAGATTACAGCTTTTTTTTTTTTTTTTTTTTTGGGAAGACATGCTCTATTTTCCCCCTCACACAACAAAGAAATGAAGCCTCTGCTTGAATTGTAAAATTCAGTCTTCATTATGAATCTGGGTTAGTGTTTCTGCAGGAATTTGAAATGCTTTGACTTGGTCCTCACTCTCCCGTGAAGAGCTTAAGTGGCTCAACAGAACATCTGTGATCACAAGTGTTGAAGGAAAGCACATTCCTAGGACCTGCTGACAGCTTGGTACCTGCAGTAAGAATCTTGCCTTGGTGCTTTTTATGCTTTTAATGCTTTTATTTTGTCCATATTCCCCTTTGCCTGTCTGTATTTTCCCATCTGATGTATATGACATGACCAGGCAGCATCAGGAGGAAGCTGCCTGCCTCTGGATGATATTCAGCCTCCTCTTCCCTTGCCAGGCTTTGACACCTCACTCCCCTTCTTGACTGAAGGGACCAAATTTACAACTATCTTCCCCATCTCAGCCAGGAGAGAAGACCTGCACATCCTCCTCTTCTTCCTCAGCCACCACTGTCAGTTTAACAAATGCACTGGTCACTGGACCCCAATGAGACAACCCCTGGTGTCCCCCAGCTTCCCCTTTGTGGACAAGCATCAGAAATAGATTTGAAGAAAAAGTGAGAGCTCTTCAAGTACCCTCTAGCAGGGGAGTTGGACTAGGTGGCCTTTAAAGGTCCCTTCCAACCCAATCCACACAACACAACATGCTCCCTTCTATTCCATTCCATGATTCCATCATCCTAAGAGCAAGGGAATTTCTACAGTAAGGCTCAAGTTCAGCCCTTCACCCCACTTTTCACTAGATGCAATTGCATATTTATGCAATGGATGCAAATTGGAAGAGGGTAGATTTAGGTTGGATCTAAGAAAGAAGTTCTTTGCTGTGAGGGTGGTGAAACACTGGAAGAGGTTGCCCAGAGAGGTTGTGGATGCCTCCTCAATCCCTGGAGGTGTTTAAGGCCAGGCTGGATGAGGCACTGAGCAACCTGGTCTAGTGGGATGTGTCCCAGCCCATGGCAGGGGCTGGAACTAGATGACTTTTAAGGTCCCTTCCGACCCAAACCATTGTATGATTTCCCAAACCCCATGAGTAAAATGAGAAGCAGATTATACAAAGATGCCAACCACTGATGCCTCAACAGCACTTTATGAATGCACCAGAATTAACTGGTGTCCTGACATTACACACAAACTTCAAGAGAGCAGTCAGGGTGGGACTGCCACTGCTTGCTGCTGCAGTGCAAAAACTCCTCAGAATGAGATCTGAGAGAGACAAAAAGTGAAAAATCCTTGAGCTTTTCTGAATTAGAAGGCTCCTAATTCAGCTTGGCTTGCTTACAGCACTGAGGCTGCTCCACAGAAGGGGTGAAAATTCTTTTCCCCTCCACTCCATTTGCCAGGCTTTCATGTATTTATTTTTCTTTGCTGCTGCTGCTTGCATCAAACAGGGGAACCATGCTCAATTCAGCAAGGGCCACCCCAGAGGTTAAACTACTGGCAATGACATTTAATTCATTGGGAAAGGGGAAGAGAGTGAATTTATTTTAGGTCAAATTGCTTATATGAAGAATCACCTTAGACTCTGGAAATGCCAGGAATACAAATAAGAGGAGATATTTGAGCGCTCTACTCTTTCAGAGAGAGCTCCATTTTCCTTCCTGATCCTAATCAGACCAATGTCAATCAACCAATTTAATATATGAAGGCTGAACCATTGCCACAAATCCTACCCCTAACAGCCCTACCACACCTTAACTTCTATTCCCTGCTCCTTATAGAAACAGAACAACTGTTCAGGTACCACTATGAGATGCTGAAGGTCTTTATTACATGCTCTCCCACCCTCCCCCTTCCCCAAGAAAAACATTTAGCCTTTACACAATATATTCTGCACTCAAATTTTCAGTATTAAAAAGATTACTTACTCTGAAATGAAGCATTCAATATGGAGTGGCTGCTAAGAAAGGCTGAGAAGCTACAAGAGATTGAAGCAGAGAGAGGTGAACTTCTCCATTTGGTGTTTCTCAGGTCCAAAAAGGAGGGTCTCTGCCTCAACTCAACTCATATATGGGAGTAGTAAAAAGACCAAGATTACACTTCCTTTGTTGTACAGGACCTAACTTCACAACCTTTTGTTTGGAATAAGGCATCACGCTGGACTGAAAGCAGCTTTAGAAATGGTAAGCAACACAAAAACCCCAAATCCCTTTGAGGAATATTTTACATTAAAGATGGCTTCAAATTTGCAGTGAAAAATTCCAGCCCCAGCCATATTCTGAGAACAATGTGTGCTCTCTCTCTCTTTCTCTCTGCC
>VZTY01021136.1:73396-88951 GCA_013400935.1 Turnix velox | reverse complement strand
GCCGGGGCTGGTCGGGAGGGGCGGAGAGGGGCGGCAGTGCGGGCTCTCTCAGTGAGGTCTCTGCTGTCTGGAATTGATCCGGGAGAAGGGACCGGGCCCGCTTACCTGTGAGCTGGCTCAGCCTCGGTGCAGCCAAGACGGCAGACCGGGGGTTTGAGCCCAGCGGCGGTGCTCCAGCTTCGCCGTCTCGTCCCGCCGCTGCGTGACATGGCAGCTAGCGGGAACGTGACGGGGCCGAGCCCCGGGACAGGGAGCGCCGGGCCCCTGCGGATGCGCTCAGACCAACCGCCCTTCGCTCCGCTCGGGAGATAAAAGGCTGTCTGGGAAGGTCCTGTCACGGCTCCAGCCACAGAACTACTCTCCTCAGGACTTGAGTCTGTACCGCGTATTCCGCGCGTTTCCAGCGCCGTTCGCGAGGTTCAAATGTTACCTCATGTAAATAAAAGCAGCTTCTGATGCACAAGGCAGAGGGAAACTGGAGGCGCTGCAGTAGGTGTCGGCCTGTCTCGATGAACTTGTCTGGTGGCTGCTTCCCTTGGGCAAACCAAACTCCTCTTGCCTCCCGCTCCTGATCTGGCAGTAAGAAAGCTCTTCTTGGCTAGATGTGAGCTCTGCTGTGTCACAAAGATGGAAAAGGATGTAATTGCTCCCTGTCTTAGCCCGCGTGGCTCACTGAGTTAAAAATGACAGGTTTAAGTAGTCCTTGCAGCATAAGAAGTTGAGAAGAACTGAGGGATCTGTTCCAAGCATCAATCCCATAGTTATGGTCATCTAAAATGCCATTCTGTGGCCCCACGTTTTTTAAGAGAATCTGTTATATTTTCACTGGAATATTGGATTGAAATTAGTCCCCTCATAGTATTGGTTCCACCAAGCAGTCCAGTTGGTAATTGTGGCATGAAGCCATCCCTGCATCCTGCAGTACTGTCTGCCTGTTGGCACAGCCTGTTAGACTTAAATACATTGCACTGCTCTTAGTCCACAGTTGAAGGTGGTTTTTTCTCTCCATTTTTACTTTTGGATGTTCTCGCTCTGTTTTAGGAGTTTAACTTTTTTTTTTTCTGTAAGCAAGATCTGTCTTGCTGTTATTCTCTGGATGCTTGACTGTGAAAGGCAGAAGGACATGAGAAGAAGGTACCTTCTACTGTAGTGCCATTTGGTAGAAGGAAGGGTGCCGGGGCTCCAGGCTGGCTGCGGATCAGACCAGGTTTTGTTACATCACTTCAGAATACAGGCAGCTACCTTGGCTTCTGCTTGTGCCTTGGCAGCCTCTAAACAGTAGTGTACAATAGCCTCAGTCCCAAGTAATCCAAACATTGGACACCTCTAACCAAGAACAAGCTGTGCAGTAGTGTTAGTCCACTGCCAGTCAGCAAGCTGAGCCTAAAAGGAGGTCCTAAATGCTCTGGGGGGAAGAGTAATTTAAATTTTTTTTCTAGATCTAATTTTTGCTAGAAAATCCTGGAATGACACTGGTTGTAGCTGTCCTTGGTTGGACTTTAGCAGATGCACAACCTGTACAGACACAAAGCTTGATTTAGTGTTGGGTCAAGGCAAGGCAGAACAAAACCCATCGTGGAACCAGTGACAAGGTTAATATCTGCTGCAGAGAGCTGGTTGCCTTCAGCTGGGGAGGACAAGCAATAAACCTCACTTCCTGGTGTGTGCAGTGGAATGTTAGGGCATCCCTGTAGTCATCAGCTGACAGCAAAGCGGAGACTACCTATGCCAGGAGGCTCTGGATACTGCAGGCAGAAAGGTGAGTGTATCCACCACCAGACAAAGCAGAAGAGGCGAAGAAGCAGGTTTTTCACCTGGCTGCCTCTCTACATTTTCCTGTTGGCATAATGGCCAGAGGCTGAGTTTTGCTGCAGCTTGGCCTGTTCCTGTCACTCTGCCACTCCTCTTCCAATCTTGCAATGAAATTCCTTTGTTTCCACAAAAGTGACACGATGATAAGAGCTGACTCTGCTTAAGCTTGTGTGGATGGTATGTGCTATTTAGAACAGGGAGAAACCTACACCCCTCCAGGCAGCCACTTCCCACCTCAGAGCACTCCCTACTTCAAAGGCTCCCATTTGCCTCCTGCTGCTTCACACTGGGCAGTTTCAGCCATTTCTGTTCCCTCTCCACCTTCTTGGTACCGTGACATAAGGTACCACAGTAGAGAGTAGCTTTTACCAGTGATAGAAATTATGTCACACATAATGACAGAATGTCAGGAATTGGGAGACCCCACACACTCTGTGGGATGTCTGTCCAGGCAGATTTCTGGACATAGCCCTGCAGGAGTGGAGGGAAGGGCTAGTTTCTTCCCTGCCATTCTTATTACATAAATTCCCCTTCTTGTCAAGGTTTAGCACAGAAAGGCCACATTAGCTCTGCAGGTGCTATGGGTACTAAGTGAGACTCTGATATCAAATGAGACAGGCTGAAGGAGTTGGGGTTGTTCAGCCTGGAGAAGGCTCAGGGGGGACCTGAAGGACTTTTTAATATGATATCGGATGGGAGGACGAGAAACAACGGATGTAAATTGGAAGGGGGTAGATTTAGACTCGACATAAGAAAGAAACTCTTTACAGTGAGGGTGGTGAAGCACTGGAACGGGTTGCCCAGAGAGGTTGTGGATGCCCCCTCTCTGGAGGTGTTCAAGACCAGGCTGGACAGGGCACTGGGCAGCCTGATGTAGTGGGAGGTGTCCCTGCCTAAGGCAGGGGGGGTGGAACTCGATGATCTTTTAAGGTCCCTTCCAACCCAAACTATTCTATGATTCTATCATTACTTCAATAGCTCACTTGCCATGTTTTATGACGGATTTCTTATGTTAAAATGCTTGCATAGAATTCTCTGTCCTTCCCTCTTTGAAAAGGGACTTAGGCAAAGAAACACCTAGAACAAGACAGAGAAAAACCACCACTGGGCAAATGGACAACCATAGAATCATTTTGTTTAGAAGAAACCTGTAAGATCACATTCCATTAATCCAGCACTGCCAAGCCCACCACTGAACTATGTTCCTCAGCACCACATGCCCATGATGAATATCTCCAAGGGATGGCAACTCCACCACTTTCCTGAGCAATCTCTTCCTATGTTTGACAACTCTTCTGATGAAGAAATTCTCCCTAACCTCCATCCTAGGCCTCCCCTGGTTCAACTTGAGGCCATTTCCTCTTGTCTGATGGCCTGCTCCTCAGAAGAGCCCAAGCCCCCGTTACACCCTCCTTTCAGGGAGTCTTAAAGAGTGAGGAGGTCTCCCCTCAACTTCCTTTTCTTCAGCTGAACACCCCCAGCTCCCTCAGCTGCTCCTCACCAGACTTGTACTCCAGCCCCCTCACCAGCAGCTCCATTGCCCTTCTCTGCACCTGCTCCAGCCCCTCAAGGGCTTTTTTTATGTTGAGTGCCTCAAATCTGAAAGCTGCAGTCATTAAGTCTCTGAAGATAAGAGCATCACCATACCAGGATCACATGCTCCTTTCTCCAGGGACTTCTACCACCAGAAGTGACTTTAAATATTTTTAAGTATTTTTCTCCGTTTATGGCATGAAACGCACAGCACAACAGAAAAACTTTAACTTCTACAGATATTCAGCTGGTTCAGTGCAGAGCCATCTCCCCCTACATCACAATGAATTTTCCTAAGACGAAGTTATTCACTATGAACAGTCCCTACAATTACCACTTTTTACTCAGTCTTTCCTGCAGCATTAACTGTAAAGTTAGCACCCTAAGCAGAAAGAGTCATTCTTTTCAAGTAAATCTACAGAAAACAGTGCTGAGTTCCACACAGGATCGCCTAGTTGTGGGGCTGCCTCTCTTATTTTGGAAAACCAATGGAGTAGAAATCTGACAGTGAATATGTTTTTCTCTCATTAAACAGTTACTGAGCAGGAAGAGAGCGAGTGAGTAGTTTATTTGATATCGCAGCAGACCACAGTACAATTCGTAGGTGATTTTTGGATTATGTTGGCCAAAGCACAGTCTTCGATGCCGTTTCACACTACGCACACTGTTGGCCACGCACATTCAACAGCCACATCAGCTTAATCTTGTAGTTTCTTGATCTTATGCTTATGACGCTCAATCTCTTTCTGCAGACGCTCTATCTCTTTCTTGTGGTGATCGATCTCCTCCTCATGGTGCTTCCGTAAAGCCGAGAGCTGCTCCCTCTCCTTCTCCCTAGAAAAGAGGGCGGCTCAAGGTGCAGCATCGCCCGTGGCGATGGGAGCCCCGGACCGGGCCGGGCACCGGGCAGAGGCCCAGGACTAGGCCCAGCACCCGAGAGCCCACGCCGAAGTACCGCTCACCTGAAATACCGCTCCTCCTCGGCCGCCTGCTTCTTTCCGAAGGCACCTCCGGCCTCCCGGATGGCTCCGCCACCGCCACCACCCTTCCCGGCCCCTTTGCCCAGCTCGCCCAGCTGTAGGGAGAGACGGCGGTGAATGGGGAAAGGAAGGACGGACAGAGCACCCCCCTCTCTCCGAGCAACCCGAACCTACCTGATCGGCGCCCGAGCCCGAGCTCCAGCGCTGCTGCTGCGCCAGCAGGGCCCCACGCAGGCCACCCCGCGCCAGCACCGCCACAGCCGCCATCGCCCGCCTGCCCTTGGAGCGGACGGGACCGGGACCCGCCCCCGCCGATGCCTCACACCCCGCGCATGCGCAACCCCCGCGCCTGGCCCGAACCCGGCCCCCGCTTCCCCCCAGGCGCGAATTTCTTCCTCTGGGACTGGGTGTGCCCGGTCCGGCCCGTCCTGACCCGTCCCTCAAGTCCGTCCCGTCCTGCCCCGTCCCTGGGGACCGGCCCCGGTGCCGCCGGGGAGAGGGCGGGGCCTGTTGCCATGGCGCGCGGGGCGGTCACGTGGTGAGAGCCCTGCCCGGCCTCAGCGCCCTGCTCACGTGTGCGCGCGCGGCGTCACGTGGTGGCGGTGGCAATGGCGGCGGCAGCGGGGGAGCCCGGGGCGGGGGGTGCCGCTGAGGAGGCGTTCCTCACCTTCTACAACGAGGTACCGGCTCTGCGGCCCCGCTACGGCGGCGGCGTCTGGCTCCGCTCCGTCACATGGGTTCTGCCCGCCCGTCGCCGCCCGGTGGCCGCCCCTTCCAGCTCCGGGGCCTGGTGGGCCGCGTGGAGCCTGGCCCGGGCCCAGCCGGCCCGCAGAGAGCTCATCGGGCCTTAAGCTCGGGCACCGCGGGGCTGGGGCCGCCCTGGGCGATGGGAGGGAGGGAGAGAGGGAAGACGCTGGCAGCGTTTGACAAGGGGCGTGGAATAGTCAGGGTGGGCGAGCGGCAGGTGCTGGGGTTACGTGGTCGGGCCGGGTAGAGCGACCGTACATCGGGCTCCGTGCCGCCCCCCGCCACCGTGTCCGATCAGCCTCTGTTGTGTCTGGAGAGAAGAGCCCGGGCTTCAGCCTCTGCTGCATGCCCTCGGAGAAACCCGGCGGACTCCGCGGTCCTGGGCATCGCGCTCCAGGCTGTCAACGGGGAGTCCCCTCCCTTTAGCCCGGGCTGCCCCCGGGACCGCCTGCCGGCTCGCAGGAGGGTGGCACCCGTTTGGTACATGCTTATTTGATTAAATAAAGGTGGAGGGTGGATGGAAATAAACGATTTGGTTTGGCTTAATAGCTTAGGATCAGAAAGTCAATTTGCTGATTTGAATGAACCTCTGGGCAGGAGGAAATGGATACTCGCCCCAGTGTGTTTATGAGCTGGCTCATCACTGTCTTAAAGCAGTAATGCAGTAGGTTTACGAGGAGTCATGATGGTGTCGGAGCAATTGGAGGGGAAAAGCCACAGCTGCTGCACAAGTGTTTTTTATAATTAAAGTGTAGCATTGAAAGTGCTGTCATCCCGTGGAAAAGGATAAAAAAATCTAGCATGCTACTGCAAGAGTAAAATAACTTCAGGCTTAGGATGAGCAGGAGGCACAGGACAGTGATGTCTGGTGCAGTAGGAAGCATGTTGCAATGGTCACTTAATATTAGTCTCTCTTTTTCTTCAGGTAAAGCAAATTGAAAAACGAGATTCTGTTTTAACATCAAAAAACCAAATTGACAGGCTGACCCGACCTGGATCTTCCTATTTCAACTTGAACCCTTTTGAGGTTAGTTCGAGTGTTTTATCCTCCCTTCTAGAATGCCCTACTGATTTATGGATTTACTGGGTGTTTGCTTAATTAAAAAAACCTAAGCATAATGAAAGAACAATATTGTGTGGATGTAGGGTACAATGCAGAAGGTTTACGGAATGCAGAAGGGTGGGATGTGTGTACTTGCTGTCTTTTCCCCTGTTTCGTTCTTTTCATGTGTTTCTCTCATGTAACAGCACTGGAAGATGTGGCAGATTAGTGCTAGTTCTGAGTGACAGTGTCACACCTATAGGTGACACACTTGTCAGGTCGTGTTCTGAGCACTCTTGACGTGTTGTTTCTACTTGTGTCTTTTATTTTGGATGTTTATCCTACTGAACTTTCATGAAATGAGAGGACTCACTGCTCATACGGGTGAACAATCTGTTAGGAGTCACTGAAAAATGAGTAATTTCTTTCTGCATTATGTAGCTTGGTTTCAGTTGCAGTTAGTTGTAAAATCTTAATAAGTATAAAAGCCCAAAGATTACTAAAACAATCTCATGTTCAGCTGACACTGTCTTTCACTGTGTGTATCTTCATTTGCCTTTTTGAAACCTCAGGTGCTTTTGTAATCCCAGTTTAGGGCTGGTCAGATCAGATCAGTTGATAGATTCACCTTTACAATACTCAGTTCTGTGTAGGTATTGATATTTAAGTTGGGGAATAAATTAAGAAAGCCTTTTAGAAGTAGATTGTAGCTTTACTGTGAGAGAGTGGGTTTTAATTTACAATTTTTAATCTCAAACCAGTGTATTGAGTTGTTCTCACTTGTTGCTTAGGGCTTCTGTTCATTAATTTACAAAAGAGCTCCTAAACTCTGCCACATCCCCAAAGATCAGTACACAAGTGGGCTTGTTCATGGAAACCAATCAGTAAAACTCTCCTGTCTCTTTCAAAAAAAAAAAAAATTAATTATTGCAAAATAGTTTATTTCCTGCCCAAAGTACTTAGTTATGACTGATAGCATCCTAAAGCCACCACATGCTTCTGTTTCTACCACACTAAGTATTCCTACAGGACTGGTTGAGAGTTTGGCCCAATTATGGCTATTTAGGGGTGGCAGCTGCCTATGTGAGGCTGGAAGGAACACAGGCAGAGTCAGAGGAATGTAGCAGAATCTAAAAGCAGAAGAATGTCCTGAAAACATTTATGTTTCTGGAAATGCTTCTGTTTCGCTAGATGAAAATTCACATCCTGAAGCAGCTTCCTGGGGGCATCTTTCTGGTGGGGTGACTGGATGGCAGCGAACCAAGTGCTGAGAGCTTGCTGGCAGGATCTTGAAATATAGAGAGTGTCATCAAACTTGCTTTGCTCTGATGCTGTCTTCTAGGTTCTGCAGATGGATCCTGAAGCCACAGATGAAGAGATAAAGAAAAGATTCCGGCAGGTATTTGACTTTTGCTCTTGAAGCTTCAGGAAGAAAACTAGAAGCTCTGTAGAGATTGTGCTGCTGTGCTCAGGAACAAGAGAAATGGTGCTAAAGCTGTATATTTGTATAGAGAGGTGTCCCTTTTGAGAAGATGTGCATAGAAAATTCTTTTTACCACCAAGAGGAGAGCTGCAAAAGTGTCCCTGGTTCATGTATAGTGTCCTGCTTTGCCTGTAATGCATGTGTTGGGGCTATTGCAAACTCATGCCTGTCTGTAATCAACTTATTGAAATTAGTTTAAAGAAAAGGGTAACATTTGTATGAAATTAAGAACTAAGAAAAGGCATTTTTCTTAAATATATGTGTTTTCTGTGAGAAATTACAGCAGGTGTTTTTGGTGACTGGGTTATTACCTGGGACACGAGCAGCACTGCTCACTGACCCTTCTACATTGCCTTATGCAGTGCAGGAAGTGTCACCCAGGCTTGCTCTGCTGACATATCTGCAGGTAAAGATTGAGTTTCAGTCAGAGAAACAGGGCATTTGGAGGACTGTAGCCTCCCACTTGAGTTAGTGGTGTAAGAGTCAGGGACTGTTAGAGGAGAAGCTGTACTGGCTGAGAGAGGAAAATGCCTGCCCAATTGGTGGGCTGCTTCTTTATGTGGGAAAGGGGAGGATGACCTTTGAGTTTGGTGCTGAATTTTCAGTTCTGGGAATCAATAAACTGGGTCTGTTATAGCTTTTGGCTGTTAGGGTGCTATACAGGGGAGTGAAATGAAAAAGATGCTTGGGATTGTGTATTGGGGAAATCATACACCTAAAGACAGAATGTGGAGCAGCCAACAAAAGGAAAAAGGTGTCAGGTATAGTAAATCACAGAGTAAATTGTTAGAGTGCTGCTGTTTAGAACCTATTTTCTGTGAACTAGAAAGTGCCATCTGTGGAGGTCAGGAGGGAATTATTTTGCATTCTTCAGCACTGATATGATTTCAGTTGCCACACTGTTTTGAATGCCGTACTAGGAAAGGTGCAGATAAACTGCAGAGTCCACAGACCAGCATGGGGAGAGTTTGAAGGAGCTTTCTCTTCCTCTTGATGAGGTAGAGAGAGGACTTGTGCTTCCAGCTCATTTAAGGTTGCCCATTAGTGATCAGAGTCCCATCTCTGCCAGGCAGAGAGCACAAGGAAGGAATTTTCTTAACTTTCAGTAAAGCAGCCTAAAGAGAAAACTTAGCCTCTGTTTTATATAGTTTGATATTTGAACAGCCTTAGAGGCTGAGGGGACCTCATAGTAACTTCTCAGTACCTGAGGGGGTCCTACAGAAAGGCAGGGGAAGGACTTTTTAACATGATATCGGATGGGAGGACTAGAAACAATGGATGTAAATTTTAAGGGGGTAGATTTAGACTTGACATAAGAAAGAAATTCTTTACAATGAGGGTGGTGAAGCACTGGAGCAGGTTGCCCAGAGAGGTTGTGGATGCCCCCTCTCTGGAGGTGTTCAAGACCAGGCTGGACAAGGCACTGGGCAGCCTGGTCTAGTGGGAGGTGTCCCTGCCTATGGCAGGGGGGTTGGAACTCGATGATCTTTAAGGTCCCTTCCAACCCAAACTATTCTATTCTATGATTCTGATATGTCCCTTTATAAAAGGAATGCGGTGACTTGTTGCTTCCATCTGAGCCTATCTCCCTCACAAAACTCTCTGAAATGTTTTTCCTCTTTTACCATGATCTTGACTGTGAGATCCTTTCTCTTGCAGTTGTCAATATTGGTGCATCCAGACAAAAATCAAGATGACGCAGATAGAGCCCAGAAGGCGTTTGAAGGTAATGCTCTCCCCCTTTTTCAGGGCTGCTGTACGGCAATAGTTGGACTGCTGTATTTATTAGAGGTGGAGGCTTCACTGAGCACAGAATTTTCACAGAAGCGCTTTAATGAGGGGGAAGCAGAGGGTTGGCATGTCCTAAGACAATGTCACTAGGTGGCAGTAACTGCATTGTCAGTTTGCGACCAGGACGAACACATCCCCGGGGTTTCCAGGTTGTTCAAGAAAAAATGTTTAACCTACACATTAGACTTTATTCAAAGATGTTTGAAAACCTCAGACCTCCCCTTCTGTCATGTGCTTTGCCTTTATGGTGAGGAGCTTCTCCCTTATGAGGACAGGCTGGAGGATTTGGGGTTTTTCATCCTGGAGAAGAAAAAGGCTCAGAGAGGACCTCATGGTGTCATCTCAATACCTTAAAGGGGCTCCAGAAAGGCTGGAGTAGGATTTTTTTAATAGGATCCAGGATGGCAGGACTGGGAATAATGGATGCAAATTGGAAGAGGTTGGATTTAGGGTGGAGAGAAGAAGGAAATTCTTGATTTTGATGGTGGTGAGACCCAGGAAGAGGTTGTGGGGTGTTTGAGGCATTGAGGGTTGGAACTAGATGATCTTGAAGGTCCCTTCCAACGCAAACCATTCTATGATTCTATGATTGTGCACCTTAAACTTAGCTCTGGCCTTATAACTGAGGCATTTGGTAGGGCCAGTACTTTCATCCTGCGGGCTGAAAGGAGTCTGACAATCTCTGTTGGTATCACTTCTCTAGATGTTCTAAAACCAAAAACTCTAAAACCAAAAAAACTCTCAAAACCCCAACAAACCAACTCCGCTTTAAATTCTAGAAAGCAAAATTTATATGGTCATCAAATAGTGATGCCTTGTGAATAGAACTACTGGTGCTACTGACACTGACTCTTTTGTTAGCTGTAGATAAAGCCTACAAGTTGCTGCTAGATCAGGAGCAAAAGAAGAGAGCCTTGGATGTGATCCAGGCAGGAAAAGAATATGTGGAACACACTGTAAGTATTCCATAGGAACATCCAGGTCTGGAGATGAGTGGAAATCACTCATTTGTAATTTACTTTTTGGTGCACCCACTGCATGTTTAGGATGTTAAAAAGTGAGCTGAGCAAACCTCATACCAAAGCTGTGCAGGTGGCCTCCAAGTTCTTCATGGTATGAGCAAATGTGCTTTGTCCAAACCACTCAGTGCAAGATAATTCAGTGAAATGCACACCTCACTATTTTTTTCCAAGTCTGTGAATGAGTGATGCAGTTCAGATGTGTGTGGATGGAAGAATATTGGTGGTGATACCAGGAGAGTGGGAAATTTCAGGGAAAGTGATCTGTAAGATAAGAGGAAGAGATGAGATTGCAGTGGTTAAGTGATGGGGGTGGACTGAAGCACAACGGACTTCAGGAGATATGGGAGAACTTGGATACTTGAAACAAAGGAATACTTTATGTTCTGCTTGTTGTTATTACTCTTTTGAATATTACAAAGCAGAATACACTTCCTGCTGCTTTGGGTGCTGTATATTGGAGATGAATATATCTTAAACACGAAAAACAACACAGGGTTTGTGTTGAATGAACAGTACCTAACATAGTATTTGTAATGGCTACATGTGAAGTGATCATGTATTTGTTTTTCTGGACCTTAGAGTAAGATGTTTTGGTCTAAAAGAAAATAACAATCCAAATAAAGGATAAACTGTTGTCCAGAGTACTTCCCCCACAGTGGAGAAGGAATGTGTAACTACATGAGTACAATTCTCTAAGCCAAATAAAACATTTTAGGCTTATATTTTGATTCTTAATTTTTAGGTAAAAGAAAAGAAGAAGCAGTTGAAGAAGGATGGGAAACCTCCCACTGTAGAAGAGGATGATCCTGAAGTTGTAAGTTACATCAGAGAGTATGAAGTGGGCTTTGAGAAATGCAGAATTGCAACCAGTGCAGAAGTACTTTTTAGACTTGTTAGAATGATGTAAATCCTTGCTCTTGAAGAAGAACTAATTCTGAAAAGCCATTGTAGAGTACCATGTGTTGTATTTTAGAATGTAGTTTAACTGCAGTGTAGAGGCATCAGCAGATACACATGAAAGTGCTGAGTTCTTTTCTTGGAGCAAGTCTTCATTGTTTGTGCATCATGAAATCTTTTTTTAAGTGGATTTTACACATTCCAAGCCTGTGGTGATCTTGCTGCCAGCAGGGGCTTGTACAGAACCCACTGTCTGTGATTTTTTTTGTATTAAGAGCAGTTTCAGCTGTTTGTTCTGTACATCAGTTGAGGGTAGATAAGCTGTTCTGCACCTAATAGCTTTTATTAAAAAAAGCTTGACATAACTTCATTCTTCATACCTGGTTTCTAGTCTTAAGAAGTCAATTCTAATGGAATGGTAGATGATTACCAGACACTGACTTCATTAGTCTTACTGTTATCACCTCTTTTTTTCCCTATGCAGTGACTTTTTCCTCTGGATAACACCCCAGTAACCCTGTAACTGTCTTATTTTCTTACAACTGTCTTATGTTCTTACATAACACAAACTTCTCTAACTGTTACTTGGTGTTATTCTAAGAGTGGACTTGTGTTTTTCAGTTCAAGCAAGCTGTGTACAAACAGACGATGAAGCTCTTTGCTGAACTGGAGATTAAGAGGAAAGAGAGAGAAGCGAAAGAAATGCATGAAAGGTATGAGCAGCATTCTGCTTGTGCACTTCAGGCTCCTCCCCTCGTGCTTCCTCAAAGAAAATGAGGAATCAGAGAGTTTTAGAAAAGCCTTAAGCTGGAAGGGGCCTCTGGAGCTCATCTAGTCCAACCTCCTGCTTAATGCAGGGCTTTGGATTAGATATTAATCTAATCTATGGTCTGTCAGGCTGGCAGAGAGGTTGATTCCACCACCCCACTGGGCAAACTTTGGGTTATAGAGCTCTGAGCTTGAGAAATGCAAATGGGAAATCTGTCCTCCTGCATTTAAGACATTGATATATTTGCTATGTTAATACACTCCAGTGTGACTACACCAGCCAGTGAAATGGTGACACACTCCTGTCTGTTAGCAAATTCATCTCTTCTAGTAAGCACTTTGATTTTGCAAGAAATCAGAAGAATTTTCTGTGATGTTTTGATTTGTGTTTCTTTAAAGGAGATGCTTATGGGTTCATAATTACTTTGTGGCTTCCTTTCCAGGAAGCGACAGAGGGAAGAGGAAATTGAGGCACAAGAGAAAGCTAAACGAGAGCGAGAATGGCAGAAGAACTTTGAGGTAATCAGCTGCTTGGTGTATAGGATGGGCCTCAGCAATTTTTGTCTGTGCTACAGGGGATGCCCTGAGAGAGATTTTTTCTGTCTGTAGGTGCTATAATTTAAGTAGATGCTTATTAAATGATCCTGCACAAAACGGAGGTTTGTCCCTGTGAAGGGGAAGAAAAGGCTGTTGTTGGGTCCTTGGTTTCACTTACTAAAAGCAGGTCTGGTAAATTAAGTAGTATTTTTCATCTCTTTCAGCAGTTCATTCTTGTCCTTAGTCAGAAATGTGAATTGCTACTTAGCCCAGGTTACTGGCAGCTTTTCAACAAGCAACGTGGGCTCCTGTTTCCACTTTTCAGCCTGGTCCCTAGCACTTAAGGGGTTTGATGATTAGAGACCTGAGTGATGGAGGCATCCACCACATGCACCCTGTATTCATGGAGAAGAGAAGGCTCAGGGAGGACCTTATAGTAACTTACCAGTACCTGAGGGGGTCCTACAGAAAGGCAGGGGAGGGACTTTTTAGTATGGTATTGGATGGGAGGACCAGAAACAATGGATGTAAATTGGAAGGGGGTAGATTTAGACTCGACATAAGAAAGAAATTCTTTACAGTGAGGGTGGTGAAGCACTGGAACAGGTTGCCCAGAGAGGTTGTGGATGCCCCCTCTCTGGAGGTGTTCAAGACCAGGCTGGACAAGGCACTGAGCAGCCTGATGTAGTGGGAGGTGTCCCTGCCTAAGGCAGGGGGGTTGGAACTTGGTCTTTAAGGTCCCTTCCAACCCAAACTATTCTATGATTCTATGTTTCTGTGGTTTAGATAAGTCAGAAGTAACTGTGTGGTGGTTGTGCTGCTGTGCAGACCTAAAGTCTGCCAAAGTATTTGATGGAGCCTGTAACTCTTCCCTCATTACACACCAGAGGGGGAGTATTATGACATGCTGGGGGTAGTGGGCAGGAAGGAAGTTAGTAACAGCATGCAGGACTTCATCAAAAGTTAAGGTAGATTGTCATTTAATCCAAAGCCAGCTCCCAGTCATTGTTCAAGAGGACCTTATAAAAGAGAGTGACAGTGACAGGGACAGAAGTGTATGAGCTGTGCTAGCATCCTGTGGAAAGTGGACATCTAGGATGTTTCTGGAGACTCAGCTGGGAGGGGTTAGTGTTCATGTTCTATGTAACATAGAAGCATAGAATAGATGAGCACAACATGTTGAGGAATAGAGAGAACTGAGCCAGACACAGTCTTCATGGTCAGTTCCCAGACACAGCTCCTCAGGACTGAAGCAGCAGCTTTGTGCTCCATAGTTACTGCAATTAATTACTAGACACCCAGCAGGATGGTTCTTTTCTGGTTCCATAAAACTGACATTTATTTAGGGATGTGAATAACGCAGATGGGATTTTACTACTGCCTCCACCTCACCAATGATACATCAGGACATGGGGACAAGAGGTTTTCAGACATCAAACATGGATATAAAAGCTGTGTATTTTGGAAAACGTGTGCAGTGCTGCTGTGTTGAATCCACTGTGAGGTTTAGCAGGTAATGCCAGAGATAAGAGTATGTCACCAGCCTTGCTGCTGGCAGAAGTTGTGTCTCACACCAGAATGGCTGCAGAAGTTTAGTGTCATTGCCCATCAGAAGATTTGTGAGGCTCTAGTCAGGAGTACACAACCCAAACTTCTGACAGTAGAAACCAGAATAATGCTTGTTCTGGTGTCTGGAAGTTCACTTGTAGTCCCACTGTTGCTCTGGGCTTCCTAGTGCCCTGGCTGCCCAGTGCCATGTGCTGGATCACAGGGAAATTGCCATCGATTTCTTGAAACTGGCCTATACTGACTGTAGTCTGGCTCTTGAACTTGTTAACTCTCCATTTCCTCTCTGTTCCCAGGAAAGTCGGGATGGTCGAGTGGACAGCTGGAGAAATTTCCAGGCAAATACGAAGGGGAAGAAAGAAAAGAAAAACAGGACTTTCCTGAGACCTCCCAAAGTAAAAATGGAGCAGCGGGAATGATCCTGGCAGCACTGCCCAGCGCAGCTCCTCTGACCCCTCCCTGCTTTTAAGGACTCATTGCCACCTAGAGTAAGAATTGCTTTTTAGTAGACTGTTCATTTTGAGTAAAATTAATTATTGGTCAAAGTATTTTTTGTACTCTTTTTGTTTGAACTAGGGCCACAGTATGAACTGGGCCAGGAACCTGCTACATGTAGACACTTGGCTTAGGAGGGTCCCCGTCATTATTGCTGTCCCGTTTGTCTGCTGCCCTGTAACTCGATGTTTTGTACTTCTGCTGTTCCACTGCTTTCATTTCTAGTCTGAGAGCTGACCAAAATATTGGAAATGCATCTGTACCTTTTTGAGATCATCTTTCCCAGCAAGTTGAGCTTCAGAAAGGTCCAAGCTGACTCTGGGAATCTGCTCCCAGCTTTGTGCACTGCAAGGTAGCATCCTGCAGCTCCTCCACTGAGTGGCGCTTGGAAAGACCCTTTCCCCAAGATCTGGTTTCCAAATGAAAATCCCAGCTCTCAGGCTTAGACTTCTGCTGATCTCAGACCAGCTGGTCACTTCCTGTGAAGGAAAAATAATTTCTCTTGATTAATAGTTAAGTTGCAATGGTCTGTATGTAAAATAAATTTTTATCCAAGTTACCTTTATTTTTTTCCCTTGAAATTATTAAAGAATACAATTGCAAGGATGTGAGTTGAATGCTGGCCTCTGAAATGTCACTGCTCTTCAGCATGACACCATTCCCTGGTGAAGGGTCTGCTGTCATCCCAGAGTTGGTTCTGACTTGGCTTTGGAAGTGCCAGTCCTGCACATGAAGGCAGGGTTGGTGTATGGTCACGGGGCTGTGTGGGACACAGAGCTGCTTCCTCTGCCTCTGGCTTGCATGGATGGGTTGTGAGGGGTTGAGCCCCTGGCCCAGGTTGCCCAGAGAAGCTGTGGCTGCCCCATCCCTGGAGGGATTCAA
>VZTY01021136.1:10043-73035 GCA_013400935.1 Turnix velox | reverse complement strand
GACCAAAATATTTGTCCTTGATGTGGAGGACAAGAAAATGCACCAGTGGGAATTAGGAGTAATTAATTTTTTTCTCTTCCAGAAGGAGAAAATGTAACAGATGGCTGCCAAAGCACCTTTCAGTAGGGTCTTGGCTTTGCTTTTCTGTGCAAGCAACTGACCCTCTAGATCCATTTCCCACAAAATGTACACATGGGTTTGCCAGATTCCAGCTCTGCTCCTTGTTTCTTTCTGGTGGTCTGGAGATTGCTCCTGAAGCTCTTGGTTCTGAGATAGGGAGGTTGCCTTCCCCTTTGTATGTGATTGGGAAGGGTGTATCCCATCAGTGGGATGGGGAAAGACCGTGGCAAGTCACTTGAGGAAACTGCAACCAGGTGGTAGAACTTCTTGGTTCTTCTTGCAGCACTGGCTCCATGTTGAACACAAAATGGGCAGATGTTTGGGAGCACTGCTCCTCAAGGCTGAGCTCCCTGTCCTTCCTGCTCTCATCTCAATGATGAGACACTTGAGGTAGGTGTAGGATGTTACTGAGCTGCCTGAATTACTGCTGAGGCTTGGCAGCATTCCTACTGGGAAACCTCCACATCACACCAGCTGCAGGGCTCTGGACTCCCAGTGCAAGATTAGACAAGTACTTTGGGGCTGTTAGGGCTTTCCTTTGCCACAACAGATTGCCTCAGCCTATTTAGTGCCATTCAAATGTACTCTCCTGCATTGTTGGCCTCCTGAGTCATTGATATTCCCTTCCTGAGATAATCAGTTGTCCTTGTTGCATTCTTTTAGAAATCATCGTCAGCAGGGAACTCTCAACATAGCATTAATATTAACATGAAGATGCAAAGTGCCCGACTTCACAGCCACCACCAGCTTCCCAGTGAGGTGAGCAAGGGTGTAACCTGAAAATAAATGATGTGATTTGTGTCACCCATTTGCACATGTACATGTAATTCTTAGATAGAATCACAGAAGAGAATCCCAGAATGGCCCAGGTTGGAAGGGACCTTTCAGATCATTAAGTCCAACCACCAGCCCAACTCCCAAACAGTATTTCCAAGCTCTGTGTCTGCCCAGCTCTTAAGTCCCTCTGGGGATGGTGCCTCAACCCCCTGGGCAGCCTGACCAAGCACTCATGTTCTGGTTGTCGCAGTTCACAGCACAGAGCTGTTTTGGGGACAGACTGTAGGTCTGTAATTAAACCTTGTGTTTGAAGTGGGGCTGTCTCTGATGGTAGATGAGGTCAGCTGTGGCTTTATCTAGCTTGGTATAAGGATGTGGCCCCAGGCCTCTCTGGGCTACTGTTCCAGGGATGTGCTGCCTTTCCAGCAAAAATATTTCACCATCCTGATTATCCCACAGCCCAGTTTGTGACTGTTGCCCCATGTCACACCATTTGCAGTGACTCACTTCTCTTCCGTTGTCCTTGCCATTTCCCTTGCAGCAGCTGAGGGAGGCAGCAAGTTGCCCCTGAACCCCTGGGATGTGCCCTGAGGCTCAGACTGTGATGGGAGCTCTCTGCTGGTCCCACTCTAGTTCTCCTTGTCCCTTCACAGTTGTGGAGTTGAAGGTACAGCATCACCAATACTGAGCAGAGGAGATATGAATTAGCCACACTTCTCCTGCCATGGCTGTGTTTTCTCTACTCCCAAGAGAAGGCTGGCCATCTTCTCTGCTGAGAAAGGCCATAAGTCACCCACCCCATGAACTGTGCAGCTTTTCTTTGTTTGGGAAGGTGATGTTTCTGTGGCAGCTCTGAACAGTGGGTCAGGCAGGTTTGGATGGGGGCACTGTGGGATGCGGAGACAGTTCCTTCTGAGAGCAGCACAGGTTGTGCACCTGCCCAGTGTGCTTTCAAATGACCAGTTGTGACAGCCTGGCCCTTCAGAGCTGTTTCAGATACCTCACACCCCCTCCTCAGGGGGGACCTTATAGTAACTTATCAGTACCTCAGGGGGTCCTACAGAAAGGCAGGGGAAGGACTTTTTAATATGATATTGGATGGGAGAACCAGAAACAATGGATGTAAATTGGAGGGGGGTAGATTTAGACTCGACATAAGAAAGAAATTCTTTACAGTGAGGGTGGTGAAGCACTGGAACATTAGAGAGGTTGTGGATGCCCCCTCTCTGGAGGTGTTCAAGACCAGGCTGGACAAGGCACTGAGCAGCCTGATGTAGTGGGAGGTGTCCCTGCCTATGGCAGGGGGGTTGGAACTCGATGATCTTTAAGGTCCCTTCCAACCCAAACTATTCTGCGATTCCTTGCAGAAGCCAGTCCCAGTTCTTCACAGCAAAATAAACCCAACAACCTGTCTTTGTTGAACACAAGATGAATAAAGGGAGCAGGCAGAAACACGAGTGGTTTCTTGTTATAACACAAGTGACTCAGGCAGATGTAACACCCATGACCTCAGAGATGGCAGTGCCCAGTTCACGTCTGAGGAAATCACAGGTGAAACCAGAGCAGAGCAAGGCCAGAGCTGCTTCCCAGGAGCAGCAGGAGTGTCCCCAGTGTCCCCCTGCCTTTGTCCACCCCTTTTCCCTGGCTGAAGCACAAGAAGGGCATTATCAGATTACAGAGAGGGCAAGGCAACCAGCTGCCAGAGTCTGCAGTGGTTTTGGGGCTGTTGTTTCCCCTGTCTGGGGATTTACACAGCAAACCAGCCTCATGGTGAGGCTTCTTGTGCTGTCGACAGTCTCTAATGACAGCATCTGAACAAGCACTTGCTGCTGTGCTGACTCCTACTCTCTGGAAGGACTTGCTGCTGTGCTGACTCCTACTCTCTGGAAGGAAAAGAGAAGTCCAGAGGATCGATCTGCTGAGGCCACTGCCCCACCTCCATCGCCACGACCAGGACACCTCTGGCCTCCTGGCCCCCCTGGGGAGCCCTGTCACAGGGTTTCACTGGGTGAAACAGGAGCAGGACAACCCCCGTCCCAGCCCTGCAAGACATGGGGTGGCACAGGAGGGTGACAAGTCCCAGACCTGCTCGGAGCCTCCGCTGTTTCCTGCTCCCACCTGCTCCAGGAAGGGCCGCGGGGGCCGTGTCAGCCCCGGGAGCAGCCGGGGCAGGGCCAAGCGGGAAGTGAGTCACACACCTGGGGCTGCTGTCACCCTCCTCCCCGCCCGGCCTCTTCCCGGGCAGGAGCAGCCCGTGGCAGGGAGCCGGCAGGCTGGCTCTGCTGTCCCAAAGGCAAGAAAGAGGCTCTTTTCCTTTCTACTTGCTCTCCCGGCTGCTGCCTCCCTCCTCGGGCTCCACCGGCTGCTCGCACCTGTGTGTGTCCCAGGACTCCATCTGCCTGTGCATCCCCCTCGTGTCTCTGAACTTGTGGCATCTCAGACAGCTCCAGGGGTTTCAGAGACACCCTCGTCTTCCATCTCCGAGCCCTGGGAAGACGAGATTCGCTCCCTGCGCCCAGCGAGACGAGGTGAGTGGTGAAGTGGGGATGGAGACTGCCCTCCCTCTGGGTGCTGGAACCTCCCTGGCTCTGCTTGGATGCTGCAAAGCCCTGCCATGTACCGTCCTCCTTCAGTGAGGGCTCTGGCCTTGCCCAGAACCTCTGGAGAAGCCCAGGGCCCTCATCCTGCTGTGGGGTGTCCGGGGGACGGGGCAGAGCCTGTCTGGGGCAGGTAACTCACTGCCCGGGGCAGGGGGGCTCAGTGACCTGCCCAGGGGCAGCTCAGTGAAGGTCTGGTTTTCCCCCTCCACAGAGCTGGAACAGCCCAAGGCTGCAGCAGACAAATGCCTGCAGAGCTTGGACTTGGCCTCCATCTGCCAGATCCAACTGGATTCGACCCTGCTGCTGCTTCACTGTCACTCCTGTCCCACAGTGACATCTCCTGCCCGGCTGGGTTGTGCCACCAGCACCTCAGCAAGTGGCAGCAAAAGCTGTGTCCTGCTCCTGTATGTGTCAGATGGCTACTGACACAATTTATTAGGTGTAAATTGGAGGGGGGTAGATTTAGACTCGACATAAGAAAGAAATTCTTTACAGTGAGGGTGGTGAAGCACTGGAACAGGTTGCCCAGAGAGGTTGTGGATGCCCCCTCTCTGGAGGTGTTCAAGACCAGGCTGGACAAGGCACTGAGCAGCCTGATGTAGTGGGAGGGGTCCCTGCCTATGGCAGGGGGGTTGGAACTCGATGATCTTTAAAGTCCCTTCCAACCCAAACTGTTCTGTGATTCTATAACTGGATCACTGCCCCCACAGAGCATGCACCCTGCAGCTGGGTGTATTTCCCCAGCAGGAACTCTCGGTGGGAGAATTTCCCTGCTGAGCAACCCAGGTCCCAGAGCACATTCCTGCGGGGTTGATAATAGAGTGGGGACACCGTGGAGGGCTCTGAAGTACTCCCGGGCAAAAGCTACAGAGTTTATTTTGTATTTCTTTCCTGTTATGAGCAGAAGGGAATTTCAGAGGGTGTGAGAGGAGCACTAGGAACTCGCAGACAGCCACGCTCAGCTCAGCCTCTCCTGTTCCAAAGGAACTTTGTGTCATTTCAAAGACCTGTTCCAGCTCTCTGCTGTGGTGAGCTGGATGGCAGGAGTCACACTCGGTCTGTCAGAACAGGAGAAGGTACTTTCCCAAACTCCCTGTTGGTATTTTATTGTGTCCTTATTCACTGCTCATCACTGAACAGGAGTCGATGGAGCACACAGCAACCCACAGCTCCTCCCCATGCTCCCCATGCACTCCATGGAGAGCTCTGCTTCACCAACAAAACATTGTTTTGGTCTTGGAAAGAAATCTCCAGGTATGCACTAGCACAGGTTGCCCAGAGAGGAGGCCCCATCCCTGGAGACACTCAAGGCCAGGCTTGTTGAGGCTCTGAGCAACCTGAGCTAGTGCAGGATGTCCCTGATCATTGTAGGGGTTAGACTAGATGACATTTGAAGATCCAGCTCAACAAATTCTGTGACTTTATTTTGCTCACATGCAATGTTTTCAAAACTACATGAGTTTCTGACACCTGCAAAATCAGTTTATGGTCATCAAAAGCAGGTATTTCAACAACAGGCCAAGGAAAAATGCCAATGGAGGACAGTGATTACAAGAAGGCAGCAGGCACTTGCCATGTGTGCTTGTACTGTGCCAGAACCAAAGGCAACAGCCCACTTCCTCCCCACCAGCTTGCAGGAGTTATTTCCAGAAAACATCATGTGTAAGAGCTGCAAGACTCCAGCATCCTGATCCAACATCTCACAATACCATTACAACTAGCGAATACCATGGTATAGGAATCAACTATAGTAAAAAAAGCTTATTGCTTTATTAGATTGGTTCATAAAAGTAAAGGCACTCTCAAGATTTTTTGGTGAACTTGGCTGTGGGCAGTGTCAGACTGTGCAACTCCCCCCTCTGGGGAGCGGTGAATAACCCTGAGAACCAAAACCACTTCAGAAAGCCAGGCCAGTACTGTCCCAGGAGAGACTCAGGGCTGGAAGGAGTCAGCTGGAGGAGCACAGGTACTGGGACCTACCAGAGCAAACCAGACATGGTGCAGTTCAGGACTGGTTGGAAGACTTTTCTCATCCTTCCTCTGTTGCCTTTATCCTGGGAGCACTGAACCTTCTACTTCTCATGCTTTAAATGCAACAGCTGATAATGAAGACAACAGGAAGGGAACTCTCCAACTAACAAAGAGGTAGACAAGTGCCAGCCTGGCCAGCCAGTCTATGCAAACAACTGGTTGTTCTGGGTGTTGCTGGGAGTCTCAGTAGCTTGAGGCTGAACCTCAGCATTTCAAAGCTGAAAAATGGGTAAATCTGGAGAGCATAGAAGGGGCTCTGGCCAGTATGGATGTGGCCAGGTCCTAGCTCAGGGCAGCCAAAGTGTCCTGTCTCCAGCGGGACTGCTTCAATTGAGAAGCAAAGCTTGTACTACTGTAACAACTTCAGGTCTCCACCACTGAATATGGGATGATGCTGTTGTTTGGTTCCTTGGACTTTAGGAAAGCTCTTTTGTGCTGAACTTTGGTGGTGTGTGTCCGGTAAGTGGCAGAGCTGAGACAGGGCTGACCAGAGGAAGGATGATTTCTGATGAGAGTTCCTGCCCAGCCCACAACCTCTTGGGCTTTTACTTCCTCTAAGAACTTGGCTGTGGCAGGACAGCAAACTTTGTTTGGCTGTTGCTACAGCTTTTGCAAGTACTTCCCTTTCATCCCTCACCAGATCTTCTCGTTGCCCACTCTTCCCCAAGGCATGGCTGGCTGCCAGCCAACCTCATTAGTGTGCTTCTGTTTTGTTTTGAATCTAAGCTCCCAGAAGCAGCCTGACAGGCACAACTGGAGGTCTGTCCACTCCATGAAGGGTCACACTCCATGGTCCATCTTTATAAAGGCTGATGGGGAAGGCTGAGGAAGGGAGGACAGTGGGTGGTGGAAGGAAGGAGACTGCTGCAGCCACTATTCCACCATAGACTCCCTGCAGGAGTTCACAAAATCATAGAATGCATTGGGTTGGGACTTTCAAAGGCCATCTAGTCAAACTCCCCATGGCAGTGAGCAGGGACATCTTCAACCAGCACAGGCTACTCCAAGCTCTGACCAACCTGGCCCTGATCATCTTCAGGGATGGGCCAGAGATTCACCCCCCTCACAGCAAATAATCTCTTCCTGAGATATCACCTACATCTCCGCTCTTTCAGTTTAAAATTGTTCTGCCTTGTCTTATGGCTCAGACACACTCCTGCAAAGGGCATTTCTCCATCTTTCTTGTAGGCCCCTTCAGGTACTGGGAGGGCACTCTAAGGTGTCCCCAGAATCTTCTCTTCTCCAGGCTGAACAGCCCCAACTCTCTCAGCCTGTCCTCATAGCAGCGGGGCTCCAGCCCTTGGATCACCCTCATGGGCTCCTCTGACTCCGCTCTCAGCACCTCCATGTCCCTCCTGTACTGGGGGATTTGGAGCTGGAATCAGTACTCTAAGTGGGATGGCACAAGAATAGAGCAGAGGAGAAGAATCACCTCCATTGACCTGCTGAGGCCACTCTAGTGTGGTCTGACAGAGCCAGAGACTGGCTGCTTCTGGGTCCCCTGCTCCATACAGGCAGCCTGGGGGCATCCACCCTATGCACGGTAGAACAGGGTCTCCCACCCTATGCAGTGCTGCCTCTGCAGTGCAGTCCCCCACGCTGGGTGAACTTGAGTCCCACTCAGCTCAGGTGACTTCCGAGTCCCTTGGACCTGTCACCGTGGGAGACCCCTCAGAAGCTCGAGGCACGGCCAGCTGTAGTGTCCATGCACCTCTGGGTATTCTGGAGCTTCCCCTGAGGAGTGCCTCGAGCAGCAGGACATCCTGGTTTGCTGAATTCTTGTATGATGCCCTACCAGGCTGAGAGTTCAGCTGGGGCTCCTGGTGGCTGTCAGGAACTGGGTGCATGACCTGCCTCTGCTCACCTGGGATACCATGACCAAGTGCACACCAGGTCCTTTCTTCTGTAATGGCCCCTGGGAACGGCCATTTGCATCCTCTGGGGCTGAGCCAAAGAAGAGCCCAAATCATTGCTGGGACACTGCCTGCCCCTAGCTGGGGACATCCAACCACCAGCATGGACAGCAAGTAGGTTCCAGCACTGCACTGGCTGCCCTGATGCTGCACAGCTCATCACCTTGAGATGCCCAAGATCAGGCAAACACCAGTCAGCATCTTGGCAGAGAAGTGTTGCTTCTGTCCATGTGGTCCTCTCTGCCAGTGCCCCATATTCATGGCTGATAAGCAGGTTGCTGTGGCCCAGAGCAGAGACAGGGCTCATCAGCCTAACAGCAAAAGCATGACTTGAAAGTGTCCTGGCTTTCAGAGAAGTTTGTCGGGTGCCTTCAGCTGGCGTAGCCCAGGGGACACAACACTCATACTGTCCTTGGTGTCTATATCAAGGCATGAGCCCACACCATGGGGGTCTCTGGTGCTTCTCACAGCATGGTTATGGCCAAGGGCTGCTTGCTGTAGATAGAATTCCATGAGAAGAAACAGGAGAGGCAGCCACCCCAGGCAGTGCTGATGTGGACTGGCCTCTTCTGCTGCTTCCACTTGGGCCCATGTTGCTTTTCAAGCAGCCCTATTGCAGGTTCAGGCACTTTTTTGTGGTGGTGGAGCCTTTATGGTTCCCTTCCTATGTGTTCCCACTGAAATCAGACTTGGTGTTTCAGATCTTGTGGATGCCTGCAGATGTGAGGTTTGTGCAGGACAGGTGCTCCAAGCTTCTGTCTCCTCTGTGTACAGGTGTCAGAGAAGTGTCTGCATGGAGGGCAAGCCAACCATCAGCAGGGGTGCTACAACACGGGATTTATAACTTAGCTGGAACATGTCTGCAGTTTTGCTTGTCACTGGTGTCTCACTGAACACCCCACCAATTTCCATCACTGTGATGAGTGGTCTTCAGGCTGTCACAAAGAATGGTGGTCATTATGTGAAGATGGAAGGGCCAGCACCTGCTCTGCTGTGGTGTTTTGGTGTCCTTGAGGTCAAAGGATACAGGCAGTGTCTCGATTACTGGGTCTATTTAGCCCTAACACAAATGTGAAGGAGTGTCCCCAAGGGAATGAGTGTGTCCACAGGATCCATGACTTTCCTGACACTACTTTTCCTTGAAATTTGTAAATGAAAGCTCTTCTGGTGTCTGCCATTCTTCAGTCTGAAAGAAGAATGCTCAAATACTCCCTAATCCCAGTTCTAACCAAGGATGTAGAGTGAATCCTTATACTGTCTTCAGGGGAAAAATCCCAACAGCCCTCTTTCAGGATCATCAGCAGAGATACTTTGGGGAAACAGCTTTAAGGACTTTCCAGATCTTTGCTGTGGTTAATCGCCTTTCCCCTGCAGCTTATTTTATTTCTCATTTCCTTTGGGCTGATGTCACAAGTTTCCTCTTCTCTAGTGACTCTGCAGTCATGTTGCAGTTGCTCCCATTCTGGTGTCCTCTTCTGGAGAGCCACCTGATCAGAGACCTCCCAGCCCCAGCTCAGTGGAATTAACACAGAAGAAGACCGAGCACCCCCAGTAAAACACCCATCACTGTTCTCCTCAAGCTGAAGACAGCCATATTGTGTTGAATCCCTTCAACTGTGGTAAGTAAATTTCTTGGTACTTTTCCTCTTGGAATAGACTTTTGCCAATGGCACAACTTGTGTCAGCATGGTCTTTGCACTTTTCAGCCATGATCCAGTAAATCCTTACTGGGAGAGCATGGCCAATGAAATTGGGTGTAGACTTGAAGCAAAGTCTGTGGCTGCCCTGGTATGCTCTGCTGCACAGCCAGTCACCTCCACCTCTAGTTCTGCATCCAATGGAGCTGATGGTACAAATCCTTTGGGATCATTGACAGGTGTGCTGGTGCACAAGGCTGTGGCTTGGGCTGGAGCTGCCAGGGGTTTTGGCAATGGTGTTGCAGATAAGGGGAGCCACGGCAGCAAGCCCACACCCTGACCACTGTGCCTGTTCTCTCTGCTGCTGGCACGGAGAGTACATACGTGTTTTAGACAAAGGGGAACTGCTCCTCACAGAGGAGGCTGAGTGAGATCCCACGTACACTGCTCCAGAGTTTAGAGCTTAAGACATCTCACAAGTGGACGTGAGATGAAGCTTGAGTTGCTTGGGCTAAAAAGGGAATTGGGCATTGAGTAGATTTAGTGGAGAATGGTGCCATGTTCTTTTCTAGCTGCATTTTGTAGATCCACAATTGAGAAAGGAATAACAGTTCTCTTGTGATTCACTGAAGGCCCCTGGCATTGGCACTGCACAGCCAACTAACACCAAAACAGATAAGGTCTGCTGAGTGCCACTAGGGCCAGGAGATTGCCCTGCCATGCCACAACCCACCTTTGCCAGAGATTCCCACCAGACTTCACANGTCTGCTGAGTGCCACTAGGGCCATGCCACAACCCACCTTTGTCAGAGATTCCCACCAGACTTCACGACAGATAGAACTTCCTTCCACTCATTGCTCCATCTAATCATAGCCCCTTAGCTCAGACCCAGTCCCGGTGCCAGGCTTTGTAGTGGAGGGAGACGTGTAGGTGTGCACTCCCTTCAACCACTGATGGGTGGGCCAGGAGACCCCACCAGTAAAGTTCAGCAGAGCTCCTGGGCAAAGTTTGGATGCTGCCATGTCCATGGACAACACCAGAAAGGGAGGGGTAGATGGACAGAGCCTTTGTGAATAACAGTTGTGGCTGAGTACGGAATGTGGGCACTTCTCTCACAAGTTCTGACAGTGGAATGTATCATGGTTTTTCGTTTTTTTCCCCCACTATTGGTATATTCAAGCCTGGTGCTACAGGGATAGAGCACCTCTCATTGCAAAGATTCCAGCCCCAGGCAACAGAACTATTTGCTGAAGTTAGAAGACAGTCAGAACACTGAGAATGGAGATTTGAAAAAAAAACTTTTTCTAATGATCTTAGGCAACTATAACATTTTTTAAATTATTATAACATTATAATAGTGCATCAAATACAAATCTTCCTACGAGTTCCTCTTGTCCCTGCACAAATTCATCCCCTCCCTCAGTGCCTGTATCTGGTAGGTGGACTCTGGAACTGAGAGGTTCAAACCTTTCCAACTGGTGCACAGCCTTCCACAGATGGTCCCTCTGGCCTTAGACACAGACAGTTATTGCAGGTCCTGGTGTGACAATTACAACTTTTCATACCTTTTTACATGAGGGTGTGAAAACAGATCCATAAGATGACCAGTAGGATTTGCCTGGGGTCCTGCATGAATCAAAGGTAGAACAAGGTCCTATGTCTGCTCTGAGACAAGGGTGTCACACCTTCCTCATTAGGGATGTGGCAGACTTCTGTGGACAGACCCCCAAGGTGTCATAACGCTGAGCATTCTCAGCTCCTGGCTACCACCCTTTCAGCACCAGGGAGTTGTCAGCAGGATGGCAAACATCAAGATGAAAGAGACTAGGTACATGTGTCACCTGGCCAACTACTGGTACTATGATGGCTACTTGTTAATTCACACGGAACATGGCTGAAAGACAGAGTTTAAAGACATTCAAAGCCCAGTGCTGCCTGGTATGCGGCACCTTGGGAAGGTCTAAGATATGTTGTGGAGACCTGTAGTAGTCACATCCTCAGGGGACCTGGGAGGGATGAGGAGAGACAGGCTTGAGAAGATGACAATTGCCTTCCTTCCCTAACTGGAAAAAAGTACCAAGGGATCTTCAGAGAAAGGGAGAGCTGACTTCCCCATTTGCAGAGGAAAATTGCAAATGTGGAAATGAGGAACCAACAGCAAATGGGCACAGTAACTCACCCAGGAGCAAGCAAGTTCATGTGGAAGCATTAATTAATTGAATTAATTGTCCCTGCCCACTGCAAGGGGTTGGACTAGATGACCTTTGAAGGTCCCTTCCAACTCTGAGATTCCATGATTCCAAGATCTTTCTGTTTTAAGGCCAATGGGTGCCTTTTCAGGAGGTCACTGTCTTTGGGGGAAATGCTTTGGGGTTGGCAGGGCTGAGGCAGCATGTTTCAGTCTGCAGCATATGGCACTCCCACTGTGACTCACACAAGAATTTTAGGCTTTGTGGCTGAGGGTACAAGTTCACTCTCAAGGAAAACCACCATGTTTTGCAAATTAGATTAAAAACCCAACAAGTTTATCATCCATGGCCTTGCTGGTGGTTCTCAAACTCCCTTTTCTGAGCCCATCAGTTATCTTCCTGTGGAGGAAGAGGGAGAGAAACACAGGAGCATGTCAAAGAGAGGTGCTGTCAGACAGGGAGTTTGCACTGAAGCCAAGGACAGGCATCTACATCCTCTGGATGGCAAAAGAAAGCATACAAGGGATTAGACTGAATCCATGCAAACCTACAAGAACCTATAAAGTACTGATGATGTGGGAATTTGATATGTCCAAAACGTAGCAAGATCTGAAGAAAAACTAACTGTGGTAGGGACTGAAAATATTAAAAATCCAAAGGCATCTCTCCAAGGACACTGTTTGTCAATGGCCTCACCAACAACATGGGAAAATATGGAATTGCTACTGCTGACACCTGTATTTGATGCAGAAATGGGGGGTTGGGATGTGGGAGGAAGGGAGCTGGACTGGTTTGATGTCAACTTGCATTCCAAACGATGGCACAATAGGTGCCATTCTAAGAAAAATAAACAGAGGATAAAATCAATAAAGTACCAGAAAGCGTCACCTTTAAGGATTAGTGACTCATCTCTCATATCACTCACTGGCTAATAAAATGGAGAGCTCTGGTAGCCCACAAAGTGAATGTGAGATCCTGTGGAGTAGGTAAGAAATCAAATACAGTATTTACAAGTGTAAGAAGGAAAATGCCAGAAAATAGGAAGTGATTCTAGAAGTGACACTTATGGGATATTTTTTCCAGATATTGTTTCACTTTTGGAGTTTCCAGATAATCATCAATGTAGGCAAGTTAGAAAGTATTAGGAACCACAGAGGGAAAAAAAAAACCTCATTAAATCTGTAAAAGGAGAAGAACCTTGAGATGAGACAGTGTGGATGATTTTATCTAAGAAAGCTCAGATGGAGAAGTCTTCTGAGATTAGAGATGAGTGATCTCAGATCTGTACTCCAGCCAACAGTGCTGGCTGAAGACACAAAGGCCAGTATTGGGGAGATAGCTGTGGCTGGATGTGAGGCATTGAGCTGTTCACAGACAGCTGAAAACACAAGGGGGTTTTGGCTCAGTGATGGCACCATACCAACCAGCTTCTTTTGTGCTTTCTATTTTTAGGTAAGAAGAAAAGCTACAGCAGGAAGTTCTGCTTCAAACGTGTTCTCTCTCTCAGCACCACAATGGCTGGAGTGAGTAAAAGTGGTGCTGAAGGCAGTGCAAACTCATGCCAGATAGACTCTGACTTTCGCTACAGCCTCTTCACTGTTTTCTACAGCATCATTTTCATTCTGGGCTTTGCTGCCAACTGCTATGTGCTCTGGATTTTCAGCCGTATTTACCCCACTAAGAAACTCAATGAAATCAAGATATTTATGGTGAATCTGACCGTAGCTGACCTGCTGTTCTTGGTTACGATGCCAATGTGGATTGTTTACTATCACCACCGGGGAGATTGGATCATGCCCGAGTTCCTCTGTAACATGGCTGGCTGTTTATTTTTTGTTAACACCTACTCATCTGTTGCCTTTCTGACAGTCATCACATACAACCGTTACCAAGCTGTGACTAATCCCATTAAAGCTGCTCAGTTTACCACCCAGAGAAGAGGAATCTACTTATCAGCAGCCATCTGGATCTTAATAGTGGGCAGTTCTTTGTATTATCTTTTCGACAATAATACTAATCGAGAGGAGATCAATCTGAAGAATTTTACGCGCTGCTTTGAGCGCTACGACTCCACTAGTGGTGTTTCTGCTGTTCTTGCCATTCATGTCATCATCTGCATCCTCTTCTACGCAATCTTCATTTTTATACTGGGTTGGAACATCATCATTATCAGGACTCTGTTCTCCAAATCAGCACAGCCACGGAAGAGCACTCATGTGAAGCAAAGGGCGCTCTGGATGGTTTGCACAGTGCTGGCTGTGTTCATCATAAGCTTTGTACCTCACCACATTGTGCACTTGCCCTGGACTCTGACTGTACTGGAGTACTGGCAGAAGGAAAACTGTCAGTTACGCCAACAGCTGAATGATGCTCACCAGGTGACTCTGTGCCTCTTGAGTATGAACTGTGTGTTGGACCCAATCATCTACTGCTTTCTCACCAAGAAGTTCCAGAAACATGTTTCTGAAAATCTGAAAAGCATGAAAGGGAGTCGCAAATGCTCCAGGCAAACCACAGACACAGTGATTGAGGGCACCATTCACCAAGAGGAAGCCATCAGAATCTAGGTCAGCCCCCCACCGATCACAGACTGGGATGCATGAATTAGTCACTCATCTTTTCTCACAAAGAGGCACTGGGGGACACAAGAGAGGACCAGGATATTACACTTCTTTTTTTTCCATTAGAAGAATGAACACTCATTTCCTCTACCACATGCAACTGGCAGAACTGGAACTTGTAATAATCTGTCAGACAGAAACCTTCTCTCAGGGGCACTGAAACCACCTCAGACCATCCGCTATTATATCAAAGAAATGTGCCATTGAGTCTCTGTAGTGAGCACCTAGAAGCTAAGTGCACTGAAGTTATGCATCATGCCAGCCCAGAGAGCACCATCCCAGGTCCTTTGCCTGGCCAGCTCCCAACAAAAATCCAGCATCTGAGCTGTAAGACTTCTAAAAGACATGACAGAATGGACTGAGTTGACAACATCATCAAATGACTCATGTGAGAAGCTTGCATAGCTCTGTGAAGACAGTCTGTGCTGAAGAAACACTTGCATGGCGAGAAGGGACATAGCCCAAAGAGTTCCTCAAATGACATCAAAGAGAGATAGAACCACTGAGTTGGAAGGAACTTTCAAAGGCCACCTAGGCAGTGAGCAGTGACATCTTGCACTTACTCAGAGCCTCATCAAGCTGGCATTGAGATCTGCTCTTCTGATCCCATCTGACCTACTAGCATGGTCTGCTGGGGACCCTAGCCAAGAGATGCCTGGGAGTAGCTATTATGGATATTCACCTTTGTCCAAGCTCCTGAATCAGTCAAGTAACTAGACTAGAGAGCAAGAAAAGAAATTGGCAGTGCCTCCCCCCCATCCCTTGGATCAGCACAATGTCCAGGGGGGACTATTATCTGACCTGTCCTCTTGTACAATAGCAGGACTGGCAAACCAGGGGCTTCTTGCACCTGGTTGAGTAGTTTTTAAGTGACTGCATGTGTTTGTCCAGTTGCACCTTGGAAGTGTAGGTAATGGAAGATTATAGTCAGCATGGGCATTAAGAAGAAAAGATTAAAACACTTCAATATCTTTGTTCTTATTTATTTTAAATTAGGCCTGTAGCAAGCAAACTATACCTTATTCCTTCCCCCAGCCCTTCTGTTTCTGCTACTAAGAAATTAAGCTGACTAGTTCTTGATATCCCATCATAAGTGAAGTGCTATTGCACTTAACAGCCACTTTCTGAGAAAACCAGTGCTGCCCAGTGACACAGGACAGATACGTAATTCATGCACTCTAAGATTGGATTCTCCTCACTCAGGGCTGCCTGCTGTCAGTTGGGGTCCAGGGCAAAGTGGTTTTCCAGGGTACTGAACTCTGTTACAAATCACAAGACACTTGAGGTTCCTTTCCGAAACAAAATTGCCCAATCCAGCACAGGAAATTGGGCAGTGCAGGGTTTTTGCAATAGTTATGGTTCCCTAAGCTACACAGAGTCTAGTTGATGACAAGAAAAGTTGTATCTGACCTGTGATTGTTCATTTGGAAGAGAGCAGCCTTCCCACACTCACCAGAGAACATAAAAAGACAAGCTCAAGTCTTTCCAAAGATAGGACCAATGTCTGTATCAGACTTTGCCTAGATTAATTGCTGATACGAGTCCTTCAGATCTATATGCTGAAGATCCTTTTACATTTATTTGTGTGAATGCACAAATGAACTGAAATAGCTCAGCACCAGGCAAAGAGCCTGGTCACAACATGAGTGATTTCCCTCCTGGCCTTGGCTCTGCCATAGTAATGACCACTTGTAAAGAACACCTCTGCAACCTCTGAGCAGTGAGAGAACTCCCTGACTATTTCACTCTGCCTCCATCAAAGATTTGCCCTGTACCTGCAGTCACCTGCAGGTCACAGCGAGGGGAGGCAATTCCTGTCATTTCAAAGTCTAAGTCTCACTTGCTGGAGCAACCTGCCTTGGAATCTCCCAGAGGACAGGTTCTGGCTGAGAAGCTGCTGCAGCCCGGGTGGAGCTTTTCCTCTGCTCCCCTCGCCAGGCCGTGATGGCCGAGATCTCCTGCTTCCCAGCCCCTGAAGCATCGGGTTTGGCAACTCTGCGAGGAAATGGAAAGGGATTTTACGTGGAGATCTGTTAAACACATGATCTTCTGTTGATTTTAAAGTTTACAGTTCATGCTCCTTACTGTGGGTAAATCACATGCCTTAGCCCACAGAAGGCCGGCGGGGCTCAGGAAAAGGGTGAGGCCAAAGCCCGGCGGCCACTCCAGGGCACACGGCAGCCATTGGCAGCCACAACGTCTTCCTAAAAGCCAGGCTGAGCTCCTACTTCTGTTAGAGGAATTTCTTCTGTGTCTTACCACAGTGTGGCATTACTTTGCTTTAGTTTGCAATAAAATGGATCCCAACTTTTTTGCTCCGGCAGCTTCCACTTTTCTCCTCTCCCTGTATTCCTACTGAAGGGTAAAGCCTGGGCACGGCGCTGACAGACCCGGGTTGCGGTGTTACCCGAGAGGAAGGTGGGGGGAAATTAGTCTCGGCGGCGACTGCCCCCCAAAAAGGGGAAAGGACAGATTTCTGAGAGGAAACAAAAGACAGCTCCTCAAAGCCCCGCGCACAACAAGATCTCCCGTGGAGGCGGCTCCGGCCGCTGGGAGAGATGGGCACCGAGCACCCGGTCCCGTCCCCGGCTCCGTCACTTCCGCCGCCCAACGCGCCGCTTCCGGAGCGCTGCGGCGGGCGGGGGCCAGGAGGCGCGGGGCCGCCGCTGCCATGTCCGCTCTCGGGCCAGGCTTCGGAGCCGCCTCTCGGTAAGAGCCCGCCTGAGGGAAACCGGGCCGCGCTGCACGACCTCACTCGCCTCAACACAATTCTTCCTCCCGCTCGCGGAGCCGCCGACGCCTGTCCCCCGCCTCGGGCCGGGCCGGGGCCCAGCGGGGCGCGGGCGGCGGGGACCCGGTGTGTGTGAAGCGTGTGCTCCCACCCCGCTCCCGGAGACGGGCCTGAAGGAAGGGGGAGGATGCAGACGGCGGCCAGGGCGACAGGAGCGGTGGGGCCAGGGTAGACTTCAGGTCCTCCGCTCCGAACATCGTTGTTCCCGTAGCGCGGCGGGGTCCTGGCCCGGCGGGATGTTCCCTTCACTCCCGGTGCCTCCGCTGCTGCTGAGGCCTTGGGAGAGCTGGGAAACAGCCGAAAGGTGCAGGAAGACACCGATTCCCTCAGCTTAGCCGAAGGGACGAGGAGCGGCCGAGGGCGGTGAGCGGGTAGAAGGGCTCGCTCAGGGCCTGGGGGCCCGGCCGGGAAGGCAGCGGCCGTGGGGAGCCTCGGGCTGTGCTTCCCCAGGACATGATTTAGCGTCTTTGCAGTCCTTGAGTGAATTTAGTGCCTCATGGAGTGGCCATTTCTAAGAGGATGTACTTGGGCTTGGCCGGTCAGTCATCAGTTGGGTTTCACCATATGTTGGATCCAGATGAGTTCTGTGGGACATTCCTGGTGCTGGGAATGACAAGGAGCTTTACAGCCTTACTAGTTTGGCTTCTGCTAAAGTGTTTCCAGGCTAGAGCTAGCCCTTGGTGTGACAGCGCTGTAGGAATTTAGATGGAGTGTTGTACAGAAAAGTCTTTGTGGACTTTGCTTTCAATATGGAGGTAGCTCCACTTAAGCTGTGATGCTGTAGGGTAGTACATTCGGGTTCTTAAATCAGCCCTACTAATTAAGATAAGACTTTTATTATTATCTGCCTCCATTGTTTGGTTACCTTCAGTTTTATCTGTCGCAGATTATCTTAACATCCTATCACTGAAACGGTAGGTTTTGTTGAGAATCGTGGCAATTCATGTGCTGTTCAGGCAATAAACTACTTCTTAAAATGCAGTTTTAAAATAGTGGGTTCCTCTATCTGACCTATCAGACTTTGCCCATCATGGTTTTTTATCTCACATCTTCCTACTGGTGCACCTCTGCAAGCCAGGGTTTGCCACTCCACCAGTGACAGGCAGTGATGTGTCTAAAGGGAAGCTGAGGGTGAGATGTTGTGGTTTCCAGCCTGTTGGAATTGCTGCTCAGTGTCTCCCTGCAGCTCTCACCTCCCGCTCAGCTTATCTGCAGCCTCAGCAGCTCCTGTGGCACCTTGGGAACTGTGTGTTGTTGGGTTGTGTGACAGATTTGATTGAAAAAACTGTCACACCATGGATGTTTGACACGGCTGTTAGAATTTTTGAGTAACCAGTGGCTTTGTGAGGTTTTATAGGTTTTCTAAGTTTTGCCCTGTAAATACTCAGATGCTGGATTCATTATGTCAGAGTACTTTTCATTACTGTGTTCTGTGTTAGTACCTCTACAGCACATTAATGTGTGACTTCCTGGCTTTCATGTAACTTTGTTACATGGTGGTTGTATGAGACTAAACAAAAAAACTGGCTAAAATATGCTGAGATACTTTAACTGAATGAAAAGCCTAGCAAGTGGTGTGTTCCCATGTGCAAGACATGTTGTGCTTAAACATTTGAGGCTAAAAGCAGATAGCATGTCATTGTGAACATAGAATAGTTTGGGTTGGAAGGGACCATAAAGATCATCGTGTTCCAACCCCTCTGGCATAGGCAGGGACACCTCCCACTACATCAGGCTGCTCAGTGCCTTGTCCAGCCTGGTCTTGAACACCTCCAGAGAGGGGCTATCCACAACCTCCCTTTGCCACCCGTTCCAGTGCTTCACCACCCTCACTGGAAAGAATTTCTTCCTTATTTCAAGTCTAAATCTACCCCCTTCCCATTCACATCCATTGTTTCTAGTCCTCCCATCCGATATCATATTAAAAATTCCTTCCCCTGCCTTTCTGTAGGACCCCCTCAGGTACTGATAAGTTACTAGAAGGTCCCCCCTGAGCCTTCTCTTCTTACTGAGGCTCCTGAGTGGTTCTCCCACTTGAACCAGTGGCACACACTGGTTGGTTGTAAGTTGAGGAAGGTATTTTTCAGCTTTTGCTTGCTTTGTCTTATATTTATATTCTCTTTATTTCATGCTAGTTTGCCTGTTTTTCCTTTGATTGGTTAAAGGGCAGCAGAACAACCTCTCCTCAGCAGTGGCCCCTTGCTGTCAGCAATCTCAGTTCATGTGGGTGCTGTGACTGGAGACACTCCAGTGCTGGGGAGTAACTTCAGATCCTTGTTTCCTCCTTGCAGTCCCTCTGGAGTTTTGGCAAAGGTGTTGCTGCAAGGGGTGAGCTCTCCTAACCTATTACCCAAACTCCATGTCTGGGAGACAGGTGAGGGTGGAAGATGCAGTGTATTGTGATTCACTTTAGTCCACACCAGTCACTGCTGTCTTGTCTTTTCCAGGTTGTCACTGGTCCTTTGGTGGGCAGTATAACTAGAAACAAGCTTTGTATTTAGAAAAATAATTCAGTATTGTGATGAAGCTAATTTGGAATGTTTTCCGTGGCTTAGGTAAGTTCTTGGAGTTGGAGGTATGGCTAGTCTTTCAGAGGTGACTGAAGAGATCTTCATTTCTGCAGATGAGTCTCACCTGAGCTGAGACCCATGTACAGACCTGTTCTCACATCCCAGAAGCTTCCTTCTGAGCCTCAAAGCTCTGCCTTATGGAATCATAGACTCATAGAGTTGGAAGGGATGTCCAAAAGCCATCTAGTCCAGCCCTCCTACGGTGAGCAGCGACATCTTGCAGTAGATCGGGTTGCTCAGACCCTCAGCAAGCCCCTAAAGGGATGGGGCCTCCACTACCTCTCTAGGCAAGCTGGGCCAGTGCCTCCCCACCCTCATGGGGAAGAACTGCTTCCTCACCTCTCATCTAACCCTGCCCTGCCCTAGTTTCGAACCACTGCAACTCTTCCTGTGGCTCCATGCCCGGCCAAACAGCCCCTCCCCAGCTTTCCTGGAGCCCCTTCAGGTACTGGTGTGTCTGAACACTGACAGTCCTGTTTCTCTGAGACACAACACATAGCATGTAGTGGCTTTATATTTCTGTAATTCATATTTCTGTAAAAATGATGTGTAATTCTGTTTTGAAGATTTTTACACATCAATTTTATACTAATGTCTTTTCTGTGAAAGTTTCTTTTCCCCTTAATCCATTTGAGAGAGTTTAAGATATTCTTCCTTGAATATGACTGATTTATGATGAGCAATTAAGAAAAATGCATATTCAGGACCAGGATGAATTTGAAAATGTAAGTGGTTAATTATTGTTTAGATCAGAGAAAAAAGCAGCATCTGTTTTTAAAACCACATGAAATATGCTGAAATAAGTTCTATCACTGATTTCCTATCAAAATTTCCCACCTCTAGAGAGGCAGAGCTGTTCTGTTCATATGATGGAAAATACCATCACAGGAAACAACCCTGTGTGCCCCGGGTTTTGAAGTTAACACAGAAGTCTTGTCCTGTTTGCAGGAATTCTCACCCATGCCTGACCTGAAGAATGCCAAAAATGTCCTTGAGAGTCAATTATGCTGCTGGTGTCAACATTTTAAAATAAGATAGCAAAAGTAATTTGACAGCTCTGAGTTACAGTCTGTGTAGTAGTTTTCCGGGACTTGAGGAGTTTAAATTTATGCTGAAGAAAAAAGAGCACCAAGGCTGAGGCCCCATCCCAGGAGGGATTTAAGAGCTGGGCAGACACAGAGTGTAGGGTTTAGGGCTGGCTCTTGTCAGAGTTGGGTTGATGGTTGCACTTGATGAGCTGAAATGTCCTTTCCAACCTGGGCCATTCTGTGATTCTGTTCAATCATTACATGAAATAAGTGACCAGGGAAATATTCAAGTTTCCCAATATTACTGATCTTTTGAGGCATAAAAAACCACACCAAAGGCAGAAGAGTATCACCAAGCTTGATGAAAAAGGTAGCAGAAGAACTTCAATGTAGAGTTATGAGAACTTAAGGTAACCAGCAGAAATATAGTTTACATTTTCTTTCCTTCCATTAAGAGTAATCCATCTAAAGCTAAACCTTGTCTGTGTGTGACTGAACTGGGAACAAGCAGGTAGGCTCCAGGAGGAGAACCTGAGGGCAGTGACAGTCCGTTGAAATGATTCCTCAGTGTAATCAACAGCTAAACAAAAAGCCTTGATGTTGGCTGTCGTTAGGGAGGGTGGTGAAAACAATGGAGACATTTTACTGCTCTGTACTTAAGCTGTGGTGGCAGCGACATCTTCTGTGTGCAGTTTTGAGAGACCAGAAAGCGGTGATCAAAGGGGGTAGAACCTTACAGAGGGAAGCTGAAGCCTGGGACTGGTTTGAAAAGAGAATGTCCTCAAGGTTCACAGAATCCTGAAGGCAGAGGATGTGTTGAAAGTGGAGCTTCTCACCCCATCCTGCTGTGCAGGGACCAAAGGTACCTGGGAACTCCTTGCTGTAGAATTACCGAGGAAGGTTGGGAGGTGCCCTCTGCATCTGGCTCAGGGAGAGAGCGGACAAACTGGTGGGACACAGGTCTGTGAGTGGCTGCTGGAGGCAGGAATCTGCTCTCTGTGGTCCCACCTGGATTGTGTGGGATGGTGAGAGGGGCCTGGCTCCCCCAGTCCCTGCCACCGGTGGTGCTGGTGTTGCACTGGTGTTTGTCTGATCTGGGGGGTGTTTTGGTCCTCTGCCAGCAGGACTGATGTTATGTGAGGCAAATGATGTCACAGAAATGCTTAATGGAAAGTAGTGGCTCTTACTGGGCAGCTGTGTATTGAACACCATCATTTAAACTGTTATTTTTATTCCCCAGTAAAAAATCCCAAACGTTCAGTACTTTATTCTTCTTTTTTTTTTTGAGGAAGTCACTCCAGTG
Organism: Turnix velox; assembly: GCA_013400935.1. Taxonomy (NCBI): domain Eukaryota; kingdom Metazoa; phylum Chordata; class Aves; order Charadriiformes; family Turnicidae; genus Turnix; species Turnix velox. The sequence goes on along the minus strand of VZTY01021136.1, from coordinate 51,454 downwards.
CCTGTTGTTGCTAAGTCACAAATAGCTACAGATGTTCTCAGAACTGATTGTGCTGTGATAAATACCATGGCTGCCTCTAATGCAAAATAGCAAAGAAATAGGAATCTACCAGAGTCACCACCTTTTAAATAAAATCGTGGTGGGAGCTGGATCTTTCTAATAGAATGATAGTTTAATTTCTTGGTAGCCTGTGGTGGTAGCTATATGACCTTTTTTATATGAATTAGTGAAATATTTTATTGAAAATAAAGTTGAAAGCTACATAATGTAAATAATTCCTTTTATGTGTGGTTAATGTGATACAGATTTGCTGTTTAACTGAGAGAAGATTAAAAATTGTGGTCTTTTGTTCAGGAAATTGCCTTATCTATTTGAAATACTGTAGTGGCTCCTAGAAAGACAGTGTGCTCTGCTGGTTGAAAGCTTGATTTAAAAAGTTTTTAAGACAAGCAGCTGTGGGGGTTTTTTCCCCTCTGGAGCCACAGCTCTGGAGATTTACTTCTCTATTTGTGGGTTATATCAAACACAGAAATGTTTGTGAGTCTTGAGGTAGTGAGGAAAATGTGGTCATTTTTGGTCTTCAGGGGAAAAATCCAGTGTGTTTTGATGCAGGTTGAATCCTCATGAGTGGAGGAGGGGATTGATTTTTCCCTACTTTTGTAGCTCTGAGGTTAACAGCAGTTTTCTGTTCTTTTGCACATTAGATCTAGAAGTTGTCTCTGCCTTGCTTCTGAGGTCAGTGGGAGTTGTTTTTCTTATATGAAGTCGCTATTTCCCAGTTTTCCTTTGGTGAAAATGGTTCTTTCCCCCATTAAAAAATTCTCTGCTAGGTTTCAAAATAAAATTTAACAGAATTGCATCGGAACTGAAAAACCGAGCTGCTTGTCATCATTCAAGTGAAGGAAACTGCAGCTAGCCTTGATGTGGATAACCTTTCAAGGATGTAAAATACCTGAAAATTCTTGTTAATGAAATGGGTAAAACTGTGTTTGAATTACCACATTTAATTTCAGTCACTGTCTCAGTTTATGAATGCAACACTTTCTTTTCTTCATTTTAAGATTATGAAATTTTAATTAAGTAGTGATTTTTCAGTCCTGGGGATGTGTTTACAGACTTGGTCACCGTCAGAAATAGGGCACATGATCTGCCTTTCTCCAAACTTTTAAAGTGTTTTATCCTGCATCTCTCCTGATTAATGACAAAGGGCAGAGAGAGCACAGAGGGCGAGTGGATAAACAACCCCTTGGTATAACAGTGAAAGTTTATTCTTTGATATTCTTTGCACTATTTTGCAAATGCCCATGTGTGTCTCTGGGTATGGAGAGTAAGAAAGAGCAATAAATAAATATTTGCCATGAGATCCACTGGATTTATTAAAGATAAGAAATCAGCAGACAGTTTTCACTCAGTAATTCTATTCTGCTTATTTTTTTCAGTGGCTGCTCTCCGCTACTGAAAAGGGAAAATTGTAGAGACCTGTCCTTACAAAAGGGAGGTGTTTAACAAAACAAAGCAGTGGTGTCCTAAGGATGGACTTTAGAGGGAATTTTAAAGTATTGTTTTGTAGAGCAAGACTGTAGTCTGGGGAGTTACCTGTTGGTAGTGTTAGAGTAGGATTTGGGGTTGTTGCCATTAGAAGCTGGAAACCTGAGTTCCTTTTCCCTCTCACACCATGTGTGATGAATCCATTCTCTGCTGCTGGCCGGTCGTGGGACCACTGGCAGATACTTCACGTGCAGCCTGAATATGATATTAAGGAATGAACTGGAGAACACCAATAGGAAAGAGATAATTTGCTGTGTTACTCTGCCTGTGAAAGCAGATGGTTTGGTCTTAGGTGATTCATTCTTCAGGGGAAGAGGAAAGCTGGATGGGTCCCTGCTCTCCTGCCTTCCTCTGCCCATCACTGGAATTGCATCAGCACATAAAATACTGGTATTCTTTTAAAGAAAGGTATACTTTAAGTATCCTTAAGGTTTGGGGTTTTTTTTTAATTTTACCCACACATACATCTCATTTTGCTTGCATCATTGTGATTGTGAAGAATTTCCATTTTCTTGGTTTTTGCCTGAAGGGAAGAAAAAGGAAGGTTCAACCAAAAGATGTTACATTTCTGACAAGTCTTTAAGGGCTGTTTTTTGCCACAGACCAAACTAAGAAGCCAGACTGAGCCTCCCATTCCCTGTGATTTTTAATCAAGCTGTTTAAAAACAAAATGAGAGATTCTTCAGAACTTTATAGGAGCAGGCAGGGGACTGTTTTTGCTTCCTCAGTGTTGTCAGGATGCTGGTTTGGCTGTGTGAAATACTGAATTGAAAATATTTCAGCAGCTTGGCTGATAAAATACTATTGCAGTTGGATGTGGGATTGCTGAGGTTTGGGGGAGTATATAATTGGAAAGAAACTTCCGTGTGGAACAGAGAGATTCCTTAGGGAGCCAAGTGCATGTAGATCAGGACAGGGAACTGCTTCAGAGGGTGCAGAGGCACAGAGATGATGAAAGTGATTGGAACATTTCCCTTCTGAGGGAATTGGGTCTCTTTAGATTGGAGAAGACTGAGGGGTGACCTCATTAATGTTTATAAATATGTAAAGGGTGAGTGTCAGGAGGATGGAGCCAGGCTCCTCTCAGTGACATCCAATGATAGGACTTGGGGCAATGGATGCAAGCGGTAACACAGGAGGTTCCACAGGAATCTGAGGACTTTTTCACAGTGAGGGTGACAGAATACTGGAATGGGCTGCCCAGAGAGGTTTTGGGGTCTCCTCTGGAGACATTCAGTACCTGTCTGGATGTATTCCTGTGTGACCTAATCTAGGTGTTCCTGCTCTTGCAGGGGGATTGGTCTAGATGATCCCTGATGCTCTGTGATTCTGTGATCAGGACAATGCCAAGCACAAATCCAGGCTGGGCAGAGAATGGCTGGAAACCAGCCCTGAGGAGAAGAACCTGGGGGTGTTGGTGGATGAGAAACTCAACACAACCCGGCAACAACATGCTGTGGCAGCCTAGAAACCAACAGCATCATGGCTGCATTCCTACAGCATGGACAGGGGGACAAGGTTGCTCATATATCCCTCTGCTCTGTGACACTCCCTTGCAGCTGCCTCCAGCTCTGGGGCACCAGCAGCAGGACATGGAGCTGTTGGAGCAGGACCAGAGGAGGCCCTGAAAATGCTGGGAGGGCTGCTCTGAGTGGNTTGGTGGATAAGAAACTCAACACAACCCGGCAACAACATGCTGTGGCAGCCTAGAAACCAACAGCATCATGGCTGCATTCCTACAGCATGGACAGGGGGACAAGGTTGCTCATATATCCCTCTGCTCTGTGACACTCCCTTGCAGCTGCCTCCAGCTCTGGGGCACCAGCAGCAGGACATGGAGCTGTTGGAGCAGGACCAGAGGAGGCCCTGAAAATGCTGGGAGGGCTGCTCTGAGTGGGGGCTGAGGGAGTTGGGGGTGTTCAGCCTGGAGAAGAGAAGGCTGTGGGGAGACCCTAGAGCGGTTTACAGTATCTGAAAGGGGCCTACAAGAAAGCTGGGGAGGGACTTTTTGTGTGGGTGTCAGTAGTTGAACAATGAGTAATGTTTTCAAACAGAGAGGGGAGATTTTAGTGAGATCTGAGGGGGAAAGTCTTTGCTGTGACAGGAGCAAGCTGCTGGCCCAGGCTGCCCAGAGAAGCAGCATCCCTGGATGCCAGGTTGGACAGGGCTTGGAGCAACTTGTGCTGGTGGGAGGTGTCTCTGTCCAGGGCAGGGGATGATCTTGGAGGTCCTTCCCAGACCAAACCATTCTGTGATATCCATATGCCTGTTCACACTCTGATGAGGAGGTCACTGGCAGCATGGGAGATGACTGACAGCATATTCTGTGGCCTGGAATACAGGTATATTGCAAGGAAAGGCTCTGCTCCTGGTGGTGATGACCTTAACCACTTTGTCTTCACTCTCCCATCCCTTATACATGTCACTAGCAGTGCAGGAGAGAGAACCATGAAATGCTTCACCAGAAAATATGGGAAGCTGAGATCTTCTTATTAATTCATATAGTCCTTGTTATTCATAGTAACATGCTGTCTCCAGAGTAAGTGAGGGATGGAAATAACCATAATAGATTACATTAGTGTGCATACAGGTAAATACAAACAGAATCATAGGATGTGTTGGGTTGGAAGGACCTTCAAAGACAGGAACATCCTGCACTAGATAAGGTTGCTTGCTTAGCAAGCCTGGCCTTGGATGTCTAAAGGGTTGGGGCCTCACCCCAGCTTCAGTGGACAACTTGTCTCTGCACCTTCATGGGGAAGAACTTCTTCCTCATGTCTCATCTAACCCTGCCCTGCTCTCATTTCAAACCCTTGTCCTGTGTCTCCATGCCCTGGCAAACAGTCCCTCCCCTGATTTCCTGGAGCCCCTTCAGGCACTGGGAGGTCTCCTGGAGCCTTCTCTTCTCCAGCCTCAACAGCCCCAGCTCTCTCAGCCTGTCCTCACAGCACAGGGGCTCCAGCCCTTGCATCATCTTTGTGGCCTCCTCTGTCCCTGCTCCAACAGCTCTGTGACCTTCCCCTGCTGAGGGCTCCAGAGCTGGACACAGTAACTCCAGGTGAGGTCTCAGCAGAGCAGAGGCAGAATCAGATCTATCTCTGTCCACAACTCTTCTGATGCAGCTCAGGGTATGTCTGGCTCTTCTGTGAGCAGACACAGTTGGCCCATGTTCAACTTTTTGTCCATGAAGTACACACAGTTATTTTAATTTTCTGTTTAACAAATGTAGTTTCATTACACTTAACTAAAGCTTTGTTCTTAGAGCAATAGTGACTATTTCAAAATACTTTAGAACCGTATTCAGACAGCTTTTTTTTTCAAGCGGTATAATTACTGCTGGGTGATTTTATCTCATTGTCCTTGACTTTAATTATTGTGAGAAGTCCAGCTTGTGGGAAGAGCTGTTTCTCAGACACAATTTTATATTCTAAAGCAAAGGCTTGAAAAGATCTGAATGAAGGCCAGTAGCAGCCTGGCCTGATGCTGATAGCAAAGAGCTTCCACAAGTTGCATCCATAGTATCTAGTATGAAAGTGCCACCTAAAAAAATGAAGTCATTCGTGTTTATCTTCAGTTTTTAACAATCACTTTTGTCCATTGCGAGCCACTTGCCAAGTAGGACAATCCATTGGGATGGCTGGAGCGCAGCAGGGGCTGAGCTCAGGGTGAGTTTTTAGGAAAGCCCAAGCCCAGACGCTGCTCTGTGGCAGCTCAGCCGGGAGGTGGTGCTCGGGTGCTCATTCTTTCCTCTCTCTTTCCTTAGGTTAGTCTCAGCTCCAGGCTGTCCTGCAGCCACAGCAGACTTTGGTGGCTACAGAGCTGTCAGGCGAGCAACAGTGAGCTGTTGGAGATGAGGAGGAGTAGGAGCTCAGCTTCAGCAGCAGCTTAGGTTAGTGGAGGAGGTCCTGTTGCCCCGGTGAGTCAGGGACGCCACTTACCTACATCTCTTTTGTCTACCAACACATGCTGCGCCTTCCAGTTGTTCCACTCACTTCTGTGTGATGGCAACTGGGTTCTCCCCATGCTCTGGGGGTGTGGAGTGTTCTCTGGGAGCCACCACAGGTCAAGTTTTCTCTTGGCATCTTGGCACGTGGTCCCAGCTCTTCTGCTTTGCTGCCTTCATTTGCTCCCAGTTGCTATGAGATTCTCTGCATGCTTGGGAGGACAGTTCTGATGACAGGTGGAACTTAGGGATCCTGATGGGCCTCTGGGAATCTTTTTGTTTTTCTAGTTATTTAGATCCTTCTCAAAAACAGAATTAAGGAGGTACTTACAGCTTTCAAGGAAAGTGTGAAATGTAAGGTTACTGTTGTGTGCATCAAGTGAAATCTTTTTTCTACACTGAAGAGTACTTTATTCAGTAATTTCCTAGAAACTACACGATGAAACTGAACATGAAGGATGAGGGACAGGACCAGACTCACTGGTATTAATTTCAAATTCATCATTTATATTCAATTCTATGCTCCTATTCCTTGTATGCTACACTTCTGTTCATAATCTTTGAATGCATCTTAAGTCTTGATTTTTCTGTGATTCTTACAAAAAAAGAGAACAGGAAGTAAGATTTTATAATTAAAATTATTAAAACTGATGCAGGAAAAACTGAAATGGTGACAGCAGTACTTTGCATCACATACTTTGGTGTGTGGCACGAGCAGGGATATTTCAGAAGACCCTGAGTTATTGCAAAGACTTGGTATGAATTTAGCTGATTTCCATTTACTTACAGTAATGGTAAGTAGCTTTGATTAGGGAGGCAGCCTTGAAAAGTATTCAAACTCTCAGTGAAACTCTACCCTGGCAAATACGATACACCCCAGAACCTGCCCTCAAATGAGGGAGAAAAAAAATCCTTTGTGTTTTCATGGTTAATGTGAATTGTTGGCAGCTGCTGGGCACCCCTGTGCTTGGCACGTGGGGCTCTGCTGCTGCTGCCTGCACGTGTTGAGGGGTTAAGTAGGTCTGGGGAGGGGGGAGATAGTCGCTGTTTTCAGGGCAGGGGAGGATTGTTTCTGTCGACTTGTTTTAGTCACTTGTTCAGACACTTCAGTCACTGTGAGGATATTTTGTGATGTGGAGGTGCCTGAATGCTCTAGGCAGAGTGGGAGAAGAGAAAGGCATGGCGAAAGCTGAGATAGTTCAATGTTTTTTTGCATTTCCACTGTGATTTACGTGTGTGTGGAGGCAGGAGGAGGTTGTACCTCACTGTGCACAGTGGCTGTATTTCATGTCTGTCGAGCCAGTAACTCTTTTTCAGCATTTCCTCTGATTTAAGGCATCTGCTCTCTGCACTTGTGGATGAAGGGAGAGCTCTGCTGGAGGGACAGACCTGCTGTGGGTGCAGTTGGATGGGGTTGGTGGGGAGAGGTTTGTGCTGTCTGTGAGTTTCCTGACTTGAGGACAAGTGGGTGACCAAGAGTGCCTGGTTCAAGCTGTTCATCAGAGGGGGACATTGTGGAGGACACGTTCCTTGTCCTTTTTACCTCGCAAATTCCCCAAATTAATCAGGTTTTGAAGGTGATCCCAAAATTTCATGGTTTTTAAACCCCTAGGGGATAGCAGTTCTTTGTTGTATGCTGAATTCTCCAGTTTTACTCAAATTTCAAACTAGAAATTATTTTATACATTTTTATCATACTTCTCTTTTTGAAGGTTGCTATCGACATCATTGAATTTGGCAATAAGCAGGGCTGCCTGGAAATAACATTTAACTGTACAGTCTTGTCCTGGTTATTTTTTTGTTCGTTATATAAATGTTCTAAATTAAAACAGGTTAGATTGAATCACGCTGTTTACTGACCTAGTAGACCAGACTTGATCATTTAATGTGTCTTTAAAATCATGGTGCACATGTCCTATGGGCACATTAGCTCCTGCAGTCGGCAGGGTACAAGTCAACGCTGGAGAAATGTGCCACGTGCGTAAAAAAAGTCTGTTTGGATCTTGAAGCTTAAAGCTAAATCCCTTGTTTATGAAATATTTCCATATATTAATTTCGTCTTTTACTTGGGAGATGGCAACACGAGTTTGGAAAGCTTGTGGGTGGGATATGTAACAATTAATATTCTCTGATAGCCTAAATGATAAGCTCTCCAAAAAGTACATAAAGCTATGAACACCTTTTTTTGACAGGCTTTGAAGGCTGCTGAGGAACACACGCTTTGACTCCTTTCAAGCATTCAGACAGTCAATACCCATGGAAGAGCCACAAGACTTACCCGAACAACCAGTAAGTGCATTGAAAAAGGATGAAAATGAGCATAGAGAGGAAATGGGTGATCTGACAAACTCAGTGTTCAGTTATTTTGATGAATAATGGAATATATGACTTAGTGTATGTGTCTAGAGGTATGTGCAACTATACTTAGTATGTATTTAGAGGTGAAAAAGCCATTTTGCAGTTAGTGAAATGTGTTGTACATTTAATTTTATATGATGATACACACAGGTAGCTATTCCTTTTATTACTACAGCCTATATCCTCTACCATTTTGCTGTGTAAAATTATGCCTAATACTTATTTATTATGCTTAGACAACCAGACCACCTCAAGCTCGTTCTAGAGAAATTTTAGTGCACTGTTTTAATGACAGAATGAAATGCTGGTTATTGCAGTGCAGAAATTCTGCTGTTCTTATTTTGCTTAAGATCATGAAAAGGTCCCATGATCCATCATTTCCAGTTTAACAGTGTTTTTTACCGGGGAAGCACTTCTGAAGTTAAAAATTGCTCTTTGATATTTGCAATATCCTCTGTGTTATAAGTAGCTGATAGTATCTTGTCACAGAAGTTTGGGGTAGAGCAATTATTAATACAGAGTATAAGATGAAGCTGAATGTCTGAATTTAGAACATAACAGCAAAGGAACTAAGCAAATCTGTTTGTATTAATGTGTTATTCCCAGTTTTGCTGACCTTTTCAAGTGGAAATGTAAATATACTATTGTTCAAAATATCTCTTGGTACAAGGTGCAGATCAAGTACCTCACACAAAATGAGAAACTAATCAGCAAAGCCATCCAATTTGAACTGCAAATATTGTGTAGAGTTTAAAAAGGAAATTTTCATAATTACATCTCCATCTGATGAAAACTGTCTTTACAAAATATTGTTCTCTGGGCTGTGAGAGGCAGGGTGCAGCAAATTTTGACTATGTGGAGGCATCCTCTCTAAGGAGATTCTGCTGTGATTTTCAGATGGAGGTTTTATTGGTAGTTTCTTCTCTAAGTATCTTATGCCAGACAGTCATTCTGAGGCAAAAAATTGAGAGTCTGCTCATTACAACTAGTAAGTGAAGGTGGTGTTTTCAGTGTAGAAGCATGTTCTTGCAGGAGGAAATGAAAAGAACACACTGGAATTCCTGAAATTAGTATATTTTCCTGATTAAAAAAGAGAAGGAAGAATATTGAAGTCAGCTTTGCAAAGTCCTGCATGCCCAGTAGCCCAACACTGGTGTGCTGGAGATTTTTGGGTTTCCTCACAAAGAATTTTGCTTTTCTTATGTATGGGTACAAGATCAGTTTGTTACCTCAAAAAAGAGTTTTTGTGGCAAATTGTAGATCCAGAAACAAACCTATGGAGAAGGCAGCAGTCTGAGTTCAGTGTGTTTTACTTCCTGTAAAAAATTTTAAAAGGACATTGGGTCATTTCAGATAGCAGAAAAAGGTTGAGGAAAGAAAATCCAGTCTATCCAAGGAGTGTCTCAACAGGCTCCAGAAACTAACCCAGGATTTCAAAGCAGGCTTTGGAGCCTGCACACAGAAAACTGAATTTGTGTTCAACCTAGGGATGTAAATTGGGAGGGGGTAGATTTAGACTCGACATAAGAAAGAAATTCTTTCCATTGAGGGTGGTGAAGCACTGGAACAGGTTGCCCAGAGAGGTTGTGGATGCCCCCTCTCTGGAGGTGTTCAAGACCAGGCTGGACAAGGCACTGAGCAGCCTGGTCTAGTGGGAGGTGTCCCTGCCTATGGCAGGGGGTTGGAACTCGATGATCTTTAAGGTCCCTTCCAGCCCAAACTATTCTATGATTCTATGATTCTAGGGCTGTGGATCATGTGAGATCCCCTGCAGGAGCTGGATTCACCCAGCCATCTACAAAACCAGAGTAAAGACTGTATAATTTTCACTCAGAAATGAAAATTGAAATCCTGATTTTTTAAAGAAAAATAGTCAAGTTCCTATCTTTAAGTAATATTTAAATATAGGAGGGAGATGAACAAACTCAAGTTGATGGCATTCTGAATCTCTGCAGAATAAAATTTTACATAATGCTTTTGTTAATTGTTGGGGTTTTTTTTTTTTTTTAGTTTCTATGAGTTTGTTCTTATCAGACATTTGTAGCTGTATATCCCGTTGTCTGTTAGCTGTCAATTTTGCTAACAACTGCTTTAGCACTTACTTTCTAAGTAAAGAAAAGCTTGTTTTGAGGTGAAGAGCCTATGGTCCCACTGGTTGGCTCTGGATCCTACCCAAGGCTTTCCTCTGTTACCACTAATGCCAACTCTAGAGTAACCAGTGAGGATCTGCTGGTGGAGCTCTGCATGCTCTGGCTTTGCCAAGGACAGCTCTTGACAGTTGTGTCTCTGAACCTTTTTGTCTTTGCAGGTGAAAAAAGCCAAGATGCAGGAATCCAGAGATCAAAGCTTGAGGTGCGTGATTTTCAATTTTATTTTAGAGTGAAACAGGTATTAATGTCCTTTTATCATTATCCCTTTAGGAAGCTTGTGTGTAGTGTTTTATTTTTCACTGTGATGGGGCAAAAATAAGTCACTTTTGTATTTGATATCATTTGGAGATTACGTTCCCAATAAAAAAAGATTAACTGGATCTTTGGTATGGAGCTTTTATAAAAGTGCCTACAAAGAGTCTTAATTGCTTCATCAAGCAGGCTGTTTTTCACAGAATCTGATGAGACTGTCATATACTGGACATAACATGCATTTATTCTGATGAGACTCAGAATATTTTACTAAAATCAGTATTTTCTTAATATTTGTGCTATGATTCTCAGCAAAACCACGTGGGCCACTGTTTTGAGAAATGAAATCCTCTCAAATAGCCTTTTCTGTGTATTTTTTTGTATTGGGCTATTTTTAAAAACATTAGAGGCTTTCTTATGGATGTTGTATTTAGAAATGAATCACTAGTATTATATATAGGGAGAACAGCTGTATTAAGGTTTATTCTGTTCCTGTGACTCGTATCAATATGAATGACACCTGACAGCACAGTCTGTGTTGGGAGGAAACACTGTGTGTGCTCTTCATGCTGGAGTGGATGCCAAATATTGAAGCCCTGAATGGGGACATCTATACATTGTTTTGTTGTTTTCTTTTTTTCTTTCAAATGAAGGGAATACCTTAACAGGAAACATTGGGCAAACAGCATGTGGAATCCATTGTGTGTCTAAAAGTTAAAAATTTTACCTAATCATTGCAAGCCTCCTTTCTAAGCCCCTATGAGAGATGAGTTGTCTCCTTGGGAAGGTGTTTACTCACGGCTGGGGACAGAGGAGCTGAGGCCACCACAGACAGGTCTGAAGGTGCCAGTGAATGTGTTGATCTGTCTTTTCTCCAGGCACCAGCAGCCACAGGATTTGAGTGTAACCATCCTTAGAGAATCTTTAAAAATAGAGCAGAGGGGAGGGATAAAGTTGCATTTTTAACTTGCTTCAATATCCTGTTTGAATTTCTGGCTCTGTCTCGGAGTTTAAGTTTGACCTACAGAACAGTTTAAAATTAGACCCATTTCTCCTCAACTAACATTATTTTCAGCTGATATCAATACATGGGCTGCATTTGTTTTAACTGAACTGGGGGGGAAACTGGAAAAGAAGAGAGGAAGACATGGTCCAGATGATTATTTTATCTGTTATATTTGCCACAGGAAGGGATCACACTGAGCAGCTCTCATCCTGCTTGCAAACTTTAACAGCCACAGATTGACTCTTGATGCCAGGGAGTCACAGCCTTTCTTACCAAGAATAAAATTGCAAAACTCACATTTCATTCTAGAAGACAGTTCTGCTCCTGGTATCGAGAAAGCTTTGCAAAGATTTTGTTTATAAAGGTTTTCAAGGGAAATAAGGCAGATTGTGTGTTTTGAGCTTCACTCCCTCCTAGCAGCTAAAGGAAGGTTTGTCCTATAGCCAAATCCCTAGCCCTCACTAGCCAACTCCCTCCTTCCTCTCTCCCAGGAGAGCTGCACCTTTTCGTTGGCTTTATTTTATTATTGCTAGTTCCACAACAAAGGTTTTTTATGAAGTTTTGGGTTGTGTGTATGTTATTCTGCTTCCCTCAGGCTGCAGTTTTACAGGAGCCAAGATCAGTGGTTATGGCTGCTGAGAGGGGGAGGTTTCCTTGTAGCTCTGCTGTGCCCTAAACGTGGTGCTTGTTGAGTCTCTTCAGTATCACTGCAAAAATGTCAGCAAAGTTTTTGCACTGGGTGAGCAAATGAAGCTCTGCTGGAGTGGCTGCAAGATCATAGAATCAGAATAGTTTGGGTTGGAAGGGACCTTAAACATGATCGAGTTCCAACCCCCCTGCCATAGGCAGGGACACCTCCCACTAGATCTGGCTGCTCAGTGCCTTGTCCAGCCTGGCCTTAAATACCTCCAGAGAGGGGGCATCCCCAACCTCGCTGGGCAGCCTCTTCCAGTGTTTCACCACCCTCACCCTAAAGAATTTCTTTCTTGTATCTAGCCTGAATCTACCCCCTTCCAATTTACATCCATTATTTCTAGTCCTCCCATCACGTATCTTATTAAAAAGTCCTACCCCTGCCTTTCTGTAGGACCCTCTTCAGGTATTGAGAAGTTACTCTGAGATCCCCCCTGAGCCTTCTCTTCTCCAAGCTGAATAACCCCAACTCCTTCAGCCTGTCTTCATAGGGCAGTTGCTCCAGCCCTTTGATCATCTTTGTGGCCTCCTCTGGACCCACTCCAACAGCTCAATGTCCTTCTTATGTTGAGGACTCCAGAACTGGACACAGTACTCCACATGGGGTCTCACCAGAGATCATTTAATCTTCCTCCTTGCCAACCTTACATTGGTCCCTTTGGCAGTTCATTCATAGTGTATGAGATTTTCATTTCTGCTGGACATCTCTGTGTGTTAGTGTGACCCACTAACAGTTCAGTGGTGGTACCTGAACTCCAGCAGGACCTTTTATGTCTGTCCACTACCTTGCAGGACCATTTCGATGTCTGCACTTGCTTATTACAGTAGCGTTGTGCTGCAGCAGAAGTTTTCTACCTGTGATTAATTTATCTGCTTCTCAACAAGCTAATTAATAATGCTTATAGTGGCTAACATTGCTCAGACATCTGTGTGGGGGCTGGGGGCAGCAGGAGACCATGCCCAGGCAAGAGGAAGGAGGTTGGTGCTTTCCCCTGCGGGCAGCAGTGCCAAGCTGCTGAGCTCTCAGGGCACCCACAGCTTATCTTGAGTGACCAGCTGGTGAGTAAACATGCTGGAGGTGATGACAGTTTAATATGTAATTTGAACTGCTGTGTAAGTATCAAAGAGTGCAAGGATGGTTTCTGTGAAGAGTCTGTCTGCCTGGGTTGGAAAGGTTGAACCCAGGAGTTATGATGCCCAAGGCTGTAAATAATGCTAATGATCAGCCTTTTTTTGTTCTGCTAGTCATGTGAGCAACACAGAAGTCAGCGATCAGAAAACTGAATCTTCAAGCCTTGGTCCAAACCTTCCCATGTCCAGTGAGAGTAAGTACCTTCTGGAGTTCTGCTCCCACTTTTTTTTTCCTTGTGTCTTCCACTGATCTCATTCCTTGGATCTCATTCATGGGTTGGAAGAGACCCTCAAAGGCGATTTAGTCCAACCCCCTGCAGTAAGCAGGGTCATCTTAGAATCATAGAATCGTAGAATGTGTTGAGTTGTAAGGGACCTTGAAAGGACATCTAGTCCAACCACCCTGCCTTTAGCAGGAACAGTTTGCTCTGGATCAGTTTGCTCATCAAGCCTGACCTTGAATGTCTCCAGGTATTGGCCCTCCACCACCTCTCTGGACAGCCTGGGCCAGTGTCTCCCCACCCTCATGGAGAAGAACTTCTTCCTCATGTCCTATCTAACCCTGCCCTGCTCTGGTTTCAAACCACTGCCTTTTGTCCTGTGGCTCCATGCCCTGGCAAACAGCCCCTTCCCAACTTTCTTGTAGACTCCTTCAGACACTGGGAGGCCACTGTAAGGAGGACCTTCTCCAGTTGTTAGAGTTGCAGTGCAGTCTGACTTGCTCTCCTTAGTGGATGTCACTGATGAGAGAGTTAACTGCATGGTGTTGCAGTTGTAGGTGTGTTGTGGAGAGGGAAAACTTGACTTGATGAAGCACATCTCTGGCATCTGGAGCAAATTCCCAAGTAACAGGTGATAGGACAAGGCTTCAAGTTGCACCAGGGGAGGATTAGGATGAATATTAGGGAAAATTTATTCACTGAAAGAGTTCTCGAGCATTGGAACAAGCTTGGCCAGGTCTGGCAGTAATGGATTTGCCAGTGTTAATGGTGTCTAAAAGATGTGCAGACGTGGTGCTGAGGGACATGAGTTAGTGATGGGCTTGATGTTTGGACTCAACGGTTCTTAAAGGTGTTTTCCAGTGAAAACAATTCTATGATTCTATTCTGTGATTCCTTTGAGATGGTACAAGATGGTAAATAGAACATAAAAGGAGAAACAGTATCCCTGAATCATCCCCTTGCTGAGAACTGGCAAGAAAACCAGTTTTGTGTTGTTTTTAGCAGTGCACATTTGGACAATTTACTTTGAAAGAGATATGAAAAGCACTAAAAGAACTCCAGAAATCCTGTGTTGTAATTAAAATGTTCTGTGCATTCTGATATTTCATTGTTGTTGTTTGTTGGGTTCTGAAATGGCCTGTGTCATCACACAAACTATTTTATTTTCAGTTATGACATGCACTGATTATATCCCAAGGTCATCAAATGATTATACCTCACAGATGTATTCTGCAAAGTAAGTCAAGCAATTGTTACTAATTTCTGTAACTCTTACTTCTTTCTGAAGTTACCGTTTGGCATCTTTATGCATTCCTCTAAGTCTGTCAATCATACTTTCATAGCTCCTGGCTATGAAAGAAACAGAAACACCTTGCTGCCTACTCTGAAACTGAGAGAAGTTGCCCTTAGGCTTCAGTGGCTGTCTTTGGATCACAAGGATCCACTTCAAGTAATTAACACCATAATAATCTTGTTGAATAATGCCCATAGTATGTGAAGAATGAGTAAACTGGACTTAAAAGTATAACTAGCTTTAGATTTCATGTTGTGAGGCCATGAGTGAAACAAATAGCTCATGCCTCTAAGAGCCTGGAGTTCCAGGTCCTCTCAGGCCTGGAATAGGCACTGGGTCTCCTGCATCAGGAGGGAGTTTCTCCTGGTGTCTCCTCAAAGAACAGGCAGCGTGGATAAAACCAGAGCCTGCCACGTGGGGAAATACTGATGGCTGTTATTGCCCTGAGGGTGTGTGTCAGTGTATATTATTACTTGGTCCCAAAACAAGTTTTTTATGTGTCTTCTGGTCTGGAGGATAAAAAAACGTGTGATTTAAATAATTCTTTTTTGTTTCTTTTTGCAAAGGCCATATGCACATATCCTTTCTGTACCTGTATCAGAAACTATGAGCCCTTACCCAGGTCAGACCCAGTACCAAGCACTACAGCAGTCTCAGCCCTACACCATCTACCCCCAGACCACCCAAACCTACGGACTACCTCCTTTTGGTAAGAAGGAACTTTTCAAAGACTTCTCAGTGCCTGCAATCATTGTCTTATGTCTTATTGAAAAGCCAACTTAACTGCGTGTAAGGAGAGAGCACTAAGTGAAATTGCAGAAAGGTATCAACAGAACTTGTGAGACTTTGTGTCATAAAATATTATTTCTTATGAAGCTGTTTTCCTAGTCATTAATTTTGGATGCCTCTCTGTGAAGCCTGGCAGATGGTTCTTAGCTTGGGATCGTAATTTTTTCCAGTGTATCTGTGTGATTGTGCAGTTTACTTGTCAGTCAAGTTCTTTTAGCTGGCTAAGGAGGAGACTTTGTTGTTGTCTCATCTTTCACCAAATAATAGATTCCAGTTTCTGCAAATGATTGAGGGATGTGAGCGTCGCATTGGAGCTGAGTGGCTAAAGAATGGTGGTGAGAGGGTGTGAATGTTCACTCTCTGCTTCCCTTCAAGTGTAGGGAGTGGGAGACAAACTCCAGGGTGCTGGTCAATTTTTGAAGATGATAACCATCTTGCTCCATCATGTATCAAGGGAGTTGAGGATGATTAGTGCAGATGGACAAACATCCAGCTTCTGTGTGGGTTAGCTGGGGTGAGGAGCTGTTTGGACTTCCTGTGTGCTCCATGTGTCAGGCACTGGGAAGAAAAACCCACTGGATTGATTAAAAGAATGTGAAAGGAATAATTTTTACTAAATGTAAAACTGGTGCTGTCTGCTCCTTGTCCATTGTAAGTAGCTACTGATTACTGTCCCCTCTGTAAACTCCTCATCTGCTGGAAAACTGTGATGCTTCTTTTCCAGACTAAACAAATCCAGCAACTTCTTCTCTCCTTAAATAATCTGTTCCTTGTATATTTTATTCTGGAGTTTCTGCAATCTATCTCCTGTCTTTCTTGAATCAGTATTTCCCTTTTATTTAGTAATTACCATGGTTTTTGAGGTTTGAAGTGGTAGCAGAGATGTGATTTGGCAGTCAAAGAATGAAAGCCCTGGTGTGGCTGTACAGATAGATCAGTAAGTGGCTTCATTTGACTCCAGTGACAGTTTGAGATCAGGTATATAAATAAATCAAAGAGCATTCTCAGGATTTAATTCTGACAAAGATGCAGCATGAAGCAGACCTTTGGAAGTTCTGCTCTTATCCAGTTCTGTGGAGTCCCCCATCTTTTCTGGGTAAGAGGCTGGAGTGGGTGAAAGGCTGCAGGTGCATTCTGCAGCCGTGGGACTGGTTTGGGGGGCTTAAGAAGTTCTTTCTGCTGACCCTGAGCTTTGTGTCTTGCTCCAAACATCCATTGTCCCTCTGCATTGCACACTCCTGCTTGGTAGATCCTCTCAGCTGATTCCTGCTCTCTTACCACAACCAGAAAGAAATGCCTTTGGTCATAGATCTGGAAATACTTAAACAAAAATCCTGGATATCCCAGGAGAATCAGACTGAGCTGAGCTGCTTCTGTTAGGTGCTGTTGGCACCCTTTTGGTGCATTAGGCCAGACCTTAGCACAGCACCTGATCTAGAACCAAGCTGATGTGCACCTTCTACTCATGATCACAGGCACTTTGCTATCTCTGTGTTTTACCCAGTGTTGTGTTATCCACGATGGCAAGAAGTCTAGAAGAAACATTTAGATTTTTTTTTCCCTTTATTTTTGAGCTCTGTATTCACCATGGTCAGTCTATGAAAATCACTGACTTGTGGCTTGCTTTAAAGTATTCAACCAAAATCCTAGTGAAGTAGGTGATGTGTTGACCTTGACCTTGACCTTAACTGATGCCAACCTCAGCCTGGCAGTGTGAAAGCTGAGGCCGTGAGCAGCATCGTGCTTGCTACTCAGACCAGACATCAGAGGGATGAGTGGTTCCTTTGCAGCATCGTGGCAGTGAGTCTTTCTGTGACACATTTTTAGTTGAAAGCTTTGGAATTGTCTTGTTGGTACTTTTAATTTTCTCTTTTCCAGCCATTTTGCCCGCAGCTCTAATCCCTGCACAGCCTAACAGTCAGCACTTTCTATTGCAGCAATTAAACATTTGCCATGTGTCATTTGTTACTTGCTTTTTTGATGAGCAAACGACCTTAATCTGAGGTAGCAGCATGCTCTTTGCTACCAGCATATTTGTTTGTAACTGGTCCAATTTATCTGATTCAGGTGCACTGTGGCCAGGTATGAAACCTGAAAGTGGTTTAATTCAGCCTCCATCTCCAAGTCAGCACAGTGTTCTTACCTGCACAACAGGGTTAACCACAAGCCAGTCCAGCCCAGCACATTATTCTTATACCATTGAAGGTAATTTGGCATGGTTTTTATCTGCATCTCTCTCCGTCTGATTGAGTCCAGATGCCAAAACCAGAGAGGCTTGCACGTTTTGTCCTTGGTCTGTGCATGCTTCTTTGTGCTTCTCCTTCTCTCTCTTTGGGCCTGTGTCTGTGTTTGGGTTTGTCTTTGCCTCAGAGCTCTGCAGGCACCAGGCTGGCTGGTTGGTGCCACGCTGATGGACTGAACAGGGTGAAGAGCAAATGGGAAGGGGAGAGGAGACTGATGTTCTTGCATGCCTTTTCTGGGAATGATCTTCCAGCTCGAGCTCTTTGTTGGATCTTTAGATTGATGGCAGGAAATATGCTGACTGACACTGGATTTTATTTTATATTTCATTTTTCAAATTTTTCAAAAATTACTTCTGGAGGCTCTTATGTGTTACACCCCACCACTACCACCCCAGGTTGGTAATCTGCTACAGAGCATAGTTCTCTGTACAGAGCTGACCTACAAATTACAGCTGCTGGAGGTGCCATGTCCATGGATTCAGGAGCTGGGTTTCATGAGCTTTTAAAGCAATTTAACTGAATAATACAGTCCAGTCATTCATAGCAGATATGTGCAAATGGATATTTGTTTGCTAGTCAGGATTTTTGCTTTTATGTTTCTGTCATGAATAGTGAAAATTTGTTTCTTTCTTGGTAACAGTTTTTGAAAAGCATTTCGGGAATTTGTATTCCATTTCTTATGTCATATTTTAATAGAACAACTCACGGAGTTCAGGAGGTCTTTTATTCTGTCTTCTGCTCAAAGGAGAGCTGTTACTGAATTCAGAGGAGGGTTGTTCAGGGCCTTATCGTTATCCAGTCAAGGCTCAAAAACGTCTGAGGATGGAGATGTTGCCAATTCCAGTGTCTGATCAGGGTGAAGGTTTTTTTCTCTTGTGAACTTGGAGTGTCCCCTCTTTCATGTTGTGATCAGTTCTTTCCTTCACTTGCAAGAAGAGCCTGGCTCTGAATTCTCACTGACCTCCATGCTGGTGCCATCAGGCTGCTCTCAGGTCCTTCAGAGTCATCTCCCTCAAAGCTGGACCATCTCACTGCCCCTCTCAGGGCACGTGCTGCAGCTTCCCAACTGTTTTGGTGAATCTCTGCCTAGATTGCTGAATTTTCTCAACATGTTTCTTGTGCTTTAGGCTGCAAACTGAATGCTGTATCCAGATGTGCACTGGCGAGTGCCAAGTAATGGGTAATAACTCTTAAAATTAGCTCTAAGTGGATTTTAGCATACCGAGCTTGCATCATTGTGACAGTAAATATCCCAGTGTAATGTTTATCCTTAATTCACTTTTCACCTTCATAATTGAACAGTATGACATTGGAAATCCTGTCTGCTTTCAGATTTAACTCTCCCCCAGCTTCTCGCACTGGCAGAATGAATTACAGTATTCCATAGCTTTAATTGCCAAGGGTCAGAAATGTTCTGTGTAACGAGACCCCTGCTATGATGTTCTAAGTTGAGCGTGTGCATCTTTGGGTGATAGAGGAGGTAACAGCAACATGCTGCTGTGAGGATGTGCCAGTTTCCCTGTGGGCTGCTCTTTAAAGTGTGGAAAATTCACTAAGATTGTGTAAATGCTATTGCTTTTTTTGCTAAACTTTTTTGCAGGCTGGCAGAAAACTTTTTCTTCTTCCCTTTTGCTGCATTTCCTTTTTGTCAGATTAGCAATCAGCCCCCTGAGGGGTTTGGTCAGTACTTGTGAGTGGGGAGCAGGGGCTGTAAGGGTGGACAAAGGTCCTTGCTGAGTAACCTTTTGAAAATCTCTTTTTGGTCAGACAGTGGGGTGACATGCAGTGCTGTCTGAAGATGCTGGGCTGAAGTAATGCAATATTGAAACCCACCAAACAGTCAGTTGCATTTAGTGGCTGAGAACTTGCCTTCCTGTGCTAATCTGAGCAATGGCCATGGCAATGTGTCACAGGAACACTTGGAATCACAGAAAGCAATCGTAGAATGCCTTGAGTTGGAAGGGCCCTTCAAAGGCCATCTAGTCCACCCCCTGCAGTGAGCAGGGACATCCTGCACTAGATGAGGTCGCTCAGGGCCTCAACAAGCCTGGCCTTGGATGACTCCAATGGGCCTTCCTCCATCTCCTCTCTGGGCAGCCTGGGCCAGTGTCTCACCACTCTCACGGGGAGGAACTTCTTCCTCATGTCTGAACTGTGGGAAGATGTGGGAGGAGTAGCTTCACCTTGCCTCTTCTTTTCTTGCAGGATCAAAGTGGCCAAATAAGCATAAAATGCATAACTGCTATTTCCCTTCCTGTCATGTGAAACAGGTTGAAACATCTTTGAAAGAAAATGAAGCAAGAGCAAGTGTGGTGAATGAGGCAGGGATGATGCAAGGTATGAGGATGAGGACTGGGAATAGGAAAGAAAGAAAGAAGATACAGAGAGTCACTACAGCTCTGAGACAATCCTTGTGTTTGCTGATCTTTTAAACCTGAGATCATGAAGTAGTTCCTTTTGGCACCTCTGTGCCAGACATTTTTGCATGTTTTTGTCCTGCTCACAGGTAAAAAGGAAGAATTCATTCATCTGTAATGGGAGCTGTTTGTAAAGATCTGATGTGTGACATTATAGATAAATTAAGAAATCTTTGAAAGAGACCAGACTGAAGGTAAACAAAGAAGTTCATATGAGGGTATCTGTTTTTACTGGAATCCTGTCGCTTGAGATCTTTTTCCTATGCTGTCTTAATTTCTATTGTCTACCTCAGTGGAGAAGCAGCCTCATCAGAACAGTGCCAATGAAAATCTCTTTGAGTTTGCTCTTTGTGATAATCTTGAGAAAGGTGATAGAGTAATCTACCATCAAGACAACGGGGAGGCTCTGGCTTTGTGCTGTTTCCTTATGCATTAGTGAGGATCTTTTCTGGACTCTATTCTGCGTTCTTCGCAGTGCCCTAGAAAGAGACATTTTCTGGAGGTAATAATAGCCCTGATATTTGGCAACTAACCCTTGTTCTCCAGCAACTCCTTTTGAGGAGCATCAGTTAGAGGTTCTTCACTCACAGCTGCACAACTGCTGCTCTTCAGTGCAGCTTTTTTTCCTCTTTATAAATCCTCTTCCCAGAAGTTCTTATTCTGGATGTGATTTCCACAGGCTAATTGCTTACCTTTGTTCCTGCTCTTGCAAACATGCTGCTGTTGGCATTTCTCACATCTTGAAAATACTCTATTTCTACACCTCTTTTAAGATGCAATTCCTGTTTTTCATCTCTTTTGAGGCATATTTGGAATCTAGTTCTCTTTCTTGGAGCTTTCAACAGGTGATATCCTTGCTTGCCATGACACAATATACATGAATTAAGAGATCATGGTGGGTCTATTTCTCTGAGGTAAAAAGACTGAAGCCTTCAGAAGCTAAAGTTTCTCAGTCTTGGATGTAACAGTCAAATAGGTGAGACCAGGGATTTCTGCAATCATCTGAAAGTGATGACTGGTTTTATTTGTGTGCAGAGAAAGGTGCCTTAGCAAAACAAAATATTTTTTGGATGCACCTGGTTTAGTACATCTTGATTTTGTTCGTGTTGACCTTTTTTTTTCATTAATCCTTTAGAGCTCAGCCCCCATGTGTAGCAGCATTTAACAGAGTGCCCCCAGGGCTGTAAAACGACCCAGTCTGCTCACAACCTCTCTGGGTTTTGGAAGATCTGAGTGCAGTGACATGAAGGCCGTTAAACATCTTAAAATTCATACTAGTGACTCCATGTCTCTAATATTAAATTTATCCTACATATTGTTGACAGATTATTTCAAGCATCACATCCAAAAAGCTGTCATAGCCTGACAGAAGCACAGAGAGATGTGTGCGCTTTCTCCAGCAGGAAGCATCCTTCTTATACTGTTTTAAGTATTTGGATGTTTCCTTAACTTTTTTTTAATAAAATAGACTAAATGTGCTAATTCCAATGCAGACAGATTTTTTTTTTTTTAATCACACCTGATTCATATCCATTTTGATCATTTGTTCTGAGTGATTTTGGTTTGCTACTAATCAAATATCAAAATGGAATAGTCTTCTCAAGGCTTCTAGTGAAGGTGTGAAACCATTTTTTTTATACTCAGTTGTGTTGCAGGCATGGAAGGAAAGGGTTTCTGAGCCATTTGAAGATACTGTTTTAAAAGATATGCCAGCTCTCCTTCCTTGTTGGCCCAGTTGAAACATGACTGGTTTCAAACTGCAGCCTTGCTCTTTTTTGGCTGTTAAAAGCAGAGCATTGCTAGAAGCATGAATGCTTGCTCGTAAACCTAGTAGGTACTTAGCTCACATCTTGGAATAGTTTCATTCCTCGTGCTTTTTTAGAAGCATTTAATACAGTAATTCTAATTTTACAGCATCAACTACCAATGCCAGTCCTGTCTCTACGTCCTCAACTGTTGCCAATATTTCCATTTCAGCAGTAGCCACCATCTCACAGGTAAAACTTCTTCCTTCGTGTATTTCTGTGCAGTATTTCATTTCATTTCATAATCAAGGTTGGAAGGGACCTTTCAGATCATCTAGTCCAACCATCAGCCCAACTCTGACAAGCCTCATACCTGGATGGGGACTTGAACCCCTGACCCTCAGGTTAGGAGTGTGCTGCTCTCCCAACTGAGCTATACATCCAGGTCCTTCACCTTTGTTTAATGTGGGGGCCCTTCAGGGGGTCAGATTTCTCAGCCCTTTTTGTAGATGTCAAAACATCTGCAGAAAGAAACGGTGTGATGTCAGACTGCACTCTGGGCAACCTGGGTCAGTGTCTCACCACCCTCATGGGGAAGAACTTAAAAGAAAGACTCTTGGTGGGATTTCTCTTCAGTGGGTATATTCTAGCATAAATCTTAACATAGAGCATGGAATCATAGAATAGTTTGGGTTGGAAGGGACCTTAAAGATCATCGAGTTCCAACCCCCCTCCCACTACATCAGGCTGCTTCGTGCCTGGTCTTGAACACCTCCAGAGAGGGGGCATCCACAACCTCTCTGGGCAACCTGTTCCAGTGTTTCACCACCCTCACTGTAAAGAATTTCTTTCTTATGTCAAGTCTAAATCTACCCCCTTCCAATTTACATCCATTGTTTCTAGTCCTCCCATCTGATATCATATTAAAAAGTCCTTCCCCTGCCCCCTCAGGTACTGAGAAGTTACTCTGAGGTCCCCCCTGAGCCTTCTCTTCTCCAGGCTGAACAACCCCAACTCCTTCAGCCTGTCTTCATATGGCAATTGCTCCAGCCCTTTGACCATCTTCGTGGCCCCCCTGTTCTGAAAGAAGTGTCCCATCATAACTTCTCCTTTCTTCTAACAGGAGTATCCTACTTACACAATCCTTGGCCAAAGTCAGTACCAGATGTGTTACCCCAGCTCTGGCTTTGAGGTTGTAACCCCAGCAGACAGCAGCACAGAAAGCCCTGCCTTAGCAACGACTACGTACCCCCCCGAAAAACCCAACACCATGGTGCCTACACGGACTGCACAGAGACATTCCTCAGGTAAGGGCTGGGTCTCTGACAGGGGGGCTGCAGAATAACTATGTAGAGCTGTGCAGTGGGCAGGTGTATGGTGTGGGGAAAGCACTTTTCAAAGGTAATGGTAGTGTGTTTGTGTGCTGGCCAGGACAGGATATTGACTTTCCATTGCCAGACTGGCCTCATGCCTATGCAGAATATTCTGGTGCACTAGCCAGGCTTACCTACTGGAAGTCCTGGTCTGCTGCCATTCAGGAGGCACTTGCCTAAACCCTGAATAATCTAATCATAGAATCACAGAATAGTTTGGGCAGGAAGGGACCTTAAAGATCATCAAGTTCCAACCCCCCTGCCATAGGCAGGGACACCTCCCACTACATCAGGCTGCTCAGTGCCATGTCCAGCCTGGTCTTGAACACCTCCAGAGAGGGGGCATCCACAACCTCTCTCATAAACATCTCCATGCATTTGCCAAAGCGCCTTCTTTGGGTATTAGCTTCACAGCTGAACAAGGGCCACTCAAGCCTTTTTGATCGTGTAGCCCTCCTGCTGCTAAACATGACATTATAATCTAAATCTTGTGGACATCCTCCTTAGTGACTAGTCCAACATCTGTCAGGAGGCCAAGCTGAAGGAAGCTTTCCTCATTGCTGCTGTTTTTACTAGACTCCAGTAGAATGAGGGAAGAACTGTTGTTTCTCAGTGCAGAAATAGCCACATATTCATGAAAATCCATCACATGAGATATGAGGAAATGCAGTCTGAATTGCTTAGGCCTGGTGAGAAACAGCTAACCATATACAGACAGTGGAAACAAAATGCAGAGACAGATCCATAACTGTAGTTTCAGAGGAGTTGAACAGCAAGACTGGGGCAATGCCACAGTGCAGATCCCTAAGAGAAATAGGATGGAATTTGCAGGTTAAACAGGCATATCATTGAAAGCACAAAATGAATTATGCTCTAAATGCCCTGAGGAATTGGAGTTCAGAGGTTTTTTAAAATGGTGGGACAAAGAAACCGTGTTTTGTGTTCTAATAAGTGTTCAGCTACTGCTGCATCAATAAAGCAAGATAGCATCTCACCTTACCAAGGAGGTTTGTGGACAAATACTGTAAGCTTTGTTTTGGTGTCTTTAGAAACACGAGGGAGTGAAAGCTATGTGATCTGTTTCTTCTAGGAGATGCATCCACAAGTCCTTCATTATCAAGATCAATGGCAAGTAAAGAATTAGATGAGCAGGCAAGAAAAAACATGCCTGGGAAGAACAGGGGGAAGAGGAAAGCAGATACCTCTTCCTCACAGGACAGTGAACTGGAGGTGAGTAGGGATCTCATTTTCTACAGGTAGCATTACAGAATGATGTAGAGGAAATTGCTCTCCTCTCTTTCTTCCATCCTGTCTTCATGGAAATAGAAAGAGGATCATTAGAATTATAGAATATATCGGGTTGGAAGAGACAATCCCCTGCCATGGACTGGGACAGCTTCAATTAGATTGGTTGCTCAGAGCCCCATCCAGCCTGCCTTGAAATGTTTCCTGAGACTCAGCATCTACCACCTCACCTCTCTAGACAGCCTGGGCCAGTGTCTCACCACTTGAATTGTAAAAAAAATTCTTCCTTGCATCTAGGCTGAATCTACCCTCTTTTAGTTTAAAACCATTACATCTTGTCATAACAACAAGCTCTTCTAAAAAGTTTGCCTCCATCTTTCTTACAAGCCCTTTTTTAGTATGGAAAGGCTGCAGTAGGTTCTCCCTGGAGCCTTCTCTTCTCCAGGCTGAACAGCCCCAGCTCTCTTAGCCTATCCTCATGGCAAAAAGGCTCCAGCCCTCAAATAGTTCTTGTGGTCTCCTCTGGACCATCTTTAACGGGTCCAAGTCTTTTTTCTGTATTGAGAGATAACAGAGGGACTGTTTGCTAGGGCATAGAGCAATAGGACAGGGGTTAGATGAGACATTAGAAAGTTCTTCCCCATGATGGTGGTGAGACACTGGCACAGGTTGCCTAGAGAAGTGATTGAGGCCCCATCTCTGAAGTCATTCAAGGTCAGGCTTGTTGAGACTCTGAGCAACCTGATACAGTGCAGGGAGGAGGATTGGGCTAGATGGTCTTTGAAGGTCCCTTCCAACCCAGTACATTCTGTGACTGGAAATTTCCCGTGAGCCATTTTATCTGACAACTGTCCAAAATGAGTTCTTCAGTGGTCCTTGACAAGCATCAATTAAATGCATCTTGGTATCATAGTGGTGTCAATGAAGGTGACATCTAGATGTCTCCAGTACAGCTTCCTGCACAGAGCTGTCCCCAACACTGGACCACATCTAGTATCTGTCCTGCGAGTACTGTGTCCACCAGGAGAAGAAGGTTTTTTCTTCCCAACTGGAAATCCCAAGCTGGAGATTTCCCCTTTTTTTCTCTGGGAATTTTCTGAGAAAAATTTGTCTCCATTATCTTTGTGGTTTTTAACCTTTCAGTTAATAGTAATCTGCTGTAGATCACCTTTGGTCTCCTCTTTGCTGAAGGAAGCCATCCCTGTTCCCTCAGCCTCTGCTGACTTACCTTGACAGCCTTTTACTGGAAGCTCTTCAGTTTCTTCACCTATCTATGGAACTAGGGATGTAATCTGGGGTCACCCAGTGCCATGTAGGGTGAGTCAGCACATTCTTCTTGGTACTCTCCAGCACAGAGTTCTCATAATCTGCAGGGAGAGAGGACTGCTGGCTCATATCGTGCCTGGTGTCCATTGTAGCCTCCAGCTCCTTCCAGCCTGGACCAAAATGGGGTTATTCTACCCCACATGTGCAGTCTGCAGTTGTTGAACTTCTAGTTTCTGTTGGCCCTGAGCTCAAATTACCAAGTCCTTCTATAGTGAAACTCTGCTGTTACTCGTGATAGCCACTACCTCTTCTTCATCATAACAAATATGTCTCTGATAATCAGCAAGGTCTCTTGTGCTCTCCAAAGTCTCTCTGGTGGGGCTCTAAAGTTCATTAGTGCTCTTAAGCTTTTGCTATAAAATCAAGAGAAGCTTTAGGAATATTTTCACAAAGGCAGCCTTATTCTGAGCATATAGTTGCACTGCAGGGTTTATAAACCACCACGTTAAACTGAGTTTAATTAATGGTGTGTGCAGCCTGTAAGATGAATGCCTTTTAATACTGTTCCTATCTGTTAAAAGCATACTAAAACTAGTCATAAAATTCACCCTAAAACTTTCTTATTTATCACAGTTCAGTGCTTGGACATGATCAGCTCTAACCTGCTTTTATCCTCCACAGCGAGTGTTTCTCTGGGACCTGGATGAGACCATCATAATCTTCCACTCACTTCTCACGGGGTCTTATGCTCAAAAATATGGCAAGGTAAGGCTGGCTTTTGTGGGTAAGAAAAACCCAATCTGGTAATCTTTGTATAAAGACTAGAAGGCACATCTGAGAAACTATGTCTTAAATGTGAAGTGACTTGCTCTCTTTCAAAAAGAGAAGTTCTTTTTAAGGCATTCCGATGTAGATTATTCAAATGCACCTACTGTTGACTGTTTGTATTTGAGGGTTTGTGAGGACTAGGTGGCACATAATGTATTTACAGTCTGGGTTGCTATGCGATGATGTCTCTCTCATGTAGGTAAATCATTAGTGATTTCTATACACCTTCTGTAGGTGTTTGTGATGACTCAGAGAACTGGATATTCTCTGCAGCATGCTATTCGTGGCTTCACGTGAGCCAAAATAACAGAACTGGTCAAATTCCAAAGTAGCTGAGAACTTGAGCCCACAAGAGATGAGCAGAGAGGCTGGGAGGTGAAGAAATAGTGACCCAACAAAGCTTTAAAGGCCAGACTGGGTGAGGCATTGAGCAACCTGATCTAGTAGGAGGTGTCCCTGCCCATGGCAGGATGGTTGGAACTAGATGATCTTTAAGGTCTCTTCCAACCCAAACTATTCTGTGATTCTAAGGCAATATTTTGCTTTAAAGGTGAATGGTGATATTTTTAACTTGTTGGCATCTTGGGGTAGGGGAAACATTTCCCTTCTACAAAACAGATCCTAAAATGTCAACTTGTTGTCATTGTGGGAAATTAGTGACATCATAGCAAAGCATAGTAAAAGGAAATATTTTTTTCTCCTTCAAATGTTTGATTTTGTTGCTTCTGAAAATTCATTGGTCCCTGCGCTGAGCTCAAATTACCCTTTGTTAAATTCTGGGTCACCTTTTTGTTTTTCAATTAAGTTGTTTTAAAATACTAGGGAAATTGTAGCTCATATCATTGAATGCAGATGGAATTCCATCAGGTTTGATATGCAGTGGTAACATTGTGCTGAAACTGCTGAAGGTTTTGCATATTTACTTCTACTTTTAACTGCAGTAAATTTACATTTTTGTCTTGCCAGGATCCAACTCTAGTGATTGGCTCAGGCCTGTCGATGGAGGAGATGATTTTTGAAGTAGCTGATACTCATTTGTTTTTCAATGACTTAGAGGTATGTGGCCAATGTTCTGGACAGGCAGAATGCCACTTTGCCAAGTTAGAATTAGTAGTTTGTGAGGGCTGTTGTGCTTCAGAACCACTTTGTGCTGAGAGGATTGCTGTGATTTGAAGCACAACCAAGTTGAAAAGGTGGATTCTTGTCTCTGAGATTGGTGTTTTCACACTACCAGTGACATAAGCTCTCAGCTCTCTTACAAATTTCTACTTGAACCTGTATAAATGGAATGATGTCTGCTTTGTCTGATGTGGTCATTTTGGCTGAGTGAGCACTTTGCTTTCACTAATCCTGTTTGGAAATGGAGACCAGAGATGTGGGGTAAGGGACGCCTCAAGAATTCATTTCTCAGGGAACTTTGACTGTGTCAAGGACAGAGCATAACTCGTGTGTCTCAGCAAGTTCCATCATCTCCAAAGGACATGCTTCCACAGACAGGTTTTCTCTGCACAGGGAGGTCCCACAGCACCATCCACTTTCCTGCAAGCAATTGCTGCTGCTCTCCCCTTCCCATGCTGCTCCTTGTACTCCTGGCATCTCCTGACCATTTTTGTGCCCACTTCTCTTCACCAAATTAATTACATCTCTCTGTTATGCACCATTTACAAGGCAGTTGGTTATAAACCATGGCTTTAATCATGGCAAGGCTCTCCGCTTTGCTTTTCTCTTCCTCTTTTGAGGCTCCAGTGAGACCTCACAGCAGCCTCCCAGTGCCTGAAGGGGCTCCAATAAGGCAGGAGAGGGGCTGTTTGCCAGATGAGGGGCGGTGGTTTGAAACTAGATCAGGGCAGGGTTAGAGGAGACATGAGGAAGAAGTTCTTCCCGATGAGTGTGGTGGGGCACTTGCCCGAGTTGTCCCCTAGAGGTGGTGGAGGCCCCATTCCTGGAGACATCCAAGGCCAGGCTTGCTGAGGCTCTGAGCAACCTCATCTAGTGCAGGATGTCTCTGTCACTGTGGGGGATTGGACTGGGTGGCATTTGAAAGTCCCTTCCAACTCAAGACATCCTACATTTCTAAAATTCTGTATGTTATCAGATATTCATTGACACAGAAATGCTGTGTGTACAGGGAGTGTGAGGTTAGATCATAATGAAACAGCCCATTTCCTGACTCATGTCATCTTTGATACGATCCCACAAATACAAACTCATGAACCTCGTTTGCAGAGTTTAGTTTACAAAACTAGTTGAAAGCTTAGGAAGCCTGATTCATTGGAGATGCAGCACTGATGTGGGGAAAAAAGATGGTTTTGTAAATGTGGGTAGAAACTTACATGAAGTTTCAATTTGTAGCTGTAAACTGTGAAAGTGTGGGGCTGAGAAGTTAGCTCTCTGCTACAGGAAGAAAAAAAAACCCAAACAAACCCAAAACAAAAAAGCCCTGTTGATAGATCTGATCCACTGTATAATCAGCAGCAACTCTTGGTGCTGGATGTGGTGTTTCAGCAGCAGCCACCAAGGTGAATTCTTGAAAAGGAAAAAATTTCACTCCTTGTCCTCCAGGTGTTTGTGGCTGTCCCTGGCTGAGCAGCATCCTCAGTGCCAATGCAGGGTTTGTGTCATACCACTCTCCTGTTGGGGCTGCTGGTCATGTTGGTGAAGTGGAGTCCAGTACTTGACCAGATAATGTGGTATTTTGGGCTGTTTTTGGTTTCCTTTGCTTTTATGAAATTGCAGAAGGGTTTTGAATGACAAATAGTGAGCTGAGTCCAACGTGCTCAGTGCATGTCTTAACTTCCTTTTTTTTGCCAAAAACTCAAAATGCCCCAGAAACATGCTTTTTTCAGTCTTTTTTAGTCCTTCAAATCCCAGCCTTGGCAAGGACCTGTAGGTGCTGAGAAGTTAAACGGAGTGGAAGCTAGGTGTGGGTTTGTATGGTATGACTTGTTGGGAAATGGGAGGGGGTTGTTTTATGTCACACTTTCTTTACTCTGCAAATTTCAGTCTGTTTCTGGATTCCAACATCATGACTTTAATTACTTGTTTTCTTTTTTTCAAACAGGAGTGTGACCAGGTACACATAGAAGATGTGGCATCTGATGACAACGGCCAAGATTTAAGGTGTGCTCATGTATGCATGAAATGTATAACTGTGCAGTCTGGTATCTGTGGGGATGGAGGTCAGCATTGGAGGATTACCCAGGGTTGAGGTCCCATCCCTGAAGGGATTTGAGAGCTGGGCAGACACAGAGCTCAGATGGTTTAGGGCTGGTTCTCAGAGCTGGGTTGATGGTTGGACTCAATGAGCTGAGAGTTCCCTTCCAACCCAGACAATTCTGTGATTGTGCAGGGGAGGAAATTTGGCAAACAGTGCTTGCTGGGTGGTATTTCTTTGAAAACCCACCCAAAATGGATCTGAATTGTATTGTCCATTGTTCAGTGTTACCCATCTGCTCAGTGCCATGTCTTGACTGGAGATGTGTCAATCCAAACTTCACCTTTTAAATTTGAAAGGCTTCCTGTGGTTTATATCCCTCTGTCAGCTAATTGTGCGTACTATTGAGGGGGTGAGGGTAAGTTTTCTGGTGTATTCCTCCTCCTGCCTGTGTGTCAGGAGGATGAAGCCAGGCTCTTCTCAGTGACCTCCAAGGATAGGACAAGGGGCAATGGGTGCAAGATGGAACACAGGAGGTTCCACAGAAACATAAGAAAAAAGTTTTTCACGGTGAGAGTCACACAGCCGTGTCCCAGGCTGCCCAGAGAGGGTGTGGGGTCTCCTTCTCTGGAGACATTCAAACCCCACCTGGACACCTCCCTGTGTGACCTGATCTGGGTGTTCCTGCTCTGGCAGGGGGATTGGACTAGGTGATCTCTTGAGGTCCCTTCCAATCCCTGACATTCTGTGACTCTGTATTGACAAGCTGAACTGGCTCATGAGTCAGGGAGTAGGAGATACAGGGAAGTGTTAAAGGAGGACCTGCTTCCTGCAGCTGGGAGCTGGTAAAGCAGCTTGTCTGCTTGTGGAGCTACAGGTGTGATGTGAAGACACAAATGTTACATTTGGAACATCCTGTGCTGAGGTTTGTCACTGTGGGGTGAGGGAGGAAGCTGTGTCTCACTGAGGAAAACTGTGGAGATTCTGTTGCATTAACACCTGCAACACATTGCTTCTCTGAAACAGCAACTACAATTTCTCCACGGATGGCTTCAGTGGCTCAGGAAGTAACACAAATCACAGCTCCTCTGTTGGTGTCCAGGGTGGTGTGGACTGGATGAGGAAACTGGCCTTCCGCTACCGCAGAGTACGAGAGATCTATGACAAATACAAAACCAATGTGGGAGGTGAGTGTTTGCCTGCACTTGAGCAGAGTTTGTAGTGTCAGACTCCATCCTTCTTAGAGCTTTTGCTTTCCTGGGTGCTTGAATGTGGAAAGTAACCATACTCCTAGTGCTAATTCGGATCAAATCTCATGGAATCTAAGAGGGTGCATTTTCTAAAACTGACCAGAATGCCAGCACAGTCTGCAGGTTATGTATATAGTGATGGTCAGACAAAATTTGGGTACAAAGTGTTCTGTTGCTAAATTTGTATTAAAGGCTGCCCATCTCCCTGTTAGTATGAGCCTAAATGACTTTCACATCGTGCTGCTTAGGAGATGTTTTCACTCCTGTCTTCACAATGTCTGTCTTTTGTCAAGAAATACAGTGTTCACCCCTTTAGCTGTCGTGCTTGTAGCCTGACCTGACATCACTGCCTCCTGCTTACAGAGTCACCAACTCCTGATTTTGCTTCCCTTCCAGAACCAAAGTAGAAATAGAGACAGCAAATGTAGATATGCTTTCTTTTTAGTCCTGGTCTTGGCATTGGCATCCCTGGGAAAGAGGTGCAGGCTGGGCCTAGTGGGGTGTGGGTTTTGGTTACCCTTTGCAGAGGAATTGGGTTGTTGAGGGTTGGAGGGTCGTGGTGTGTTCCTACCTCATGGCTGGAAATGTGGAGAGAGATTCAAACTCAGGATGCTCCTTGTATTTGCAGATGGGAGGAGGTTTGGGTGCACAGGCTCCTTTGCTGGCTGCTTTTAATTCTGAACTGGAATCTTTGAGAACATGGTATCTAAAAGAGATAAAAACAATGAGGATAAATACAATGGGTGGGATTAAAAAAGATATCTGGAGGGAATTAAAGTGGAAAGGGTCAAAGATGGTGACTGCAGGAGCAACCTATTGCAGTGAGAAATGCATTTTGTTGAGTGTATCCTGAGAAATGATTTGAAATAACAGGAGAAAAATGTTTACCCAGTTCCCTGCAGTGTCACAGATGGGTGTTGGGCTCATCAGCTGGTTTCTCCTGTTGCCTCCAGACACTTTCAGCTTTCACCTGCCTTCAGTGGAGGGTTATTCATTGCTAAGCAGCCATCTATTACAGTGAGTGATTGCTCTCTCTGTGTGGGACTTGCCAGCTCAGCTGGGAACATGAGTGTTACTTTCCTTACAGGACTTCTCAGCCCACAGAAGAGGGAAGCTCTGCAGCGACTAAGGACAGACATAGAAGTGCTAACAGACTCCTGGCTGGAAACTGCATTGAAGTCCCTGCTGCTCATACAGTCCAGGTATGGAAACTGCAAATGTCTGTGTTGCTTTTTCAGTCCTTTCTCTAACTGAGATCTGAATTGTGGTGCTTTGTGTTACTGCTGCTCTTTGTCATGAGCACTGGGAAGCAAAGTGCTCTGCTCCCAAGTGCCCTTTGGGACTTTCCTGAAGGTTCACGAAATCCCATTTCAGTCAGATTTTCAGATTAAGACACTAAAACAAGCAAAAACCACACTTCAATGTCTTGGCTTAAAAAAACCTTTTGAAAGCAAACACTGAGGTGGAAAGCCAAGTGAGCTGCTCAGACCATCTCTTGGTGCTGTTACACATAGATTTGCTTTTATAAATGTTTTTCTTTTAGAAAAAGCTGTGTGAACATCCTGATCACAACCACCCAACTGGTGCCAGCTCTTGCCAAAGTTCTCCTGTATGGATTGGGCGAGGTGTTTCCCATTGAAAATATTTATAGTGCTACAAAAATAGGTAAGGAGTTGTGCCAAGTACCTTGCTCTCAGACATCTGCTGTGGGTTTACTGGGACTTTTACACAGGGAGTGCAATTCCTGCAGCTGAGCAGCCCCTGGAGCTGCTGGGACCCATGAAATAGTGGTGGCTTCTGGCCTCACAAGCTGAACTGGGTGTTACCTCTTCTCAGTAAGACAAGAGTGTGTTTCTGTACTGTGCAGAAGGGACCTGTTCAGGCTTCTGTTACTCTGCCTAAGGTTTGACATAGTAGGATTGTCTTTTGGCAGGTAAAGAAAGCTGTTTTGAGAGGATTGTGTCACGATTTGGAAAAAAAGTCACCTATGTGGTCATTGGAGATGGACGTGATGAAGAGGTTGCAGCCAAGCAGGTGGGTCCTGACTCAGAGCTGGGATGTGGGGGGATGCAAAGGGAAGTCACCTCAGTGGTCTCTTTATGCAGTGACACTTTTTCTGGGCTGAACTGCAGGCCAGGGGCAGCCAAACTGCCTTGGAAACGAGGTCTTTCTGTCACTACATTAAGACAAGCTGAGAGAGCTGGGGCTGTTGAGGCTGGAGAAGGCTGTGGGGTGCTCTCGGTGCCTGAAGGAAAGCTGGGGAGGGGCTGTTTGCCAGGGCGTGGGGACACAGGATGAGGGGCAGTGGTTTGAAACTAAAGCAGGGCAGGGCTAGGTGAGACATGAGGAAGAAGTTCTTCCCTATGAGGTGGTGGGACACTGGCACAGGATGGCCATTGAGGTGATGTAAGCTCCATCCCTGGAGCGATCTGACCTAGTGCAGGTTGTCCCTGCCCACTGCCAGGGGAGCTGGACTAAATGGCCTCTGAAGGTCATTCTGTGATTCTAAGATGAGGAGTATTTTTGTCTCTTCAGAGTTTAAAGATTCTCTTTGCCTATAGATGTTGTTCCTCTAAAGCAGTATCTAGCTGTAGCATGTCTTGATCACAGCACCCAGCAATCAGTTGAGAGAGTGTCATTTCTCAGAAGCATGGGAGGGAGTGAGGACTGAGCTGCCAGCACTTGGATCCATGCACAGCATTCATTGTCAGTGGAAATTGCAGACTAGGAGCAAATACCTTGAGTGATTTGAATGGGCCTGTGTATGGTTGTTCAGTGCTACTAATAAAGGCAGTGAAGTGCCCAGATTATTGTCAGGGCACCTTCTCTGTGCTTTACACTGTCTGCCATGTGCTGGGGCTGTCATTTTGCAGGTTCCCTGGGAGCCCTGAAATGACTTTCCTGGGCCAAGCAGCTGAGGTCTCCATCATGTGCTTGTGTCTGTCATAAACAGACGTGCAGATAAGATAAGAGTCCTGTGACAATGTGTGTAGGGCTGAGGTCCCTCCTGATCATGGTACCACCCAGTGTCATGAGCACTGTATTATCTTGCCCTCCTGCTTCACTTTGACTTGTGTAAAATCACCCCAATAAACCCAGCTTTGTCACCTTTCTTCCAGCACAACATGCCTTTCTGGAGGATCACGAATCACGCAGACCTCGTGTCCCTGCACCAAGCCTTGGAATTAGACTTCCTGTAGGAGCTGCAGTGCAGGTGGGACAGTGGCTCCCACAAGGCAGGAATCTCAGACTTTTAGGGACTTACTTTTCAGCTCAATGAAGAAAAAACCATACCTAATGCAAACCCTGCAGTTGAACACCAGGTCATTTCCTCAGAAGCACAGGCCCTGCCAAGTACAAAGGTGTCCTAGAAAGAAGTGCTAGCCTCAGCAGAGCTAGAGCTTATCTGGAGAAGAGACTTTGGGAAACCAGCCCAATTCCTGTATCAGGTTGTCTCCAGAAAGAGAGCTGATGCAACAGCAGAAGTATTTGTAAGAGCCTTCTCCTTTCTCTTCAGCTTAGTTGTAGAACCCAAGTAAACACAAAACCTTATTTTTGTAGAAAAATACTGATGGCAGAGCTGAACCTCCCTTGTTACACAAAGCTGAAAAGATAGGGATTTTTTTTCCATAGGAAATATTAATGAAAATGTAAAAAATACCTCTATTGCTGTGAAATGTGTCCTCTCTCCTTCCCTGGGTCTTCATAGCAGTTAATTTATTACTATGTCCTTATGTTATTTCCTCAGTGTGGGATTACTGGAAAATAGAAAGTCAAGGAAATGTTTCTGGGAATTGTGGTTCCTGCAGAGGAAGCTGTTGGGAGCTGGTCCCAGTGGCTTCTACTCACTCTCTGCCCCAGCCCTGTTAAGAAGCAGGAGATCCCTGGGTTTCAGCTCTCCATCACCCAGTCTGTAGGTACCACAGATTTTCCCTGCAAAGGAAACCAGAACTAACCATGGACATTAGAGACAGCACAGTACTATAGTCAGCTGCTCAGATGTGAGTCCTTGTCTGGCTGGGAATAATTCAAGAAAACTAAATTTTCATGAATGTTCCAAAGAAAGGGTGTGTTTATTAACCTTTGCCTCTGCTTTCCCAACTCCATTTGTGAGAGTAAGTTCCTTTAAGTAGAATCAGATTTGATTTTCTTATATTAGTCTTTGCATTAGCTTGACTGCATGGTTAGAAGTAAACCCCTGGTTAAGAAGGTAAATAATTTTCTAAGACACTGTGACTTGGCAGCCTGGAGCACTCTGCCCGTGGGGAGTAATAGTTACGCTGATTTTCCTGCTCAAAAGACAAAAAAAAAAACCTGGAATGGGTGACCTGCAGCACTGGGGAAGACTGGCAGGTGGTGTGGGGCACTGGTCTGTGGTATCTGCCTCCTGGCCATACCATGGTGGCAACACATCAACAGTGGCAGGGGGTTCTGCAGATGGTGGCTTTGCCCAGTGCCCATCTCTGCCCAGACCCTGCCAGGTCACTGGTCTCTGGCCCAGTGTCACCATTGACCCACGGGGGACTCAGCTGGAGGCAGGTTGCTTTGGGGAGGTGTTGCCCTGCTCAGGCTGTGCCTATAGACACAGCTGATGTTCCAGGTGTTCATTTTGTGGCATTAATTTCTGGGGAACAATTTCCATCAGTGCTGGGGGAGCTGCTGTGCTGAGCCTCACGAGCATTCCCACAATGGGTCTGCTCAGCAGCTCAGAGTGGGTGACTAGATCCCCAGAGCTGTGCAACTGCACACACAGGTCTCAGTTCCTCATGTTCCTAACTCCAGTTTTCATTCTTAATTAAGAAAAAAATAAATCAGATTAGTTTCTCCAAGACAGGCAGAGGATGTGAGAGTCCAGTTTCCATACAGCTCCTCTCTAGGTGTGGACTTTGTGCTCTGAGCTCACACAGGGGCTCCTGATGCCATGTATTTCCCCAGAACTCTGCTTTAGGGACATTCTCTCTGAGTGCCAGCTGCTGCCTGCAGCCTCTTGTCCTGTTGGAAAAGGATGAGGATCTGATTTCTGCTGTAGGTGCTCCTGAGCAGCTCAGGGGAAGGGCTGTCCTCTGCCTGCACTGTCAGTGGCTGCTCTGCTGGCAAGTGGTGGCCCAGAGAGCCCTGGCAGCCACTGGGGCTGTGCGTGTCCTGCTCTGTGCCCTGCAGAGGAGAAGTAGGAGCCCAGGGGATGTTCTCCCACCTGCTGTGTGCATGAGGTGGAGGGCTCAGGTGTGTCACCGGGTGCTCCCACAGAGCTGGGGCAGCCATGTTGGTGCTGGTGGTGTTTCACAACAGTGTGAGTCCCGTGCAGGGGAGGGAGTGATGCTGTCGGGCTGTGGCTCCGTTACTGCTGAACCTGTTCTTCTGGGGACCCTGCACAGTGGTGCTGCTGCATCAGGCAGGGCAGGTGGGTAGAAGTGAGATGCTCCAAGGAGCAGCCCTCCTCACTTCTGGGATCTGAAATGTCTCTGGAAGAATAAGACTTACTGGCAGTTACGGAAGAGTCTGAGCTGGATCCACAGCATCTTTCTGCAGGTCCCCAGCCCAGCCAAAGGTTTCCTGTGAGTGGGCTCAGGGTGTGTCCCAGCCTGTTTGGGTCACATCTCATGCTCTGGCTGAACATTGGGATTAAAACCTGTGCCTTAACCTCCTGCCACCTGCCCCTTGGCTTCCCTGGCAGCTGGAGCTGAGCAGGTGGGTGCCGGTACCAGAGGGTGTGCGTTTGCCCAGGCCCTGGCAGCAAGTGCAGGAGCTGCAGGAGGAGTGCTGGGCAGCACCTGGCTTTGCTTCCTCTTTGTTTACTTTTAGATGTTTTAAAAAAATTTCAAGATGGCAAAAATTTTAGCTGAGTGTGGAGCTCTTGCTGCCAGTGACATTTCATACTGATATTTATACAATGTCTCCTTGAATGTATGTAAAGTACTTTTATAACAGGAGGTTGGTGGTACATTTCTGTGTTTATGTTTAATAAAGTTTGACCTGGCTATTTTATTTTTTTCCTCTTCTGGCTGAATTTAAGACTTTTCCTGTCTGGGGGGGCAGGAACAGCATCTCTGAGAATTGATTTGTCTCTGTCTCTGCTTTCCCCTGACCTGGTGACAGACACTAATGCCTGAATGACAGCAGCCCTGAGGCTATGGACTCCCCTCTGCCTTCTCCTCAGCTGTGGAGGCTTTGAAAAAAAAAAACAACAAAAAACCCAAACCAAAAACAACCCATCGGGTTCACTAATATTTGCTGTCTCCAACATCCCTGAGGGGAGATGGCTCTAGTAAAGCAGTGGGACCCTCTGCAGCAGGAGGGTGATGAGTCCTGCGCCCTGTGGAGCCTTTTCCTGCTCATGGTCTGTGTAATGGGAACTGTCCTATGAACTGGAAAGAAAAAATAAAGTCTT
Organism: Turnix velox; assembly: GCA_013400935.1. NCBI lineage: Eukaryota > Metazoa > Chordata > Aves > Charadriiformes > Turnicidae > Turnix > Turnix velox. The sequence goes on along the minus strand of VZTY01021136.1, from coordinate 14,160 downwards.
TTATTTTCTATAGTCTCTGCTTCAGCTGCTCTGTCAGACCCCTGCAGTCACTCCCTGGCCCCTGGGATGGCCTGGACAGAGCTCAGCGCCCCTGAGCCACAGCTCCTGCTGCTGCCCCTGGACCAGGGAGCCAGTGGAGGATGTTGGTGCTCAGCAGAACCCACAGAGCTTGGACAGGACCAGAAAAACCTTCCCCTCCCCTCCCTTTTGCTCAAGGTCCACAAACAACTCTCCTCCCAGCTGAGTGTGGTGCCACTGGCCTTGGCCAGTGGTTATCTTGTTCCAGATGGATAAGGAACTGCAGGACGCTGGCAGCCAGGGGGTAGTAGTCAATGGCTCACTGGCCAGGGAAGAGGAGTGATGAGTGTTCTCCCTCTGAGATCTGTGCTGGGACTGGTGTTGTTTGTCCTCATAGACAGTGGTGCTGAATGTACCTTCAGTAGGTTTGCTGGTGACACCAAGCTGAAAGGTTCAGTCACAAACCAGAGGGACCTGGGCAGGTTGGAGAGCTGGGCCCACACAAACCTCGTGAAGGACAAGAGCAAGGACTGAGCCTGGGCCTGGCCAGTGCTTGTTACCAGCACAGACTGGCACAGAGGGCAGCTCTGTGGGAAAGGACTTGGGGGTACTGGTGAATGAAAATGACACGAGTCAGCTCACAGCACAGAGGCCGGCTGTGTCCAGGGCTGCATCAGAAGAGCTGTGGCCAGCGGGTGGAGAGAGGGGATTCTGCCTCCACTCTGGGGAGCCCTTGGCACAAGGACATGGAGCTGCTGGAGCAGGGCTGGCAGTGTCCTCAAGAGTGGTCTTAAGAGTAGAGCTCCTGTAACAAGGACAGTCTGAGAGAGCTGGGGCTTCTGAGGCTGGCGAAGAGATGCTGCATCTGGGGAGACCTCACAGTGGCCTCCCAGTGCCTGAAGGGGCTCCAGGAAAGCTGGGGAGGGGCTGTTTGCCAGGGCATGGAGACAGGACAAGGGGCAGTGGTTTGAAACTAGAGCAAGGGAGGGTTAGAGGAGACATGAATGAGAAAGTGGTGAGACACTGGCCCAGGTTTCCCAGAGAGGTGGTGGAGGCCCCAACCCTGGAGACATCCAAGGCTCTGAGCAACCTCATCTAGTGCAGGATGTCCCTGTCACTGCAGGGGGTTGTACTAAATGGCCTTTGAAGGTCCCTTCCAACTGTTTCTGGAGGGATATGGCCTCAACATGCCCCGACACTGCTGTGGGCTCTCCTCACTCAGTTTCCCCCTACCTCAGCAGGACTTAGAAGTAAAGCAGGTGGAGAAGGAAAATTCTGGTTAGAAACAGAAATATCAGAAGGCTGCAGCCAGCATAGGGGGGAGGCACAGACAGAGAGAACAAATGATTGCTCTATTTTTTTTTTTTTTGAAAAATCTAATAATAAATAACAAGAGATGATGACAGGGGATTTCAGTGCAGCCACTTGCTGAACTCCTCACAAATACTCTAACACCATGGGCGCTACTATGGGACTCACTGCTGCCTGCACATCACCAGAGAACTAACAAATCCTTCACCTTGGAAAGTCACTGCAGAGGAGTCTCAGATGGCAGATTCCAGATCAGCAGCCCCATTCAGGCAGCGCTGCCCCACTGGCTGGGAGAAAGGGAACTGGGCCTGGACCAGACACTGCATCCGCCTGTTCACCAGGTCTGGCACCGAGAGCAAGCGGAACTCGGGTTCCTCGCTCCTCGCAGAAGTGTCCACCACATCGTAGCTGCCTTCTGGCTGCACGTGCAAGTTGGGGTGCAGCCACTTGTAGTAGGTGACCCTGAGTGCCAGCCCCAGCAGGTAGCAGGGCAGCGCAGCGCAGAGCAGTAGGACGAGGTAGGAGTGCTCCTCAAAGGCAGAGCAGCAGCAGAGCCAGGAGACAGCCAGCAGCGTGCTGTCCACCAGGATGAAGCTGTGATAAATGATGCTGCGGTACAGTGTCCTCCCCGGGGCCACATTGAACCAGCTGAAGTAGAGGATGACAGCCACCACGGCACGGTACAGCTGCTCAGGGCCGGGCGTCTCCATGAAGTCCGTACCCTGGAGCCTGACCCAAAAGAACATGGCCAGCCACAGCAGCAGGAAGTGCACAGCCACACCGTAGGGCCAGAGCAGAGCAAAGAGGGCGACCACAAGGACCCGGGGGCAGATGAGGAAGAGGTTCCAGAGAAAGTAGAGGATGGAGGAGCGCCAGCTCAGCTGCTGCTTGTCCTGCAAGAAGGAGCGCAGGGACCTGTGGTAGTCCAGCAGAGACCAGGTCACACACAGGAAGGCAGTGCAGATCCCCAGCCCTGCAAACACAGGATGGAGATGCTGAGGGCAGATGCGGGCTGTGGGGGGAACAGGACAGCCTGGCCTGTTTCTCCTCCTGCCCAACATGGCTGAAACCAGCTTCCAGCCACCTCCCAAAGCAGCTGCTGTACAGGGTCAGAGCCTCAGCACCCCTGTCTCGGATGGGGGGAGAAGTAATGGGATGCAGATGCCCCACAGACCCCATCTCCCCCGAGGAAGGAGGTGGGTGCTGCTCCACCAGCCAGCATGTGGTTGGGCTCCCTGTCCCATTGTGGTGACACAGCCCAGGACAGGGACCAAAGCCCCTTCTCAGTGGCCTGCACTCCACTCTGCCCACATCCACAACCACGTCTCCTTCTTCCCAGTTGGCTTCTGATTTCTCTCTTGATGTTCAGCCTCTCCTGGGGCAGGCAGGGGAATGACCACAGAGGTCCCCTGCAGATTGACACAGGTCATCCTCCCCCCTGCTCTGGAGAGGCCACATCTGAAGCACCGGGTCTAGTTCTGGGCTGCCCAGTTCAAGAAGGACAGGGAACACTGAAGCAAGGCAAAGGACCATGAAGGGACTGGATCACCTCTCTAATGAGGAAAAGATGAGAGACCTGGGTCTGTTCAGTCTGGAAAACAGAAAACTGAGGGGGAATCTCATCAATGTTCATAAACATTGAAAGGGTGGCTGTCAGGAGGACAGAACCAGCCCTTTTTCAATGGTGCCCATGACAAAACAAGAGGATGGGCTCAAACTCAGGCATCTAAACAAGAGGAAGAACTTCTTCGCTGTGAGGGTGGTAGAGTCCTGGCACAGGCTGCCCTGAGGTGGTGGAGTCTCCATGTCTAGAGACATTCCCAACCCACCTAGACACTTTCCTGTGTGATCTCTTCTGGCAGGGAGTTTGACTCCAGAAGGGCCTTCCAGCACCTTCTGTCTCTCTGCTTTAATCCTCTCACCTCAGGCCCAGAAGAGTCCATTGAGAAATGCAAGTGCAGGACATGCTCCTGTGTGTCACATCAAAGGATGGAACGACACAGGAGGTGGTAGAGTCCTCAAGCAAGGGCAGTGCCAAGAGGAACAGTGTCCTGCAGGTGCTGCAGCCCCAGTGCCCCCACTGCCCCAGCCCCAGATCCCTCACCTTGGGAGAGCTCAGCTTTCTCTGTCTCCAGGATGACATAGAGGAGCAGGGTGAGCTGTGGGGTGTTCTCCAGGAAGGTCTCGAAGAGGCGCAGCATGCTGATGTCGTGGGAGAGGAAAGCCATACGGCTCTGTTCCTCCTCCTCCTCTGCCTTCTCCCAGCACACCTTCCAGCCCACCTTCAGAGCATAGAGGCACCTGTGGGGGGACGAAGCCGGGAGTGAGGGTGACAACGCCACTCACCCCTTGGTCCCCAAGCTTCCCTGTGAGTAAAACCAGTTCCCATTGATGCTCAACCTGCTCCACGCCTCTTCCCACCTCAGGAAAGGCAGTGCTCACACCACGACACAGTGCCAAGAGGATGAAGCGCCGGCACAAGCACCCACCCGTGCGGAAGCGGGCGGAGGATTTCCTCCCCACGGCAGGGGAGGCCCCGCAGCCGCCGGACTCCTCCCCAGCCGAGACACAGGGACAGGCTCGGGGCCGTCGGTCCCTCCTGCGGGCCCTCACACCCAGCCCCCAGGGTTTGGCCTCTGGTGATGGTGACGGCGGTAGGAGAGGGAGGAAAATAATTCTTTTCAATGTGGAAGAGAAACTAAAGCTGGAGGGGTGTGGGCGGCTACCACCGACTGTCCAAAGGCTCCGGGCAGAGCGGTGTGTGCCGGGGGTCGAGCCTCTCTCTCCC
>VZTY01021134.1:354861-505960 GCA_013400935.1 Turnix velox | reverse complement strand
ATGTCTCTGATGGATCAGTTTGAGAAGTCCTGCTGTGACTGGCACCTCCTTCCTCACCGGTTCCTCATGTTTGCTGGGAATATGCAGTGCTCAAACTGAACACATTGTCCAGCTGTGTTGTATTGGCAGGAATACTGCTGTGACATGGCAAAGGTGTGTGCTGGGCTCACCAGCCAGTGAGAGAGCAAATAGCAAAGGTGTCCAGAAGAGTAGATCAAGCATGCTGGCCTTGCTGCTGGTGCCTCTGTGTCTTTGTACCCCTCTGAACTATCCTGTACTCAAAAACACTTACTAGCACATGGGAGGGCTCACAGAGGATTGTGGTGTCTTCACAGGTGCATCATGCCTACACTCCCTGTGCTGCTGATTATTTTGTCAGCGATGGGAGAAATTCTCCTAAAAGGGCCCTTTTAAAGAAAAATTTGAGAAAGGGAAGGAAGACTACTTAACTGCTAGAAGAGATGTAAAGCTGCCACGAGTCAGATTCAAGGCATGGGTTTCTCAAACCATTTGCTTGCACTCTGGACCTTGGCATTTTAATGGTATCTCTGTGATTCCTGAAACAACATCCTGATGGATGAATATTCATCACATCAGTGCTCTGCCAGGTCCTAGATGTGTTCACTACATAGTCTGTGTTGGAGGTACCATTATTAGATAAAGCTACGAATATGATACTGAGTATCTGGGACTTCATGAGAGATTTTTTTTCCTGCGTATCTGCTTGCAAAATCTTGGTAGTTCATTACTGTATGTACTTTCATCCTGACTTCCAGATTGTGAGGCTTGACTGCCTGTAATTCCACTGCTCCCTTTTCCCCTCAGAAAAAACTTTTGGCCTGATTTCAGCTAGACTCATCAAATCACAAAGAGAATGAAGTTCTTACAAATTTCATGAAAACTGATGACTAGATAGTAGAGAAAGTCCAAAATTAGTCCCTCAGTGAGAGCAAAACAGGCAGAATTTAGCAATCAGCCACTGTTTGTAGCTCCCAGACAGCCAATAAGCAAATTTATGGTTGTGACCCAGCTATGAAGCCTGCTCCCTCTGGCTTTGCCAAGTGGGAGGGAGATCCTGTATTTTGGGAGACAGAGTGGACATTGCAGAGTGGAAGTTCAGAGACAAAGGACACAAAGCTGTAGGGAACCAGGCTTCATTACTTCTGGTGCGCATGGAATAACTTGTTTTGATAAGCAGTTCAGAGGCCTTAAAAAATTCAATAATAGTAACCAGTGCTCCCTAGCAACCCTACAAAAACAAAGCAGTCTGCACAGCTTAGTTTTCATGAGCGACAATGTCTACTTCGTTACGGTAACAGATTTCAGTCTGAGCCTTTCAAGAGGCTCCCAGTAAGCAGTGAGCATGGGAAGGATGGTGGCTTGGCCCTGTGTGGTGGTGTCCAATCCCACATTCCTTGCATAGAGAAGCTAATGGAAGAACTGGGTGTACAGGGAATTCTGAGTTAGGGTTTGTGTTGTGCTATTTAAGAACTGAGCAGCGGTAACAGTCATGTGTGAACATGAGACAATTGTAAAGCTCCTCTGTTGCCTTGCCTTGTACTTTGTCAGTGGAGCACAAAAGATACAGGGACCTAATCTCATACGAAGCTCCTTTTTATACAATAATTACTGTGAGGGTGCTCATGAGATGTTCTAGTTAGGATTCAGTGCAGATTGCTTATCTGAACACGGTACTCTCAAAATCCTTCTCCCAAGGCTGAAAATTTCTCTACAGCATTTACTTAGAGGCAGAATTATCATTTTTAGAAAGAAAGTTCAGTGAGTCAAAGGAGCAGGGCTGGCTGATGGACCACATACGGTGCAGGAGAAGAGGCAGAGCCCCTTCTGCAGCACTGGGTGAGAGCAGCAACATTTGTGTGTGCTGTTGGACTGATGTACTCTGACATTTAGAGCATAAACAGCCCTCATGCTTCCTGTGACTTGACATCTCTGTCCTCCCTCCATAGGGGTGAGCTTAATGTCAGTTTGCTTCTAATAAGGTGATGAGCAGTACGGAAGTGTCAACCTCTACCTTTCCATCCTCCACAGCTGAGGTCACTGTGTGGGCAGTGTTAAGGAGTGTCTTTTGTCCTTTCTCAAGAAAGAAGTTGTTACAGTTTCTAGCTCCTTTCCCAAAAATGAAATCACTATGTGTCACAGAAAGAACTTCCTGCATGGAGTACAGGTCCCTGGCACACAGGAAAAGAGCTTCAAAAAGTCCTCAACCTGGATTTCCCCTGGCCCATCTCCCTCGAGTGTTGAGCCCTTGCAGGGGAGCACTGAGGTTGCAAAAAAGGAGGAGCTTTTCCTGTGCTGCTGTAGCAAAAGTGGCAAATGTGAGTTGGTCCCAGCTCCCCTGGCAGGTCCTTGGTGTTAAAGTCTACTGGAGTTTAAAATGTTACTAAATCTGATTAACTGGATTTGATGCTTCTTTGCTGGGTTTGGTGAGAGGCAAACCACTTGCATTTCTAGTATGAATTTATTCTAACATTCATGGCTGGATCTTAACAGGTCTCCAGTGCAAATTCTTAAACCTAAACTGAAGCCCTGATTTAATGATTTGGAGACTTTTGCAGGATCACAGCATAACCTGGACTTGTTCTGCTCCTACCAAGCTCTACCGCCTCTCTCCTCCAATCTCTCTATACTCTGCTGTAGCCTATGCCCAGAATGAAAACGCATCCTGTAGTTATGTGCTGAATGTTCAGACAGAGATGTGTATGGGGGGGGATCTCCTACTCTATGAGAAAATGCTTTCACATGCTGCCTGGGATGGACCTGTTGGTGTTCCTGCATGAACTTCTTCCTCTACTAGAGCTTCTTCTTGCAGCTCAGCACAACTACCTCTCTCCCCTTTTGTGAGTCTACACTCGACATGGTGTCCAGCTACCTTTTGGAACATGGGGTTGTGCAGAAATTGAGAGTTGAGTGTGCTGTGCTGCAAATAGCTGGTGAGCCATTTGGCACCTCCTACCCTCAGCAGGCTCCTGGGGTCCCTGCCACGTCCTAGCATTGACTTGCCAAACATGGTCTCATACCTTGTGTGTTGGAGAAGAAGGGACTTCATGGGTCTGAGACACTGAGTGTACATGTGGTCATGCAAGTGAGTTTGTTAATATTTACTAACTTTTGAAATGACCTCTAGTATCCCTGAACAGTTTTGGGCAAACCATGTGAGGCTGCTTTTTTTGGCTGAGATTTATTGCACACAGAGAGAAGATCCAAGTCCCATCTTGGGGGAATTTGCAGAGAGGGGTAGAATTGAGCAATGCATGGAACAGACCTGATGAAGCTGCTACAATCATCTGCAGAAAGTAACAGCTGAATTTCACGTGCCCTACCGTTGTGGGCCACAAAGGGTCCCTGGAGTTGTAAAACCTGCAAATCCCATCCCTTTACCCCAGCACGACTTTTCAGCACCATATAAAGATGCTGCGTCACAGCGTGCCTATGTGCTGCTGTCACACTACAACATAAGCGCTGCCGAGCTGCGGCTTCGTAACCTTCTTCCAGCAGGCGAGCTCCCAAGAGGAGGCATCCCCAGAACACACTCCAAAACAGGCAGCGGGGAACAGAAAGTTCAGCGCAAGCTTCAAGTGCCTGCGAGCTCTGCTGCAGTGTCCTTGAGTGCCCTCCTGCTGCCCCGAGCCTTTGCCTTTAATACTTTTGGCTTCTACAGCTTAATCCATTTTACGAAGCATTCCCTTCCTGTTTCTCTCCACCCTGTCAGCTCTCCAGCTCTGCTCTGGCTCCATCTCTTGCTGCCTTTCCTTTCTTCCTTGCCGCTGCCTTTTGAGATCACTTTTTCCTATAAGGGGTTTGGATCCAAATTGCAAATATGTTCCTCACGTTGCAGCTCTGCATCACAGCTTTCCTCTTATTTTGCTCCTCTAGTTGCTTTGTGATGCAAAGCATTTGGGACAAGGGTGGTTGTGATTAAAAATAGTGTACAATCTATCTTGGCACATAGGAATATCAATCCCCAGTAAAGCTTGAGGGGAGGATGAATTGAAGGTGAGGATATTCCAGTTCAAAGGTATTAAAAGGCAATTTGCATTTTAAGCTATTTTTCCCTAATGCTTCCCTCTCAGGTGCTGTTTTGCTTCAGTACTTCCTGCAGTTTTTATATTTTATATTGATAAAATGTAATGAACTCAAAATGGCTTTCAAGGTGAAGATTTCTAGATATGTCTCCTTAGGGATTACTATATGAGGTCATCACAGATTGAGACAGAAACTTAGTGTCTGAAAGGTGATTTTTATCAAGAGTTAGTGCAAAATGGGCTGTAGCAGATACTAGGGAAACTCTGCTTAATGCTGTGCTTAAAATGAGCGAAGTGAAACCTCTTTGCAGCATTCAGAAGCTCTGTGAGTACCATTTAGGGAATGTGAACTGTATGTTTGAAAATGCAAGGGAAATTAAAAGCCTGAACTTGGAGCAGTATCCTTTCAAATTTTCCCCAAACCTAGAAATAGGAAAACCTTTTAGTCAGAGCATTTCCATGAAGGCAGAGATGGGCCAAGCTCCTCCTCTGTTCTCTCTATTAAAAATGAAGCTGGATTCAGATTTCATTTGCACCACTGGAAATCATGAGAGCTGTTAATGCTGAATGCTTGGGAAGTTCTCAAGTAGCAACTTGACAGTTCTAGAAATAGGTACTATTTTGAGCTCAACTTTGGTGCAGTTATTCCATATTGACATAGGTACAAGTGACACAAGATTTGGCCCTTATTAAGGAAGCATTGTTATGACATTAGAGCAGACATGGAGAGAAGAATATCTTTAGTTGACTTCATCTACTCTTTTCCAAGGCTTCCCTGGTTAAACTTCAGTACACATCTCTTTGTGCCTGATGTGGGATCAGAGGAGATGAATAGCATTATGACAAAAAGAGAAGTGAGAATATTAACATAATCGCTGCTGCCACCTGGACACATAGTCTCTGAGGAGCTCCAGTGTTGCTGCCTCAGGCTGCACAGACTCTGGGCATTGCAGACTTGGAGAATTCCCCTTGCAGGGTGCTCCCCATCTCCCCTCCTGCCTCCCCTCCTGTCTCCCCAGTGCCGCATCTGAGAATGCAGTATAGCTGCTTGGGAGAGATGCCAAAGAAACCCTACAATACATGGAGAGCTGACCTTGGGCTGTTTGGCTGTGTGCCACAGGCCAAGACGCCATCATCCTGTAAAATAAACACCTCCTCGTCCTTAGCACGGCAACATCTGTGAAGGATAAAGGCCAGTCTGACTGCTGATGCTGCCAAACTGTCACCCCATTACAGCGCTGGGGGAATCTCAGCCACTCCTCCAGGCCCTGACTGATGTCTCCCAGCCTGGCTAATGAGATGCAAAGGCTTTGATTTGCAAGCCCACAGCAGACAGGGCTGTCCCAGTGGAGCAGCCATATGTGCAAACTTCAGGTGTCCTCTCTGGGGCAGCATATGCTTTAATGTGATTTATTTTTTTGGAGCACTGTTGCCTTTGCTGACAGATCGTATAATGTTTTTTCGGCTTGTCCCCTAGAATCCCTGGTTCTATTTTAATGGAGTTTATCTTGTTGCCCTCTAAAGTGGGATGCCAGTGGATGGCTCCTCACTTCTGTTATTAGAACAGATAGTGACTTCCCTTGCCAGCCAACAAAGTGGCCTAGCAATGCTGGCTGTAGGTTCCTAAGCTGGTAAACAAGATTCAGCCTCTAAAATCTAATCCTGTTGGTTTGAGTTGAGGAAATACTCATACTTTGATCTTGATTTGGATCCTTGTCATCGTGTTCTGTATCAACCTTCAAAAGCTGTACTGGGTGTTTGTGAGCAGGCAGAGTGGGTGTAGAAGGCAGCTCAGTGTGGAATGAGCCTGGGTGGAAATTACTTTACTATGATTTTCTTTGGTGAATTGAAGCTTTCATTAAAGCCAACAACATTTGAGGCATCTTCAGTCCTTGTAGCTTGAGGAAGATTTCCTACAGGTGCAAGGTACTGCTTTTCATCTAACTAAAGCAAGAGCTTGAAGAAGTGTTCCTTCAGTGATGGCAGGGTATAAATATCCCAACAACTGCTGTGGCTTTTCTGTGCATGCAAGCGTGGCAGGACACAGAAGCTTTGGAGTCTGGGTTTGCCATCACAGGGACTGGGGGACACATGGCACTTGGCATGTAAAGGATGAGTGTCAGGAGGATGGAGCCAGGCTCTTCTCAGTGATATCCATTGATAGGACGAGGGGCAATGGGTGCAAGCTGGAGCACAGGAAGTTCTACATAAATACGAGAGAAAACTTTTTCACCATGAGGGTGACAGAACAGGCTGCCCAGAAAGGTTGTGGAGTCTCCTCCTCTGGAGACATTCAAACCCCACATGGAAGTGTTGTGTGTGTGACCTGGTCTAGGTGTTCCTGCTCTGGCAGAGGGATTGGACTAGATGATCTAGGACTTTTTAATAAGATATGTGATGGAAGGACTACAAATAATGGATGTAATTTGGAAGAGGGTAGATCCAGGCTAGATATAATAAAGAAGTTCTTTATCGTGAGGGTAGTGAAACAGCGGTACAAGTTGCCCAGAGAGGTTGTGGATTCCCTCTCAGTCCCTGGAGGTGTTTAAGGCCAGGCTGGACAAGGCACTGAGCAGCCTGATCTAGTGGGAGGTGTCCCTGCCCGTGGTAGGGAGGTTGGAACTAGATGATCTTTAAGGTCCCTTCCAACCCAAACTATTCTATGCTTCTATATATTGAGGTCCCTTCCAATCCCTGTCATTCTGTGATTTCCAGGCAATACTGAAAGGTAGCAGGTTGAAGAAGGAACAGATTGCACGTAGGCAGTCCAAACCCAAGCTCTGGGCTTGGATACTGACTGCCTTTTCCTCCTGCTTTTACCTGTTCTAAGACATATCTTTCATGTGATTCCTGTGTATTTTCAGATTTTGTTGGAGCAGCTTCAGGACTTCTAATTGTGGCACTGAAATTTTTGTAGGTTTGTTGCTGTTGACTCTTATGTGGCTGTTCCTTGAATAAAAGGTGTTTTATGAATGATAATACAACATGACAGTCAGTTTACGTTACATATTGTTACAGCTTTTGGAGGAGTGAAACTTGTGTCCTGGTGACCTTGCCCAATTTCAGTTTGCTATTTGATGTGGGTTGCTGTGTCCTTTAAGTAGCTTTATTTTTAGTGTGAGGTGAAGGACTTGGCTATTTTGGAGGACAAAAGATTCATGTATAAAATTAGCATATTTATAGATTATGTAAATATTAATATAATTTATTCCAAAGCATTGTCTGCTGCACAAATACAGTCTCTGGTCCCTCCATCACACCTCATGTGACCCCTGTGCACTTCATCACAAACTACACGAGACTTCACGGTGGCCTCCAATACCACAATCAGTTGCTAAAGGGATGTAGAGAGATCATCTTGTTCCAACCCCCTGCCATGGGCAGGGACACCTCCCGCTTGATCACGTTGCTCAGTGCCTTGTCAAGTTTCTATCTCTTGATACTCTGCTGTCACCCAGTTGTTAATTTCACAGAGGGATTGTATTGTGGTGAGGGGCACAGAAAATTCATACCTCTAGGTGTGTGCACATCATTTGTGCACACTTTAATTTCCAGCTGTTGTGTTTGTAGTGCAGCATTCATGGGGATGCATATACAAACCCTGCCAGCCAGGCAACATGTGGCTGGACATGTCTTTGGGCTTTTTAATTTTCTGCTGTACTGTGACTTTTGGCTTAGTTTTTCTAAGGTGTTTCCCTGCAAACTGAAACTTCACTCCTGGCTAGATAATTTAGCTCCATTAGCCCTAACTTTGATATGACTTCTCAGTGGGGAGCCATTAGCGCAGATGTGAGCCCTGTTCAGTGAAGCTAGAATCATAGTTTGGGTTGGGAGAGACTTTAAAGATCATCTAATTCCAACAACCCTGCCGTAGGCAAGGACACCTCCCTCTGGATCAGGCTGCTCAATGCCTTGTCCAGCCTGGCCTTAAACCCCTTCAGATAGGGGGCATCCACAGTCTCTCTGGGCAACCTGTTCCGGTGTCTCACCACCCTCACCATAAAGAATTTTTCTTCTCTCCAGCCTGAATCTCCCCTCTTCCAATTTACATCTGTTATTCCTAGTCTTTTCATCACACATCCTATTAAAAAGTCCTATCCCTGCCTTTCTGTAGGCTCCCTTCAGGTACTGATAAGTCACAGTGTGGTACCCCTTGAGCCTTCTCTTCTCCAGGCTGAACAACCTCATCTCCTTCAGCCTGTCCTCATAAGGGAGATGCTCCTGTCCTTCTTATATTTAGGGCTCCAGAACTGGACACAGTACTCCAGGTGGGGCCTCACCAGAGCTGAGTGGAGGGGCAGTAGAATTGCTGTTATCCACTTCCCAGGGACAGAATAAGTGCACATGATGCATGTTTTGGGGAATCATGGGGACTGATAGTCTGTTGATAGACTGTGGATGTTACAGTTCTACTTCAGATAAGTGAGTGGCATCAAGTAAGTATTGTGTGAGTAAGTGTATAAACAATTCCAGTGTCTGATGTGCTGTAATTCATGGAGTGTTATCTTTAAGAGAGACTGTTTTACAGATCTCACTGGAATTAGGCAAGCTGATTTCCTACTATCTGCTGTTGCTACAGATGACAGCAATAAGGTATGAATCGGGGAGCAGCCTATGGTTTGACTGGGAATTTGGTTTTTATGGTTGATAAGCTGAATGCACGCTCCTTCAGATGTGCCCATGTCATGACAGGCCAATTGTGCAGGCAGAAAGTGGTTTGCAGCCATGTTTCCATGCTTCCAAGGTGCAAAGGATCAAATTCATGGAGGTGTTTTTTTAAAAGGCAGTTACCCCAGGGACAAATTTGGCCCAGAGAGTAGGCTATAAAATGACAAGAGACAACACAGAGGGGGGAAATGAGAGCAATTAAAAAAATGAACCTGCTTGACCCTAATTTTGCAAATCTCTAGCTGTCAAAGAACGTACCTCAACTAATTATGTTTGGATGTGAAATTATGGAATCATTATAGCTCTGATTATCCAGGTCCCCCAGCTCTTCCCTGCCGTGGTGTCTGGGTGTGTATGCTTTCTAATGTCATCTTTCATTGCATATTTGCTTTCTTGTTTTAATTGTCCAGATCTTAGGCAGTACCCAGAAACAGACCTCCAGGAAAAAAAAAAAATCATTATATCCCACTTCTGAAATGTGCTATCCTCAGCTTTCCTTCCACCTCCCACTTTTCCCTTTCTCCTCTTGGCCTTTGGAGACTGTACTCGCTGCTCTAGTTGGGCAATTATCCTTCAAAGCTGAGGACTGCACCGAACTTTGACAAAAACCACTGAAGCAAGCGAAGCACTTGGGCTTTGAACGTATGGTGTGGAAGTGCTTCCCAGTCAGATGCTTTCAGGGAAAGAGCAGGGCAGCTATGTTGGAAATAATAAACTAATACAAATGTTTAGTGCTTGAGAAACTTTGAGTTTGGGTAGCAAATTAAGTGCTGTCTCTCTGATGCAAAATGAGTCTTTGGTTCCAGGATAAGGTCTGAGGCATAAAGACTCGGTATTTCTGGAAAAAAACCCACCAACTTTCAAATTTGTTCAGCTCAAAATATACCCCCCCTTGTTTTATTTTTAATTTTCAAATTTCCATTCTCTAACCTATCTGCTTTCGAAGTCCATGCTCTTTTTCCTTCAATAGCCTGCCAGGATGCTCTGAGTGTAGTATAAGAATAATCCAGCTCTCAAAACCTTTATCAGGGACCTTGCTCCAAGAAATCAATATGACCTGCCATCCTCGAGCAGCTTGGAAAACAAACCCTTGCCTGCAGCTCTGATAATCAGGAGCAACTCTGCAGTAACAAATTAATGGGCACAGCCTTGCACTTGTCATTCTGAGCCTCTGTGTCCCTTCTCTGGAGAGGAGAGTTGAGCAAGGCGAGTGACAGGATACAGCATCTGTAACCCCATCCTTGTCAGCAGCTTCAAATTAACAAACCAACTTTCTCTGCAGCAAAACAGTTGGAAAAAACAAACAAACCAATCCTCTGCTGCAAAACGCCACTCCCAAAAATAGATTTTGGAGCTACTATTACATGAAATGGCCCAGAGAGGAAAAGATGATTCAGAAAATAGCTTGCAACAGTCCTTTAAGCAGCTCAGGGTGGTAAATAATGCAGGAAGGAAGGGAAACTGCAGACTGTAAAAGGATGTGTTGGAAGGTCTCATCAGCACCTGAAATGTCTTTGGAGATCTTCCAGCAGCAAGAAAACACACTGCAGTCATCACTAGTTCTTCTAACGCCTCCCTTGGCCTCCTGGGCTCCTTGGAGAGATGAGTTTCTAAGCATTTAGAGGGGAGCAGAGCTGAGTCATGGGCTTGAGGGAAACCCAGGGCTTCAGTTCAGTGGACCCACTGGCCACAAGCAAAGGTGAAATGTAGGCTCAGGTGTCTTCTGTGCAATTCCTGCTTCCAGTAGCAGAGGTGCACAGAGAAGAGCAGAGGTCATTTGGGACTCTGAGGAGTGAAGTTCACATTGCCTCCCTGTTTCAGGCAGACCAGGATCCTTCATAGCTCTTACACTGAGCAACCTTCATAGCCCTTGGGAATGACCTTTGCTGGTTGTCTGCTAGGCCCTGCTGCAGTGGCCCTGCAGAATGAGAGGCATGGGTCTACAGCTGGTGCCAAAGATGTCTTCTCTGGCACCCAAAAATTGCTACTGGCTTTCCAGGACTTTGTCTTCCTGGCCACTCCTGCTGGGTGACCATATCTGTGTCCCAAAATTATATGATCTGGTGGCACAGTTAACTGAGTTAAGTGAACTGACAGAGAATGGGTATCTTGTACTGTAACCACCACCTCTGAGACATCACTTCTTCTAGCTCTTGCTTGTTGGACATATGAGATTTCTTTTTTCCCCTTATTTGAATTTTATGGCTGTGAATTTTTTTTAGAAAACCATGAGCTTTAATCAGGTAGGAGATGAAGACCCAGAGGGTGAGTGTTACATGATAGGAACATAGAGTAGGAGCAGGACCATACACCCTGGACTTCTTATCACCTAGTGCAACACCATTGTAAGATGAAAGCAGCCCTTTGCTTGCAATGACAAGATGACTGAAACTGAGTTAAAGCTTTTCTTTCAAGGCCTCTTTGTCCTTTGTTTGCCCCCTTCTAGAAGCACTGCCCGCATGAGCCTGGAGACCTGCTGTGTTGCTTTCCAGAAAGAATTTGTGCTCATTACAGAAATGGGCCACAGATTATTTCATGTCTGTATTTTCTGCACGCCGAAAAGTGTTTATGGAAGCAGGTTGCGTGCTTCATCATCGTTTCAAACAGACACTTGCAAATGTATCCTCGCTGAGACATTAATGTGTGTCAATGTGCGTGTATAAGCAGCAGCGTTTGCATGCTTAATCGGGCACGTGGCCTTTGTTAATTAGACAGTCAGTTAATGCTTTATGTCTGTGGTTCTGCATGTGCAATCGTTTGCCCAGAACCTCATTAATTTTACTGGCTGCCCCTCCTGTTGGAGTTCACAAATCAAGCTGAGCATGCACACAAATCCCTTTGAGTAGGTTTCTCTAATAAAGCAAATCAGGCATCAGAGGAAACTCTCAAAGAATATTGAAAAAAACAAAGCTGTAAGGGCTGACCTGGTGATTTTGCAAAGCAGCTTTGTGCTCTTAAATGGGAGCTGCAAAGATCAGTAGAGAATTCCCCTTTACAGGTGGGGGAAAGCAGGGTTCTCCCATCTAGCTACTTGCAGTGCATGTTTATGTATACACACCTAGACATGAATGTGCACTCATTGTCCTGACGAATTTTGAGTGTGTACTCAGTGTAGATGTCTCCTTTGAGAACTCTGCCTGTAGGATGCAGCATCTGCCAGTTGCCACACCTGAAGAAACAGCCCAAGTCCTCAATATCCCAGGAAGCACAGACCCCACGTACTTTTGTAGACATGGCCTTGTGTATTGAAGGGCAGATTGCTTTCACACACTCAGTCTCAGCCCATGAGATAGGAAAGCTGGCAAGGGGGTTTCTTGAGGCTGGGATTAGAGGAAATAACATTATTGCTTCCTGTTCTACACTATGGTCAGATGCAGCAATGAGGCCCCTGGGACTGGTGGTGGCTTTGGTCATTTGCAAGGGATAATTTTTCTTTACAGTAATCAACAGATCAGAAAGGTGGATGCAGGAGATTCTTCCTGTCTTTTCTCCTTATGTTCTTTCAACTGCAAAGCATCTCTGAAACAAAGCCTTGCACTGATCATGGGGTGAAATCTTCATTCACATGGAATGCCATGCAGCCGGTATTTCACTCAGGATCTTCCAAAATATGATTCCATGTTATTGTTACCTCAGAGAGCTTCTTATATACATAGGTGAAAATGCTTCAGGAGCAGCAGCCTCTTTTCCCCTCCTTGCTGCCAATGTATTGCGCTTGTTTGAGCCTCTCTGTGTGCGTTATGCACCTCTACTGGTGGAGGCACAGCACAAGTTGTGACTATGCTTTTGCCATCTGCACTGCAGTCCCCATTACAGATGCAGTGCTGAGCAGCTTATTTCACAACTGGCTGAAGACAAGGGTATAAACCCATGCCTGTGGATGAGGTTATTCTTTTCATCATTCAATATGGATTTGGAGATTGGCAAGGTAGAAGGCTGAAACTGGGAAAATCTGCTCAAGTAAATGCTGTCAATAAAATAAAAGGACTAGGTGTTTAAAAAAAATAATTAACCTGCAGCACAGATATGGACATAATTAAAAATGAGTTAGACTTGCGCCATATAAAAGCTGAACTGTGCATTATAGCAACAATCCTAAATTGTCTGGACTAACCCTGTGCCAGGAGAGTGTTATTTCAGTACTGCAAACACACAAGAATATATGTGGAAATGTGGTAATTACATGGCTCAATTCCACCTATATCTCTAAACTGGACTCTGTTATTACTGTGCTAAGGGATAACTGTGATGTAGCAAGGCAGAAGTGACAGTGAAACTGAGTTCTTAAAATAGAGAGGAGCTATTTTGCCTTTTTTATTTTTCCCAGCTGTGCTCACATAAATCTAGACTTAGTTCAGACATTACAGAAGTTCCAATTGCATTGGAAAAAAAGTCAGTTATGGTTGTGTGAAATAAATATCTCTCTGCCCTGGCTGAGAGTGGGCTGGGGTGAGACAGACAGGCTGATGTCTCTTTAGCTGCCCTGAAACAGCTCCAGAAGTAATGTTCAATCAAAGCAAGCTGACATTTGTCTATTGAATTGTTATCAGAATTGCTTAGTCATTCATGTGCCATTGTGTTTCCAAATGGAGAGCAAGGAGTTTTATTCAGCTTGACATGAGCTGCTCCCAGCCATTAGCACTTCCCCGGCATCCAACAGATACCTTCATCTCACCCTGCTAAACAAGTCACCTTGAGGCCAAAGTACTGCTGACCCCCTTTCACAAGGCTTCTTGTTAGAGCATCTCTGAAAAATATTTCCGCCTTTATTATCACTCAGCACATTGGCTGTCCAGCCTCTTGTGAGTGGCTTGGGGGGATAGAGGGATCTGTCTGCTCTTTGCATGCTGCTTTGGTTTCACACCACCAGAAGTAACACAAAAAATTTCCAGTAAATGCTACCAGTAGGCTTGAAAATGCTGTAAGCAGGCTTGGAAACTCAAGAGAGTTACTGTGGGGATTGCTGATATCTGAAATCGGTTTGGATCAGAATTTTCTGCCTGCTATTCTTCTGGGTCTCAAGAAACAGCCACTCTGAGTTTTTCAGCTTTGTGAGGGTGGAAGAGCAGAGGTGATGTTTGGAGTGGAGACAGGAAAAGAAGGGATATCTAGTTTGTGTGTGAGGGAGAGAAAGACAAACAGACAAGGTGAATGTGTTGCTGAAAGCTGGAGAAGATGTAGCCATAGAAACACTGTGTACTCACTAGTAATAGTTTGGAGTCATACAGCCCACCTCTTCAGCCTGGATAAAGCAGAATATATGGGTGATATTTGAGGGCCATGCTTGTGTATCCTGAGCATTCACATGCATTTCTTGTCTATGTCTGTGGCTGCGGGTAGATGCATGAGTGCCCATGAGGATAGAATGTACCTGGGTAAATGGCTTGGCAATGTTTAAAGAAAGGTGTACTGGTCCAAGAGGAGGTGGAGGGAGACCAAGGATTTTTGAAGGAGCTGAGGAGAAGGTGCAGCACAGCAGTGCAAGTCGAGTGGGTAGAGATGGGAGGTGGTGTCTCACTGCTACTCAAAATGTGCCAGTTCCCTTCTGGGAGCAAAACAGAACTGTGGAAAAAGACTCTGTCCTTTGCAGGCACCAGACCTTTGCATGGGTGGGTCCAGGGTGGGCCATGGGGCTTCTCTGTGGGTGTTGGTTTGTGCTTGGTTTCAGCTGATCTAAGTTGGTGATGCTGGGTCATGTGTTTTCCCTGGTGCCAAAATCAGCTCTCAAGTGATCTGCCAGATTAGGAATCTGATCCCTCTAAAAACTAACCCAGCAGAAAGAGAAAAGACAAGCAGATAGTTTCCAGCTGGATCAGTTCCCTGGCTTGGCTGATGCTCATGCCAACAGAAGGACAACGGTAGGGACAGAATGGGGGATAAAGTAAAAATACCCCTTTCCTTGGCAGTTGGAACCAAATTCAGATTAATTACAAAACCACTGCTCCCTGAGTGTCTATGGTCTGTACTGAAATGCCCAGATCTGGAATGAGGAGAATGGTGAGCTAACTTTCCACCCAGTGAAATATTGCTGTGTTTGCTGGAAGCTCAGTGGCTGGAAAGGAAGTTTCTTGGCACAGTTTGCTTGAAGTTTTAGTTGATCAGGTTTATTAGTTTATCAGGTCAAGAGAGGTGTTTTTGCCCCTCTGCTCAGCTCTGGTGCCCCACCTGGAGTATTGTGTCCAGTTCAGGAGCCCTCGACACAAGAAGGACATTGATCTATTGGAGCAGGTCCAGAGGAGGGCCATGAAGATGATCAAAGGAATAGAGTAACTCCCTTCTGAGGACAGGCTGAAGGAGATGGGGTTGTTCAGCCTGGAGAAAAGAAGGCTCAGGGAGGACCTCATAGTAACTTCTAAATACTTGAAGGGGGCCTACAGAAAGGCAGGAGTAAGACTTTGTAATAGGATATGTGATGGAAGGACTAGAAATAACAGATGTAGATTGGAAGAGGGTAGATTCAGGCTGGAGAGAAGAAAGAAATTCTTTATGGTGAGGGTGATGAGACACTGGAAGGGGTTGCCCAGAGAGACTGTGGATGCCCCCTTTTTGGAGGTGTTTAAGGTCCAGGCTGGACAAGGCACTGAGCAGCCTGATGTAGGGGGAGGTGTCCCTGCCGATGGCAGGGGGTTGGAACGAGATGTTCTTTAAGGTCTCTTCCAACCCAAACTATTCTATGATTCTAAGAGTGAACTAAAAACTGCACTATCTCTCAACCCGTACACAACATGCTTCAGGTCACATCTTTGAACTTGAAATGGAAAGCTGGATGTTTGGATATGTCTTTCTGGGGGGAAAATAATGATACTGGAGTTCGCTGGTTTTAATACAATTCCTATTTAACTACTGCCATGTCTGCTTAGCTGTCTAGTGAACAAGCAAAATTGATAGATGCCTGTGCAAATCAAATCACATGAGCATGTCACACAGTGTCTCAAACTGTTGGATGGGCTCAGCTGAGATACAGGGGAAGTGAGGAGCAGCACATGGGGTGCTGAAGAGAGCATCACTGCCTCTTGCCTTTCATCCTGAAACCGGGGACTGAGGTCGGGCTGGGGCTCCTGCGGCTGTGCCTGGATCTCAGCTTCTTTCCTGCACTCTCTGTGTTTTTTGTTCCTCCCCTCCCTGCACACTGCAGCCCAAACCCAAAACAATAACTAGAGGAAACCTCTGGCTGCATAGTTCTCATTCCTGAGCTGAGTTGCATATGGCTTTGCTTTGGGCAGAGATATGCTTGTGTTCAAGCTTTGTTTTATTCCTATTGTTTCTAACCTGAGTGAAGCCCAGATTTCACACTCCCTCCTCTGGCTGAGTCCGGACCCTTGCACAGCGGCACTGGTGGTGATGAAAAGCTCCCAGCCTTAACATCTGTGAGGCTGCTGCCAATCTTCAAACCCAAACTCAAATCCCAACCCCAGCTCCAGCACCTGTGAGACAGCAGCATGGGCTGCCTTTGGTCTCAGATGTGAGACCAAAGATAGCCGAGAGAGAGAGGTAGATCTGTGATGCTGATACCTCTTTACCTCTTCTCATACATAGGTGACCCCAGTGCATGCAGTTCTACCAGGTATGAGCAGATGCATAAGTGAGGATCAAGCAGATATAATGTCAAAGTTTCTTGCATATGGGCTCAAGATGTGACATTGGTGAGCCTGCTTGGTTTCCTGGTATGGTGGGAAAATAATGGATGTGACCCAGCAGCTCTAACTTGGGCAAAAACTTCTCTTGGGGAATGAATATAATCAGAGATGGGATCTCTGATTCCAGCCTCTTGTGTTTAACAGTAGCTTTTATTTTGCATAGCCTTGCATTGAAATAATTTATGTCTTTGTTCTTCTGTGGAATCAGATTCTTTTTTTTTAATACCACAAGCTTGGGAGGTGTTTTCTGAGGGAAAGTGCACAGACAGGACTTCAATTTTTTCTGAGCAAGCACACAGCAATTGTGCTGCTTTTAAATGTCACTGGTTCCTCTATCAGGAAAAAAATGAAACAAAACCAGAGAGGATGACAAAAAAAAGAAATCATGGATCATCAGATTCTGTTTTTCTCTTACAAAAAAAAACCCCCTGTACCCTTAGAAGATAGTGTAAGGGATAATAAAGCTGTTCTTGAAACAACCAAGAAACACTGATGATTTAGTGGGCAACAGGAAATCCTTTTTCCTGTTCCTGGGAAAAATATGGAGTGTGAAGCAGATAACTTTGCTGTGTGCACCTCTCTCTAATTGGGATGTCGCAGGAACCCTTCATATCCCCTTTCTCCCAGTGGGACTTACCCAGAATTAATCCTTGTTGTCTGCTCCCCAGCAACAGACAGAGGAAGCTGTCCTGCTCCACCAGCTGCAGCTGAGCTTCACAAAAGGTTCAATGTGGGACATGAGGAGCTCTGACTTACCAACCCCTTCCCTTGATTCCCCTGGTGCCCTTGGTCCTGCCTTCAACCCTGCCTGCTGCCTCTCTTGGAAATCCCCAGCCCACTGCAAGAAGGCTGGTGCAGCCACTTCCTAAATTGTGAGGCTTTATGGCATTTTGAGGTAAACTATCACCTAATTTAGGTTTATCTTTGAAGGCTGGTTGTAAACCATGTGTCAGACACAGCTCCCAAGCGTAGCATAGGTGGGGACCCAGGTTTACCCTGTTCATTCTCCATCTCCCTAGATAGGGTGGCTGTGATAGTGGCAAATAACTAATAACTAAGATGTTGTCTGTATTTTTTCAGTGCTTCCATCCTGTAGTAGAAACAGCAATGTATTTTCTCTTGCTTTGTTTGTCATATCAATTCTAGCTCTAAACTCTTGCCACAAATTACTATTTTATATATATATATGTCACGCTCCTGCTGTAGTGTGGCAATATCCAGATCTCATGCAGTCTGGGGCCACTGTAGCCCCAGGAAAAATTGTCCCTGTACACTTCAGATGGACATCAGGCTTAGGGCAGGGAAGGGCTCAAAGGGGAGTTAGCTGGGGAGTGTGATGTCTGGCCTGAGAGAGTCCCAGCCTCAATGCTGCAGTGCAGGAGCTACTCATGGATGCTTGCTTTTGAAATCCCTTTCAAGGGGAAGATATCACATGGCACCATGGCTGGGTTATTCCTCACAGGCATGCTGGCTTTTGTGGGTGGGCTTGCTCCAAGTCATGCCCTGCCTGAAGGCACAGGGAGCCAAAGAAAGGATTTGTTATCTCACAAACCTGATGGCTGGAGTCTGGTTAGGATCCTGTCACATGGGCCCTTTGGCAGCTCTTGGACTGGAAGATGGTCAAGATGTGCCATTGCACCAGGAGTAAATAATGACTGTATTTGCTCCTCTTCAAAAAAGCACATTAATCAATTAAAAATCGATTTAAGTAGTCTCAGAATGGGGGGAGACATTCTTCATCTTCATTTCTGTTAGGGGAGAAATGTATGGGAGACACAACTCTTTTCTACTCCCCCTGAAAGCCCACAAATCCAGCTGCTTGTCAGCAGAGAGTCACAAAGGACAGGATTTCTGTGCACACAGCAAAGAGCAGCAAACACTGCCAAAAGTTCTGCAGCTACAGATTGAGATGTTCCCTTGCTTTTTCATTGGATTATTCGGCACTTGTGGGCCTGGGAGGCTTGGGGTCGTTGCTTGATGAGAACAGATGTTCTTCCAATATTTCCAGTACGTTTTGTTTTCAGATCAAACCAGGAATAGCGCAAGAACAATCTTTTGTAGTAGCTGGCACCTCCTGGCTCTGGCCCCAGCCACAATGAAGGCATGTGGAGGCTGATGCTGCAGTGAAAAATGCTGAAGAGAGCAAGCTGGAATTTTCTGGACCTTGAAAAAAAGGCACTCTGGTTTGTACTGGTTCCACCAGTAATTCTCCATCCTGGCTTTAGCAACTGGAGTTCTGGTTGCAGTGTGGTTTTTAAGGAGAAACTGGTTAGTAGTGATAGGTCTGGCTTGGGATGGGTATTCTGTCTTGGACTGAGATCTTGGTGTGTGTTTTCTGATGAGACTCATCTGAGTATAATGTGGTTGAATGCACCCTTTTGTTCCAAATTATCTCCTTACTCTGGAGAAACAGTGTTGCCTTTTTTGCTGCTTGAGCCAGTTTTTCCCCAGTTGTGACTTCTTCCAGTTCTTTTCTGCACCAAGAGATGCAGCTCTTTTCTCTCCATCATCACATTCCCATCTGGTGTCAGCAGCATGTAGTTGACTTGCAGAAGTGTTTCAGGTCAGTGGGTAGCTAACAGCTGAGGTAGCTTCTGTGGATAAACACTGCTGGAAAAACTCATTTAAAATGCTACACAAGTGAAGAAAAACTCAAATGCAAACCACAGAAATTCTCTAGAGGGAGTTGCTGAGGGACACACCTGAAGTGCTGGTATGGGAGGCAGCTGGATCTCCTGCATTTCCTTCTGATATTTTCCTGTTCTAGTTATGGGTGTTTCCATGTATTTACTGAGACGCTCCCTGTGTGCAGTGCCAGTGATTGTACAAGCTTTCCTGGCATAAACTGAGACCATCGTGATCTGAAGAAGCAGCAACCAGCACCACCCTTGTTTTTTATGTTCTTTATGAGCATGTTAAGATGCTCTGTCACTTGCACTTTTCCCTTTTGTCCAGGGAGGAGCTTCCTCCACCCCCTGCAAGGTTGAATTTCTATTTGCTAAGCACTGAACCCATCGTGTTCATTTGTGGTGTCCACCATGGCTGCCAGTTAATCTGGGAAAATCTGTACAGTCAATTTCCCTGGTATATGAGCTCAGAAATGCTGCCCTCTGGTTCTGGGCACAACTCAGTCTTATGGAAATGCTTGAAAGGTTAATGTCACAATAATTACTATAAGTAAGACAATACAGCAACCCAAAAATTTGCAGTGGCCACGTATTTGTGTGTATGTAAGATTTAAGTTAGCAATTAGCAATCTACAGATTTGGTTTTCCAAACAACATGCCTAGCTTTAGCAAGGTGAAGCTCAGGTTGTGCTGCCAGCTCCTTGGAAACGCTCACATTCCGTGTTCACTTTGGATTTTGCACTTCAGCAGATCAGCTTTCAAGCTCAGCTAGAAGTTGCATTATTGGCATAAGCTGTAATTACTGTCACGTAGCTATACCCACACTTAGGCCTTTTCTTCATGAGATTTTGATGACTCCATGAAATGTGTTACTTTTACACAAAGCAAGATGTGATACAATATTTCCCCCTTACTCTAGACTGGATTTGGGGTGGGATAGCATGATCCATAATAGCCAAGCCTTTTTAACCACTTAGCAAAAGCCATCAGGACTGAGATGACATGGTTGGTCTTTTATCTATGTTCTTTTGCAAACAAGTATGTTTATGGCTGAGCCAGATATGTGCTGGCAGGTGCAGGGTGGTGTGTTCTTTTCTTCTGAGATGCAAAAGCCACTTCCCTCGCTGCAGTGCTTTGCCAGGCGAGAAGCTGGCTGAGTTTCCAGCTGCCTTCTCCCCAGGGTCCCTGGCAGAGTGGTTCACAGGATAGTTCTTCCACTCTGGCCATGCCCACTCCAGCCTGCTCCATCTGCTTTGGGACCACATGCATGGCTGGTTAAGACTGCTGCGTACTCCTAATTTCGGCAGTTTCCCCCCCTCCCACTCCTCTTTGTTAGTGCTGGGAGGCCTGTGCCCTGCTTCCCATTAGCAGAAGCTGGCACAAATTAGAAACAAATTTAGCCTTGGTGTCTGTGTTCTCAGCAAATTTCACCTCAGCTGATTATTTTTATGGCTTGTTGACAAAACGGTACGTGTGTGCGGGGATTCTATTGCAGGTCCCTGGAAAATGCCAAATGAGTCACGTTGGGAGTGCTAAAACACATCCCTCTGCATGGAACACGCACATGTGCCTGAATTTGGGAGACAGTGGAGTGAGAACAGGGCACCCACAGCAATTGTATGTCTCAGTTAATGATTTTTTTTTTTTTTTTCCTTTTTCTGGTGTGTGTGCTCTAGCTGCTTTGTCGTGATAACTGCATCTGCTGCTTCAGGCTCATCATAATCAAACCTCCCCCCTCTCACCCCCATCTCCGAGTTGCCAGGCAGCGGACTGATGGCTTCAACGCCCATTGGGAACCCATTACTCAACTCATCTTGTGCTTGGGATTATTCACATTCTGCTGATGATATTTACGGTCACAGCTGCTAAAACGGTGTTTGCAAATTTATGCTGATTTGATTAGCTAGTTTTAGTCATCATAGCTTCTAAGAGCAGGATCTGGCCATAAAATTGCTTTCTGCTGCATGTGACTCGCTAATGGTGTGTCACATGAGAGCACGAGTCTCGGCACTGAGCAAGGGCTGGAAGAGACCATATGGTGCATCCAGAGTCCCCTCCACCATATCCAGAAAATTTTATACCCTCTGCAGCTGCACTGCAGGAAAAAGATTATCAGCTCTGTTGAACCACATAACCATTCATCTGCCCTAATGATATACCAGTAAGTTAACAGGGCTTTTGATAAAACTAGTTGTGAATGAGCCATGCCACTGAACTTGTTCTGTGTCAGTTTTTGTCCCATAGGCTCACTGGGAGGGTTCTTTACAACTTGCAGACCTATTTGGAGCATGGTGGCAGCCTGTGGATTTGTGCCACCATGTTTATATCCAACCTGCTCTGGTGTTGCTTCCATTGGCTGCCCCTTCTGCAGGAGATGCGATCCCCATTTATGCTTTGAACCTCTTTTAGAGGCCTCTGCCTGATGGAGTTGGGCATGTCTCACCATCTGGCATTATCTCTGAGTGATTCCTCTGTGGCAACCATGACAGAAATAAACTCACTCCACCTTAAAATCCATCAAATTGCCATATAAAAGAAAAAAAAAAAGGCTAAAACCTTGTTTTCCCCCAGAGCTTTTTCCAAATTACTACTACTACTGTAGATATCTTTTAACCTTTTGTGTAATTCTGGAGTATTTCTAGAAGAAAAAGGAACATTTGCTTAATAAAATAAGAGCTACATAAGGAGTGATGTGCTCTTAGTATTTTTGGGGGTTACTTTTGCATTGGTGACCTTTTCTTTTAGTGGTTTGTGCAGCCTTGACTTGGGAGGCATTGCTGTGGTAGATCTGCAGACACATCCTCCATCTGAACTCCCTCCTTTTAAGACTGTTGGGTCTGTAGCCTGCCATTTACTGTTTCCTTGTCATTGCTACCAGTTCAAAGAATCCTTTCAGAGGCAGCTTCCTCGTTTTCTTCAAAATGACCTTTTATTAGGTCTTCTCAGACAAATGCCCTCACACAATGCCATGCCCCAGGTTTTTTCCTTGGTTTCTTTGAGCTTTTCCTCTCTTCCCCTGCCCCCTCAGGCCTTTCAATTACTTATTAATGCTCTTCTGGCCTCCTTCCTGAAAAGTCCTGTGTGCATTACCTTGCCTGTGACCCTATCCAGACAGGCTTTGACCAGGATATAAAGTAGCAGCTCATCTGAGATGTCGAAATTGGGGTTTCTCGGACTGTAAGACATGGGTAATGCTGGATCTCCTGCTTCTCCCAGGTGGGACTATAAATGCAAGGGGACTAAATTCAGCACCTGGTTTTCCTGGAGATGGAGTTGGTTTCCCTTACTGTAGTTCAAGGATGGAACTAGCCCCTGCTGAGTGCTATGATAGATAAGGAGATGAGGTGGTGGCTGGGCAAGCAGGTCCTGACTCTCCATTAGGAGCTGTGGGGAATGATGGAGTTCAGGGAGAACAAACATCTGGTTAAAATTCAGGAGAGGTCAGCAGATGAAAGTGAAGCCAGCATTTGTAGTGGAAATGAGTTCATAAACAGCCAATGTTTGATTTTAGGATAACTCTTCTGAAGAGAAGGAAGTTTCTTTACTTAATTATTTAGATGGAAAATGTTTAATATTTTGGTGTGTATATTCAGGTCATGAAAATGAAGATTTCCTGGAGTTTTTAGGAAAAAAGGCAGGTGTCATCTTCAGCCCTGCCACATGATAAGGACATGACCTCTGCTCTTGGGTAGGATCTGCTTCTTCAGTTATGGTCTTGGAGACCCTGTGGAGCAGTGTCCCCCCTGGACTCAGCCTAGTCTGCCTCTGCCAGATCTCTCCAGTCCTGAGGATGGTGGCATGGCTGATGGCCCAGCTTTCTTCAGAGGAAGCAATAGTTAGACAGAATCAGATTTAGCAGAGGGAAGGGCAAAATTGAGGATTAGACCAAGTCCAGATGCTCAAGTGTTCCTGCTTTGAAAAGTGTTACTGGATTTAATGACCAAAAACTCCATCAGGGAATACAGTAGCTTCTGTGCTTATTTGGCTTCTCAAGTGTGTATTGAGATGGAGGTCCACCCAAAACCTCTTACCCTAAATTGCAGGATTCCCCTCCTGGGGTCTGTGTGGCAGTGACTTAATTGTTTCTAGCACAGCCCCATTGGATGCTTTCATTTTGTTTCATTTCAGCAAAATGTTTCGTTGGTGTTTTTTTGCCATAAGGATTTAACACCTTAATCAGGGCTTTGTGTTTTCTGTTTTGAACCTCAGGCTGAGGGTAGAGGGCAGATTTTGGAGAAACGTGCCCAGATTTGTACCAGGTTTTGATCATGCTTATCCATTCTGCACAGATTGTTTGCCCATATGAAGCAATTCCCCATCTTGCCCACATTAACATTTCCTGATGAGACAGTGTGTTAATTTTGTGCTCCATGGTTCTCTGCTCATGGGCTTCTGCTGGCAGAGCGGCTGCCTTCCCTTCTGTTAAACTGCCCTGTGATACCCTGCCCTCAGCTCTCCTTGGATTTGTGAATCCATTCCCTTTTCCCTTCACGTCAGGTAGCACATTTTCTCCCCCAGATTTTATCCAAAAGGAGCCTTTTGTATTGCCATCTCTTTAATCAAACAGGGACACTGGCTTGATCGAGACATAAAAGGCATTGTACAGAAACTTGCTGGCACACTATCAAGCGGTGTGCCCCGTATGAGCTGATAAACTCAAGGAGAAGCTGCCCTTTCAAGCCTCAGGAAGACTAAATAGCAAGCCAAGATGAGATACTGCAAGACCATGATAAGAAGGGACTAAATCACAAATGCTGATTGCATGGGAGGAATAAAGAGAGAAAGCAATGCCCCGAGTGCAGACCTTGCAGGAAATCAGGTGGGAACAACAGCTTTTCCACATCCTGGCACAAGTGCTACTCCCCTTCTGGTATCTGTAATAGCAGGGATGCAGGAACCAGCAGGGGGAAATGCCAGGGAAAGATGCACTCAATTAAAAATAGAAAGTTCCCAATGCTCTGACACAGTTTTGTCAGAAAGGACTTGCAACAGATGATTCTTGTGAGGATTTCTCACTCTTGGGAAATGCTTTGCGGTTTGTCAGCACCAGAGGGTGGGCAGCAGGAAAGATGCAAAGAACAGAACAGGCCCACATATAAAAGTTGTTGAGAGCCATTGCTGAAAATCCACATGGAAATCATATTAAAATAAGTTTGCTCTTTCTATTTGCAACCTGAATATTGCAACAGTTGGAGGTGGGAGGTGAAACTGTCTCACTACAGCCAATTCCAAGAGATGGAGTCCTGTGACCCATCCCTTCTCTTTCCCCCCAAAATCAGGGAAACGGTGCAAGAACCTCCTCACTCCCCTCAGACAAGGAAGCTTTGGGTTTCCTGAGCTTTCAAGCTTTGCTCTGCAACCTTCTTAGAAGAAAAAAGTGAAGCATTGTCCTCCTTTGGTTCTAAGAGCTGATGCTTTAACAACCATCCCTCCCACCCACCTGCCCTTTCACAGCACCTCAAATGTCACGAGTGTTTCAGTAAACCTGCAGAGACTGGCAAAATCACTCAACAGAAGCGGCCCTGTGATGCCATGGTGATGGTTGCTACCCTAAATGCCTCACTAGGTAGGAGCAAATACAGAAAGAAGCCTGCACTGTGGATGGGCTGGGGAGGTGTCCCCGAAGCGAGCAGCCAAAGTGCTGGCTGCTAAATTTAGATATTCCAGCTCTTGTTCTCCTTTCACTGCCCTGGTTTAAAAGGGCATGCTACTTTTTGCAACATGCTGATGGCTGCTTGTGTTTGCCTCCAGCAAAGGGGCCAAATGTGTTGTTGAAAAAGCCAAGCAGCCCTAATCAATATTTAAGGGCCTCTGCTGTTGGTGGGGTTGGGTGAAGCACCACTAGAAGAAGCCATGAGGTTTGCCTGCTGCCTGCTCCAGTGTCCCTCTTGCTCCAGTCCTTGTCTGCTGATTTCTATGGGGTAAGCCCAGCCTTTCCATCTAAAACTCATGTGGCCTTGTATTAGGAGGTGATAACACACAAACTGATATGGGTCTTCCTTCCTCATCACTCCCATACACTGTATCTCAGTCTTGCAATAGAGCTCAGGCTGGCTTTCCTCCTAATAGTCACTCCCTCTAGGTGTAGTATTTTTACTTTGCCTGTTGTGCTGCTACACAAATGCCAAACTTAAGCAAAATACACTTCTGTATTGTTTTAGACAACAATTCAGGGACTTGATGACTCTGGTTTTGGATCACCTCATTCAAGCTGCCTTTCCTCTGCTTCTCTATGCCAAGGATGTCTCTTCTGTCTGGTTAATAACAAACTTCTAGTGAAAGGTTTGTTTGAAAGATTCTATTATGCTGCATATTCTTTCCAGTGCATCAGGGCATCTTGTTACAGCAGCCTCGTTTCTTATTAACACTAGACTTCAGCCATCCAGACTCACTGGGGGAAATGAGGAGGCTGTTATTTATTCTGACATATTTGTCTGTTAGTTGCAATGACTATTGTGGAATGCATGGGAAGAAGAAAGCTTCAGATCTTCCTCTGCAGACATGTTGGAGCAACGTGCTCTTATCAGATCAGTGGAGCTCAGATGGAAAGATAGGCTTGCTTTGCTTTCAGTCTTTTGCATATCCTAATGAATCTCATTTGCTCAGCCCTGAAGGCAGGTCATCAAACCAGTCTGTCCCACCACCCCCCAGCCTCAGAGGGAATGAGAGGGTGAGGCTAATAAATCAGCACACAGGACTGCTCTGCTCACGAGCTGCTGGAGGGAGTAGGATGGTGCAGAGGGACAGGCTGGGAACTTGGGGTCTGTAATTTGGGCTTCTGGTCAACTGGCAGGAGTCAGACAAGGTTTGTGTATGCACCCTAGGAATAGAGCCTGCTATGAGGAGGGCTGTACTTTGTCTGCCTCCTGAAATGGCTGTCATGTTCCTGATAGCTTTTCTTTTAAATTTGGGGAGCAGGAGGAGAAAAAAGCCTGCTTTCCCCCTTACATTTTGCTGCCTTTGCTCATGCTTAAAGGATGAGATGGTCATGCTTACATGGACGAGATGGCAGGGCAGAATTTGGAGGCAGACAGAAGGCTTGATGGGATTGGTGCCACACTTCCAGAGCTTGCACAAGCATTTTATTAGTTTTTTTAACTTCAGTGAAATATTATCACTGTCCTCACTTTATGCACAAAATGTCAGTGGTAAGGATTGTGCTGATCAGCCCTGAGAAGCCTGAGCAAGGACTCACTGTACTCAGTGCTGGGGTCTAACCTTTAGACTTATCTCAGCCCTCTTGCTTGTGCTGAACATAGCTCACCCTCATGGAACTGCTATCTGCTTGCACATCTCAGAGCTCACTCAATTTTCTGGGGTTCTGAGACTCTTTGAGAGCACAGAAGTGGTTATGCTCCCTTATTTTGTGATTGCTTATTTTCAGTTGCACGGCTGAGAGTCTAGCCTCTGGGCACATAGAGCCACAGGGAAGCCTGCAGCTTATTTTTGAGGGGTCACAGCTTATATCACGCAGCTCTCAAGCTTGTTTTCTATTTTTAGACATGCCAAAATGTCACATATACCACAGAGCTCATGGGGCATTTGGCCTGTCGGTGCAACAGGCAATTATTTGTGCCAGTGCCAGCTCTGTGCAAGATCCAAGCCCAGTCAATCCATGCTGTCTCCATAGAGAAGGAAGAAAAAAAAGTCACATCTTTTGTAGTCTGTCAGTTTCCCTAAGCATGCCAAGCCATTAGCTCTGAAGACTTTTCAACAGCAACCATATAAAATACATCCTGCCACTCTATTCCTGGTGATATGCTTTAGACTCATTTTTTGTGCTGCTTTCAAAGTTCACAGGCAGTATATTGGTATTAGAGACACACTGTCCCTTTATTTTGCACCCTGGGAAATGTCTGAGGACAGCAAGCACCTGATTTCCCCTGTAACTCTCCAGGGATTTATAGCTCAGTGCAATAAGAATGAACACTGAGCAGCAAATAGGCACCTGAAATGTATGGCTCTACCTATAGTATTGGAAGAGGATGAACTTTGAGTTCTTGGCTTTAAATAGGTGAATGAGAAGAAAATAACTGAGTGGCTGCAAAGCCAGAACCAAGCAACCAGGAAAGGATCAGCAGAGCTTTGAAAGTGAAACAGGGAGTTTGGGTCATTTATAAAATTAAAATTGAGATATTTGATGATTATGTGGTTTGTATATATTGATGCAACTTCTGGGATGGACTTACATGTGCACAGGGAATGATTAGGAAATATTTCAGCCTGGGATTTCACTCCTGGCCACCTCAAAGGCTCCTGGGGGGTGCTGTAAAATGCCAGGAATGATCACACCAGCAGAAGAGACATGGGGTAAAGTACTCTGGGAAATCTGACAGCAGATTGAGTTGTCTTTCTTCTCATGATTGTTTTGAGCTTGGTTTGAATCTGGAAGTACCATCTTTGCTCAATCACTTTCTAATGAACTTTCTGGGTGAACAAACCTACAGGAGAGAGGTGAGGAGTCCTCATGCACTATAAAACATTTGTTGTAGTGCAGCACAAGCACTACCTGGAGTCTAGAGACTAATGTCAGCAGAGTGTGAATGATGCCAGGGATAAGCATTAAAGCAAATTCTGCTACAAGGGGAAGCTATTCAACCTGAGATATTTCTTTCCATTGTATTTAATGATGGAGCATGTGTGTGCCTCCAGGTGTTTATGGGAGAACATATATCCACACTGGACCTTGCTGACACTTCTCATAGCACTCAAACA
Organism: Turnix velox; assembly: GCA_013400935.1. Taxonomy (NCBI): domain Eukaryota; kingdom Metazoa; phylum Chordata; class Aves; order Charadriiformes; family Turnicidae; genus Turnix; species Turnix velox. The sequence continues at coordinate 478,270 of VZTY01021134.1, read as the reverse complement.
GCTTCACAGGTTCCAGACTGGACCCCAGCTACAGCAAGTTGTATTGCTGGTGTTGCCACTACATCCATCACTTGGCATTTGTGCTGCTGCACAAGAGGGACATGGACTGGTTCTGTCCTGTGCCCTCACATGGACCTCAACTTGAACTTTATTTAAAAATGCCTTAGGAGTTAATTAAGCACAAGTTCAGATCTTCTAACAGGAGTTATGTGCTTGATGTCACAAAAATTATACTGTCAGCTGATATTTAGCTTCCTGAGTTGCTTTCCAAGTTGGAAATAGTCTATGAAAAGCCTGTATGTAATAAGACATCTGGGACTTACTCATCGGGGATCTTGTATGGGCCCTTTTGGTGCTGTAATTCCTTTCTAGAATGATGTAGCAGAAGTCATTGGTGTTAATTTAATGGAAAGTCCCAGCACCCTTCTTACAGATGCATAAAGTACCTCATACTAAAGGAGGCAAAACCCAGAGTTGAAATATTTAATGTAGAAACATATGCCATCTGTGTGTGCTGCTAACTGCAGCCTCTACCAGCCGTATCCCGTAGGTAATGGTATACTCCTTGGCATAATTAGCGATTACAGCTTTGTGCATCTAGAACAGATGATGTGGCTATGCATGATTTATGCAGCAGGGAGACAGCTTTGCATGTGGCTGGGGTGTGACGTTGGTGGCTCTTTATGTGCCTCAGTAGCACAAGGCAGGAGCTTAATGAGGAGGTTATTCATGCCCTCTCTGCACCGCTGATTTTGCCTATAGAAGCCTTCCTGGCCCTGTGTGTGGTATGAGTGCTCTCTGAGGGAGGATGAGGTACAGCCTGCACCCTCTGGTCTTCCATTTCCAGACATATTTATTTCTGTTTCCTGATTTGACCCTGGGCTTGGCTTACCTGTGGCTTAGCTGCTCCTCCTTGCTGCCCCCAGCAAAAAGCTCAAACAAGACTTTCAGGACAAACCCTCCCTGCCAAACGATGGCTGAGTAAGGGGGCTGTCTTCTTCTGAGGCTCCTCATTTAAACATCCTCCTGTCCTTCCAGGTGTACATGTCATCTGACTGCTGTGTCATCACAGTTATTGCAGCATTAACTGTAGCAGGTCAGTGCAGGTAAACTTCATCTTGGAAAATATCCAAGTTCTTTGATTGAGAGAAAAGTCCTGGTCATCTGGATAAATACCACAGAATTTGTGGATACCCTTGCCCTCTTCAACAGCACTGTTTGTAACCAGTTTTCTAGCTGTTTGAGTTTGAGTTCATACAGACTTGAGTCTCCTAGAGAAAATGGACAACCCCTGTGAAGAGAAAGCATAAAGAGGTTGGCTGGATGATGAATAAAGCCTTTCTGGCATCCATGTTTGGATAGATTGTTGTTAAAGGGAAATACAGAGAATAGTGGCTTGGACTCACAGTAAAGGCATTTTATGTTTTATATATATTAGGCATCTTGCTTTAAAATACAGTTGGGCTATCCTGATGGAAGCACCCACAGAGACACAAGAGGATAAAGGAACTGGAAAGCATTTGGGCAAATCCTTAGTGAGGGCAGGATTTGGTCTGGTACATACATTCCATTTTTAAATGCAGAACTGAGAAGGAAATTAGTCTGGTAACATGTCAGGGATTGTACAGTAGTTGATGTCTCAGCAGATCTCCCTTTGACAGTGGGGACTGATGGTCCAGCCTCTGGCATGGGATGGTAATTCTCCATTGCATGATGCCTCACCTGCTGTGCCATGGTAGCAGGAAAGCATCCAGCATGATCCATGATCCCTTCCCACTGCTCCCAGTCTTGTACCCCACCTCACCTGCTACAAAGGTTTATTCTGATCCTTTGCAGTACAGAAGAACCATAAATTCCTGACAAAACTCATTTTAGCCTGAGCTGGAGGAAGGAGGTACCTGGACAGACCTTGCTGTGGTGGATGAGATTGAAAGAGCTGCCTTGGCCACTTTGGCTGAAGGTGACTGTTTCAGCAGGGACAGGGATCGACTGTACTGACATATCCATCATTGCAGTTCAGTGCCAGGGAAGAATGGGCCCCTTTGTGCCTTGTCAGTGTGCCCTGCCAGAGAATGGCTGAGGATCAGATCTCATCTCAGCTTCCCCTTCCTGCTGTGCCCCTGCTCCTGCCAGACCTCAGCCCTCAGCTCCTGCTTGCCCTGTGCCAGCAGCATCGGGTCTCTCCAGTTCATGGCTGGGGAGGGGTTTGCAACTGGTTGGGAAAGGCTCTTGGTTTAGTGGGACACTGGTGAGCACTGTGGCACTGTTTAGAGGCCTGGTGCTTGACCTGGCTATGCTCAGATGAAGGGAGTCAAAATAGGACCCACCTGGAGTAGTAATAGGTAAAATGCTGAGCAAGGAGTGGGCATAGATCCACATCAAGGCGGGGAACAGAGTGAAAGACCACAACATACTAGGCTTGAGCTGGCATGGAGCTGAGTGTCCTTGGTGCCCCCAGCACTGGGAGGATTTGGGAGACTAGAGCCTAGCTGGCAGGTGGTCTGGAGAAGGGGCTGCAGTGCAAGTGGGCTTGAGTTTGGTCCAAAGTGGGAGGGATGCTGGGAACTTGGATGGCTGTGAGTACAGCTTCCCCAGCTCTTGCCTTCCTGAGTGCCCAGTGAGTGAAACTGTCTGCCATATCTCCTCTCCCTGTTTCCCTGTTTGCTGAGATCCTCACACAGGTGCTTCACCTCCCCGGCAGCCACCTGGTGTGTCCTCTGCACTCGACCTTGAAGAATTTCACAAATAGGTGGCTGGGGCAGGCTGGGATCGTGCCTGAGAAGCTGATAATGTCTGGTGCTGAGATCTGGCTGCTGTGCTGCTTGTTTCTACATTCCAATTTCATTCCTCTCTGTGTGTATGTGTGTGTTCAGGGAGGTTGCTTTGGTTTTGGTGTGTTTTTTTGGTTTTTTTTAACACCTTGTAAAAATAAACTTCAATCTGCTAAAAATTTGGCATTTCATTCCACTGGCTGGGCACTGATGTATTCCTCTATGAGAGTTTGATTTCAAGAATCTAGGGGGTAAAGGCAGGTTTTGACCTGGGAAGAGAAGCTTGGCTTTTGTTTGAGGATCCCAGAGGGATCCTATCCAGGCCATGGAACCCAGAAAGTTCATGTCCTTTGGGAGAGAGAGGACTCACCATGCCACAGCCCTTGGGCATGCTCTGCAGTATGGCTTTTGGGTGAAAAGTGACTAAATTTTTACAGGGATAAGAACTGAGATCTGTCTCCCAAACCTCCATGAATATCAGATCAGAGCTGGTTTTCCCAGTTCTGGGTCACAGGCTGGAGCCAAGGAAAGAAACCCTGCTGCCTGATGCCATGGAGAGATGGCATCAAGAGGGACAGGTCTTTCTGTGGGCTTAGATAAAGTCCATGGAAGTGTGCAAGGTCCAGCTGGCAGGAGTAAGTGGATCTGGGCTAGCTGTGATCCCTGGTGTGACTATCTCTAGAGATGAAGCAATGATAGAATCTTGTTGTGCTGCTCTGGTAAATACTTGAAGCCTGGTGAGAACAGCAGGTGGCCTGTGGGATGTGTTTGTGTTTTGCAGTCACTTTTTCTTTCTCTCTCTTTCTCTCTCTCTCTTTCTCGGTCACTGGGCTGAAACATGCAGTCTCTTGCACAAAACTTGGGGACACATGGCTGTGTGGGAGCAGTGGGCCCCACTGCATGGCTTTTCTCTGTAGAACACACCCACTGATGCTCCCTGTGCTTTTGCTGTAGCACGAAAGCAAAGTCTGTCCCAGATGAGATTGTCTCCTTGGGACAGAGCAAGTAGTTCATCTCCTCATTGCTTAAATATTGTGCCAGCAAAACCCAAGTAACAAGGAATAAATGTGACTTTGACCATGTGGCATTTAACCTTCATTGCACAGAAGAAAGTAAAGTTGTCCAGGACACAAGACATGGGGTAATGGGATGTACTGATGGGCATGAGGGTGACACCATCACCCCAAAACCCCATCACTGAGCAAGCAGGAGGAAAGCTGGAGGGGCTTCAAGGTAGTTATCTGTTTGAAAGCCATGTTGCCATGGCTATCAGGAGTGTGCTGGGAACAAAACGCTGCTCGGCACAGGAATGCTGCTGTCTGGCTTGTTCTGTGGTTTGGTGTTGAGCTGGGGACAGAGGCAGCAACCTCACATAAGGACTAGGCCTTAAAACAATAGTGAGTGAATGTGCTGACAGGATGAGAGAGAGAGCAACAAAGGAAATTACTGAATCATATCATTCTAATCTAAGCATTGTGGGTTTAGTCTTTGTGAGCAAACACCTTGTATCAGGAGGAAACTGGTTTGGGAATTGTCAGATAGAGAATGAAGAGGATTTTGCTGCAGTGAGAGGTACTGTATTAATTGCTACAAAACAAAACCTCCTCCATCTGCCTTTGAGAGGGAAGTTAAATGTGAGTAACAACAAAAGGCTCCTTTCTACAGTCCTACCTCAGTGCAGATTAGGGACTGAAAAGCGAGTCTGTTCCCCTGACACATTCCATACACAGTCCTGGGCAGGAGTGCTAGCCAAGAGGACAATAAATGCCAAATGTCACAGTGTTCCTGAGATGGAGACACTTGCCCAGTGGAAACTGGAGTGGAGCCAAACTCATTTAGCACCAGCCATCAAACAGTCATGAATTAATTGTAATCTTTGACAGGTGCATCAGGAGTACTTTTGGAGGGAATGCTGTTTGTCCTGGGTGTATCAGGAGATCTGTGCTCACAGCCACAGCAAGGAAACATTATCACACAGTATGCAAAGCTTCCTAAACAAACACAAGTTTCTAGGAAGTTACTTGAATGCTTGAATCCCCTTCTAGTAAGCCATAGGTTCTGCACCTAAATATATATATATATGCACACAAATAAATTTGCACGTATGGAAGATGGCACCTCTCCTTTGCTGTTCATGGGGTGACCTACTGGTCTGAACCTCACCTCACACAAGCTACTTCATGGCTGAGGGGACTGAGCAGAGTCATTTTAGCAAGGGGACACAAAAAGCCAGCAGGAGAGCCAGGTACCAACCCCAGCTCTCTTGGTGCCCAGACAGGAGTTTTAACCACAAGACTCCTTTCTGCTAAATGTCTTGACTGGCACTTTCAGCATATGCAGCACTATAATTCTTTGCCTTTTTAGAAATGTGTAGTATTTATGAATAGTAGAGGGGTGGATTTTAAACTCAAGTGCTAGCAATATGCAACAGATTTAGATTAATAGTATTACATACAAGAAAATATCTACATATTGTGATTTTGCCCTCTTAGCCATTTATACTGTTCTTTTGTACTTAGTTCCTTGCAGGGAGGAAGTAAAGTAATGTATGTATGAGGAAAACTCATGTCTGTGCACAAGCTGTTGATGAACTTTCACAGATGGATCTGACCTAGGTTAGTTTAGTACTTGATGGGAAACCACCTAGGGTATCACCACTGGCAAGTCAGAGGATATTCCTCTGAAATTAGCAGTGTTTGCATGACCACATTGGAAAAATAGTGACATTGATTGATGGAAAGAGATGTGTAAGTCTGGTGAGGGCAGCCCTGCTACAACTTAGTCTGTGTTTGCCCTGAGCTGGTCACCAAATACACCATTTGTGGAGTGTGACCACATGTGCATGAGGTGTTGTATTTACACAGAACATGGAGACACTTTCTAACCTAGGCCCCACACCATACACAGAGGCAGGGCAAAGGGTTGCTGGGATGACACAGAACCAAAGGGGGTGAACTTAGGGAAGTTTCTGCTGCCCTTTAAGGGAGTTGGGCTGCATTCCCTGGAGCCCATTCAGAGCTGCTGCAGTGTGTGGTGGAATTTGGAGACAAGATTTGAGGAGAGCAGCCACCTGCTCCTGGACCACAAGCAGGGCACTCCTGGAAAATACAGGAGAGGGAAAAGCAGCAATGACTGCCAGCACAGTGGCAGCTCTGCTGCTGCTGCAGGCTGAGCAGCATCTAGTACAGCTAGAGAAAAAGGAGGCACGTCAACAGCACTGCCACCGGATCCCCAGCCTTAACTAGAGGAAACTGAAGCCCTATTTCCACTGGGCTCAGACTGATGACTGGAAAAATGTTTCTCTGTTTACAGGAATTTGAAACCTTATAATTCTAAATTGCTTTCCCTCCCCCTCCCCCTCACTCTCTCTCCTGCAGCTACCCAATCACTGATGGACGCATTTGGAAAGGAAGGTTTATTCCAACTTGAAACCTCTGTAATTTAATAAGAAAAACAGTTTAGGAACAATAGGAACCACAGCAGCAAGATAAACAAAAGATTTAAAAAGACCGAGGCTAGAAAAGTTTTACTAAATGCCTTGAAATCAGAGATGCTGGTCTCCCAGGGGACCAGTAATAAGAAGACAACCACCTGATACTATCATGGGCTGAGCAGGAAATCAGCATCTGGAGGACAGAGCCAAGCTGGCCCAAGTCCTCATAGTAGCTTCTGTACAGCTGCCTGTATCAGACAGTGCTTCACACAAGAATCTTCAGATCTCACCCCAATCCTTAAATTTCATTGATTTAAAACCTGGAACATGAGCACTGTGGGCTGACATGTAGGGTACTGCTGTTTGCTTTTGAACAGCACAAAGGCTGTAACTTGTGTGCACTCTCCCCTAGATAAACACAAACAGAGAGCAGCATGTTCACATGCCATTATAAGAAAATACATATGAAATAAAGTATAGGTTAAAGAAAAAGTAAAACACTGCATTAAGAAGTAGGCCTTTCCATTTCCTAGGACACCCTTGGGTTTGGGTGAGTTTTCATTCTCAACATTGGTTTCATTTTCAGAGATGCAGCTGAATCTCCACTCTGACTAGAGGAAAATTCCTAAAATTTCTGTACCAAACAGAGGAACAGCTTATCCTTCTCTTCCTGTTCTAGTAAATCTAGCAGTATATGTGGAGCAGAATACAAATTATCACTCAAACAAGAGGAGGACATTTGGAGATGCTTCTCCGAGTCCCCCTTGGACTTGCTGCACTGGGTATGAGTTCACCTTGCTTTGAGTTCAGGAGCTGAATTCACGGGCACTTTGGATTCAAGAGGCATTTTCTCCAAACCAGCAAAATTCAGTAGTTCAAAAGAAAGCCTTCAGATTGCCTCCACTCTATATGGGATGTGGGTTAGTTTTATTACTACTTGTCTGTCTTGCATCTTGTCTGTCATCATTTATTAATGTCTTAATGCAAACATATGGGGGGTTTGCCATTTTTAGTGGTTTGTTTCTGGTTTGGACCAAAATTCTTAAGTGTTAAATGCAAAGCAGTGTTACAGAAGTTCTATTTGTGCTTTGGTAACTCTCTCTTAACTGAGGACATGTGGAGATTGGTGGGGCAGGAGCACAGCTGAGAGCTCTCTGGGCTGAGATGTGGTGGTGGCTGCCTGCACTGAGCTCCTGGCTACCACTGCCCAAACTAGCTCCCTGCAGAGTGCTTGTGTTGGCTCCAGGACACCAGGACATTGTGTCCCTAGTGCAGAAACAAAAGCTCAATATGCTGCACGTTGCCATGCCTTTATTTTTCCCTATTTCTCCCCCTCCCCTCCCCTGTCTGGAATCCTATTATGAATTATTTTGCAGGCTAATACTGAATTAATCAGCTGCATTAACTCCTTTTTATGAAAATAGAAACTGCAAGAGAGGTCAGAGTTTTAGAACCCAAAGGCAGAGGTGAAATGGGAAGGACAAAACCTTGTCAGCTCAGTAGGAATTTACCTTCTTCAGACCTTCCCCTTTTTCAAAATTGGTGCTGTTAAGTCTTTAGTATTAATTGGGGATTGTGTGTGCTTGAATACCACAGATGCATTATTTACCAGCAGAAATTTCTGGCAGGTCTGAAAATATCCTGAGATATTAAGTGAAGCAGGAACCTTCTGAATTATTCAGAGCCTGGACAGACAGCAATCATTGCTGTTGTTGTAACTAGTTTCTTATTTTAAATTATCATTTTCTGGTACTGTCTTGTGAGTACACCCATGCCTTCTTTATGCCTTCTCTCTTTTTTCCCTTATGTTCAGCATGATTCAACTTTCACAGATGTAACTATTGCCAAAGCCCCCTCCTCGCTTTGGATGGTTTTCTCATGAGAAGTAAATGGTTTTCATGGAATAATTTATTGCCTTCTCACTTGAGCAATTCCTTTAGGTTGGCTTGGACAAAGCACCAAGAAGCTTGTGCCCTTCTGAGGAGGCTGAGCCTTTCCCAGAGAAACAAGCTGCTCCTTTCAAATTTGGTTTTATATTTTGAGGCCCAGGTGTGGGAAGTTTTCTCCTAGGAGATTTTCTTTCTTCTTTCTCTTTAAATCTTGTAAATAGACTCCTCTGCTTCTTCAGTAATTACAGTTATTTTTGGAGCAGTGAATTCACATCAAAGCAGAAAGTATTTACTGCAAAATGCATAAGTGTAGGTGAGTACATTCCTGCACTATGGAGAACATTGAGTAGAGGGCTGTGCTGCACCCACACTCTGCATGCAGCCAGCTGTCCCCATCCTTAGGGGACTTGGCTCCTCTCTTCAGTGACAAAGTATTGAGGACTCAAAAATAGAGCCACGTTGTTGGCTTCTATGAGCTCTGCTTCAAGGAAAGTCAGTTCAAAAGTGCAGAGAACAGGAGTGGCCAAGGGGATGAGATTGATCCATGATCATTATAATCTTATCTTACATTCTTCTTTTGGACAAAATCTTTGTCCTTTCCTGGTGCTCAGGGACCAGAGCTTCCAAGGAAGCAAGTGCCCATCTCCAGAGTATGGGAGGAGTGTGTGTGAAAAGGGGGGCATATTTCCAGGTAACCCATGGCTCTTTCCAAAGAATTAGGATCTCTTTATTCCCCCCCAGTAGCCTGCTTTACTCTCTCAGCCTCACTATTAGAAAGAGATTTATTTTGGCCCTGCTTTTGTGCAGAGATATCCATTCATAATCCCTTCCCTCCATTTTATATGGCTTTTAACAAGTGAATTTGACAGGGGAAGCACTGCTGTTGTGATAGCTCTGTAGACTGAACTCTTAAAAGAAAAAAACAACCTATTGTCATTAGAGAAGAGCTGAGGGAGCACTGTTTGGATTGAGTTGAATCAGTCTGGGTGATAGGATTCAGTGTCCAGGGCTGAACTAGGGCTGAGCCTCTTGTTCTGCAGCAGTACAGTCCCACGAGCTGTTCCCCTGAGGATTCAGCTATGGTTACCAGACACCTTATCAGGATTGCCACAGCCTCTTGAGAGCTGCTGCATTTTTAGCTCAACCTTTCAGAGAGGGGCTTTTAAGATAACTTCTGCAGCTGAACTTTTTCCAGAAAATCACAGAATAATTTAGGTTGGAAGGGACCTCTGGAGGTTGCCTAGTCCAACCTCCTGTTCAAAGCAAGGTCAGCTTCAAAGTTAGATGGAGTTACTCGGGACCTTGCCCAGTCAAGTTTTGAATATCTCCAAGGATGGAGATTGAACAGATTCTCTGGTAGTGTAAACACTCCCAGGAATTTTTTTCCTATATCCTGTCTGAATTGCAGCTTATGGCAGTTGCCTCTCTTCTTCTTGTGCATCTGGGAGAGGAGACAGGCTTGGTTTTTCTATTTAGGTTGTATAAGATTGCAATTAAACACCTCCAGAGCCTTTTCTCTTGAATGCTAAAAAAGCTTGGACTTCATCACGTGCTTTTTTGTGGTGTGTCCCTGCTCTCTGATGTCTCATTGTCCCTCTTCTGCAATCTCTCTTGCTTGCCAATCTCTGCCCAGTCCTGGGGAGCCTCAGACTGGAGCCAGTACCTCTGATGCAGCCTCACAGGTACTGAGGTACCTCACAGGTAACCTCCCTGGGCTGGCTGGCTGTGCTGTTGCCAAAAACCCAGTACAATGTTAGTCTTCATTGCTGCAAGGGCACACAATTTATGTTTAACTTGATATCCACCAAGATGTCAGGTCCTCTTCTGTACAGCCTCTTCTGTCATGTAGCCAGGCTAACCCCAATCTTGCTGAAAGAACCCTTTGCCAGTGTTAGATTGGTCATATGTGCTGTGATAGGATTCTGGATTCAAGACTGGATAGCCACCATGACTTGGAAGTTCATAACTGAGGGTTCAGCTCTGAGATTCATGTGATGATCATGTCATGTGTCAGATTTTCCTCCACTGTCAGTAAATATGGTAGAGAGATACTGTCACAGGAGAAGGAACAGGAATAAAGACTGAAGGCTGTTGTAACTGCTGCTGTGTCAGGCCAAGAGGTTGCTGTCCCTGTTGTTGTGCCAGCATAACTGCAAGCATAATTGCTTCCCAGCCCAGTTCTGTCAAAATATTTGTGGTTAGTTTAAAGGCAGGGAGGGAGATGATGATGTTTGTGGAGAAAAGATAGGAAGACGACAAACAGTCTGCATTTGGCTTGAGGATGTTAACCTCTCTGATGCTGAAGGCAAGAAAAATTACAACTTTTTGGCAGTGATATACTCATGTTGCTGTGTCAAGGCATCTGGAACTCTCCATCAGGGCTGTGGACTAGGCAACTTCAAACAGCTTCCCAAGTGTTGTACAGTCTGAGATTAAAATAGAGCAGTGCTCCAGGGCATGCCCATGTCTGTGTGGCACCACAGGTGAAGGATGTTGGTTCAATGCTGACCCAGAGGGACCTTCAGTATGGAGGACCTAAATCAACCCAAGGTCTGAGAGACCATCAACCCACAGACTGAGCAGAGTAGCAGGGTCCTCCCCTTTGAAACATGACATCCTTGGAAAAGTCAGAGCATAAGGCAGCAGTGATGCCATGGGAAGTATCTTTCACGTCTCAGGTATCTGCAGATACCACTCTTTCCCACCTGGGTGTTTAGAAGAGGCTATTGAAAAGCACAGATGGTGGGTGAAGCTGAGTCCCACTGATTTTTGAAGGGCATAGAATTCCCTTGAGCATCTCTGAAAAAAGCACTTAATTAAATTAGGCTTGCAGTGGAGAGCTAAGTGGAATTAAAGGTTTTATGGATAGATAGGGTGTACTGTTTAATTGCACAGAAAATGGTCATTTTGTTTAGCTTTTGCATTCAGACCTGGTGTGGAAAGGGTGCATTTGTATGTCTAAAACATCAGCTTCAGATCCTTTTACTGGTGCACAGCTTGTTCTGGGATTACAGTATATTTGGGATGCTGCAAATAGAAGGCAGCTCAGGGCAGTGTTTTATGTAAGGTAGCACTCTGCACTATTTTTAAATTTTTATGATATGGCAGGATTGTTCTAGTGTTTTAATAAAATGAGACATGCTCTTCCTCTTCTAAAACAGCAGGAAAATCTAGTCTAGGGCTGCCCTGCTTGACAGCTTGTGGTAGGATTATAAAAAAGAGTTTATTCTGGGACTATATATAAATATTATTCGTGGGTGGAGGCTGGACAGAATTGTCTCATGGGTCACATCCAGTATGTAGAGCACCCTTTGCACAACTTTATTTTACAGCTTCTGGCTGACAGTGGCATAGGACTTTCTAATTTTTTATCAAAAAAAAAAAAAATCACAGTGAATCACAGTAAATGGTGTCTGTGGCTTTTTTTGCCTTTTGGAAGAGGGTGAGAACAGCTTTCAGCCTGGCACCTGGGAGATGTGCAGGGTGCACTTGTGGGGTAGATATCTCTATCTCAGCATCCTATAGCCCTGCTGTCTCACAGCACATGTCATGTATTTCCCAAGAAAAACCTGTCTGATTTGTCTGCCTGACAGTGGAGAAGGCAGATGGAGATAGGAGGTGATGGTTTTCTGCCTTCCTGTCCCCAATGCTGCTGTCCTCCTCATCTCACATGGACTGTAGAGTTCACCTGGAGCAGATGACTTCCTCTCCAAACATTAGGCATAATTGGGCTGGAGGCTGAGACTGTGCTTCCCATGTGCTATGGGCATTGCTGTTGTCATCTCACTACTTCTGTCCTCAAAATAAATCCAATTCCTTTCCAAAGGAAGCAATCTCCTTCATTGGATCTACTGATGTCAATGTAGCACATTTGTTTGTGACATCTCACTTTCTTTATGTCTCCATGCAGCAATACTGGGTATGTTTATGGGCCTGATTCTCCATGGGTTCTAAGTCCAGAGCCACCCTGTCAGAGTTAAAATAAACACGCACTCAATTTAATCATGTGAGCTCCAATAAACACATGTAGACTTCTTAAAAGTTAATTAGGACTTGCTCAGGTTTTGATAGTTTAACTGTGGTTAAATAGATTTTATCAGATTTTCCTGAATGATTCACCTCTGGGCTAAAAATAAAGCAGGAAGCAATTTACAAAAGAAGTATGTGTGAAAGCAGGAGTTTGGAGTCAAAGCATCTTCTCTTGCATAGTCAAAGTATTGCACGACAGCCCTGATAATTCTGTGTAAACAGCCTGATGTGGGAGAGACAGGGAGATGAGAAAAACAACAAGGAGCAGAATTTGGCAGATTTGTTTGTGTTACTCCTTATTTTTACTCTAGGAGCTGATGATACAAATTTACCTACCAGGGTTTTAAAAATTCAATAATGATTGAAGAAAACCTCACTGATGTAGGGAAGGACAAGGGGGGAAAAAAAGGACCTAAAGACGAGTCGTTAGAGATGCAAGGAAATGCTGCTGTGCTGCTGTTGTCTTCAGGCTAAATCTATTGGAACAGAGCACCATAAATTGAAGATTGATTGCTCCCTCTGCTCATTAGCTGTGTGAAACTGTGACTAAGCTTGAAGGTTAGTTGGTGTAGCACAGCATTATTGTTCTTGTTGCCTTGCTCTGAATCAGGCAGCCATGATTCACACATATTTCCTGCCTTGCTAGGTGCCAGATTTCCACGATTTTTTTTCCACGAGGGGAAAGATTCTTCAGCCTTGTACATCTTCTGGCTTCATTAATTTTTGCCTGGACAAAGGCAAAGTTATTGGAGTGGATCTCTTATTTATTAAAGGAATTGAATTTGTTCGCTAGACTAGACTCAGAATGTAGCAGGCAGCAATGTAAAGCGTGAAGGATGTAAGCCCAGTGGACAGTTTTATTTTAACAATGAAAATATGCAATCTGTCTCAGCAAAATACAGCTGCTGAGCAAATTAACTTGTGTTGAATGCTTATTGGGGGCCCACAGCTCATTCTTTTGTTCTTCCTGTTCAGCAAATGTTTTTTTCTGACTAAGAAATAATAGATTGTGCCTCTGTAGAGCCTCTCATCAGATGATCTCAAAGTACTTGGCAAACATTAATGGTTTACATGGGAGAGACTAAATCTTATAGAATATCCAGTGGATGGTACCTGGAGAGAGGTGAAAAGTAGATTGCAACTGCTGGACAGGGCTGCAAAATGTGAGGCTGATCTGAGTAACAAATACCAGCTGATGTTCTCTGGTATTAAAGCTGAGACATTTCTTTCTTCATTTATGACAACATTGAGAGGATATAATACTGAGGTATTAATTTATCTTTTTTTCCTCCCAAAGCTAAGGTGCTTGTCCCCCATGAAATTATCTGGATAATTTCACTGCAGTGTCTTAAGACCCCCAGCTCTACTCCTAGTCTTTGTTCCTGTTTTCCTATGCTGTTCCTATGGAAAGTAGCCCATCCCACCTACCAGCTGGGAATTTCCCCAACACATGGGCATTCTCTGAGTAATCTGAGATTGGCAAATGGCAGTGTGCTGCAGCCCCCACCTCATCTAAGCAATGAAGTATGTTAGGAGTGCCTGAATAGTCAGTATCAAAAGACTTCGAGCTGTAGCCTCTCCATGCTCTGTGTTGTCTGGGTTGCAGCCCATAGGCACTATAGGAAGCTAATTAGGAAAGCCCTGGAGTTGTGGTAATTTGAGGTAGGGACTGGAGTGGTTACCAGTCAAGTCCAGAATTAGAATAGAGACAATTTTCTCATGTCTTCTGGGTTGCTCCCACTTCACTGTCTTGACTTGAAACCTGTAGAAGGCACAGCTAACATTGCCTTGCTGCTGTGCTGTTCTTTTCATCCACTGTTCAAAACCAAACATGCAGAATTGCATGAAACCAAGAATGTGGATGTTATACAGTGGCCTGGACAGAATTCTGGATTTTGGAGCTGCATTTGGGCTAGAGCTGCAAACTTGATATTCCATTTCTAGCTGGCTGAAGTTTGCAGGAAGGAAAAATACTAACTACTGTATTAAAAAATTATCTACACAGTTCCTTAACTCATGGAGTGCTCTTCTCATTTTGTCCAAGGCAACAGAATTCTGAAACGGCAGTGAAAACACCACTGAATGGTCACTTTGGAAGCACAGTCTAATGGGGACAGTTCTGAGTGTTGATGATGGAGGACCTTAACATATGCTCTCTTTTAGACTCAAGCATGAATTCATTTGCAATGTAATTTTGTTATGAAGATCTGAGAAATATGTACACCATCATCTTTGTCCCAGCTCCAGACTAACCCTACGAGAGCTGGGGTTTCATAATCAGTTTCATGTGGTGCTAATCCAACCTGATGGAGCAGAGGGAGGAGAACAGGTCAGGACGGAGAGCAAGCCACTGAGTGCAGATCCCAAGAGAAAGAAGAAGACTTCATTTCCACTAAGAGATTTACATAATGTCAGGAAAAGCGATTTAAATGCAAATAGCCTGGTAAGATTGTTAGAAATTTCACAGTGGCTCTGGCAGCCAGGTGTAGCATAGAGAGAATGAGAGCTAAACAAATATTTCCTTCCTTCTGTGAGTTCATTTATTCACGACTCAAGTTCATTTCTTTGGCAGGTGTATTTTCCCCTTCATCTTAAAAAACCTAAAACAAACAAAAACCCACAAGAAGGTTGGCTGCCCCCTCCTTCCTAAGCACGCTTCTTTTGCTTTATAGCAAATCACACACCCACCTGCAGACAGTGAATAACTATTCCAGGTGTGATGTAATATATTTATTGAATTTGCCACCAAGTTCAATAAGGTGAGGTAAACATCAGTGTTTTAGAACAAATTCTCTTCTGCCTCTCTTCTTGTATCATTTGTTGCACACAAATACAGGTGTTTCGGGAAATCTCCAAATCCCTTTTTGACTCTGCCTGTTTTAAAGACTTCATAAACTCTATTAAATTTGCAGCAGAAGTTCAGGATTGGCCTTTCTGGAATACCCTTGGGGAAAGCAAAGCTGAGGCACAGCACAGGCTGCCAAGGAAATGCCCCTCATAGAACCCACATGCAATGAGGCTGAGGCAGTGCCATTGGAGACCTGAGAGACATCTCAGGCTGCTGTGTTGATGTTGAAGGCAAGAGGGGGCTTTTTGTTTTTGTTGTAGTAAATACCAAACTGCCTTGGTGGGATTCTCCTGGTGCATGTGAGAAAAAGACACTGGATAAGCAGGGGAAAATATTGTTTTGCTTATCAGGTTTATGGGTACAAGTTTTGGATCAGGCATCTGCTTTTTTGGCTTTTACTTTGGAGGAAGCAAATATCCTCAGACAGGATGCAGGGATGATCTGATCTGACACTGCTGATCTGGTCTTGTAGCTACAGCTTTATCCTGGTTGTGGGTTTGCTCTGCTAAGATTCTGGAAAGGTCATTTGAAATCTTAGCAGCACTGAGATCCAAAGATCTTTTCACTATTGATTAGTGTTTGCTCAAGTCTTGGTGCTTCAGTTTCCCTCACTGTAAAATTAAGATACGAATGTTCTCTAGAAATAAGTGAGGGTCTGTTTGTTTGCTGTTGGTACAATTGTGATGTGGGGATCCACTCCTAAAAACAGAAAAGAAAGAATTATAAAATTTGTTTTAATGACTCACCATTTACTGCCAAAACAGTGCTAGGTGTTTTGCCTTCATGCTATAGAGGATGTTTGCAGTAGGTCCTGTTAGCAGAGAGCTGATATAAACATTATTTCCTCCAGAATTAAATGATGAGCAACTTCTCAATGAAAAGAATGAACTGGAGAAAGGATCTGTTTTATTTTGCTTATATCCCAATACCTGGACAAGTTAGAAGTATGTATCTGTTGGGCAAAGAGGACATTCATCCAGTACAGACATTACTTAGAGACAAGTAGCCTAAATTTGTACTTTGGGACTTAGGAAGGACTCCATTATTGGTCTGTTGCCTTGCTGGCCATGTGTCACCAGTTTAGAGGGTGGTGATGGAGTGGGCATCAGAATATTGAAGACATCTCCCTGCACTGGTAGGGATTCACACTAATGGGTGACAGACTTTTCCTCATGCAATTTTGAGAACATTTGCTTAAGCAGGGACTTGCATCCCAGCTTTCAGGACAAGGACAATCTAGATCTGAAGGCAAGCTTGGGTTTCTGGTGAAAATACTGGTTTCCCTTCAGAGACCTCCCCAGTCAGCCCAACCTGCTGCAGTGGCAGGTACTCTGTCTGGTGACCACTTGGTATCTCTCTCAAGAGATGAAGTTTGGCTTTTGAAAAGCCTCCATTCTAAGAACTTCTTTGGCTTGGCCAAGATGTTAGCTACTGCCCTGGCTGTGATTCTCTGCTCAGGGTCCCTGCAGAGACAAACAGCTTCTTGAAGGCTATTTTGGTCATTACTGATCCTGTCTGGATTTGAAAGATCTTCAAAGACTATGTTGTTTCCTTTGTGTCATGGGCCTGCTCTGACACTGGGAGATGTTTTTGGGTTTGTTTTTAGATTTAGGTCTCTTTTACCCTTGTGAACTTTTTCTTTCTCCACATTCTGCATTTTGCTTCTTGACCTTTCAGCCAAATGGCTCCAGTTGGAGTCACTTGGCTCAATAAAATGTGAAGTTGTCTTAAGATAAGGACTTGAACCTCCACCTCGCTGATGACTGCACTTACTCTTTACTGCAGCCATAACAGTGTTTGGAGCCATCCATACCTTTTCTCTCCCTCTCTGCAGATCTTGGCTAGAGCTAGTCCTACTGTATCCATACAACTGGAAAAAATCCCCATGAGAAATGTAATATAACATGTAATATGTGAGCACAATCTAATCTAACAGTTATTGTCACTTGTGAGGGCAGATGAGATTAGTCACCATGGGAAAGGTCATAATAACAGAGATCAGCCATCATGTGGTGTTTACATGCACTGATTGGGGGTTTATTGCCAGATAGAAAGACACGGGAGGAAAAGTTATCACAAAGGTGATGTGATTATAAGTATCCCTGCCTATTGTAATGGGATTTCTCCTGCTAACAGAAGAATGTTTGTGAAGGAATCCCCACTTGATTCTGTATTTTTGCATGTTCCATATAGTCATACACTTGCTTTGATCTCCAATGAAATGGTGATATTAGGAGTAGTAGTTTGACCTTTGTTAGCTCTCAAATTTAAATACAGTCAATTAATGATCTTATATAAAAATCTTGAGGCAATAATAACATAAAACCTTGCAGAAATAAGATTCTATTTTTAAGCATTGCCATAGTTTTTCTCTCTGGGATATGATTTTATAGTACTTTTTTGGTGTGGTTTCAGTTTTCTTTCTTTCTGCTGTGTGTGGCCAGATCTGCTCCATTAGTGAGACAGAGAGGGGGAGGGAAACTTACTTTTCTTGGTAACAATATTTATACATTTTATATGCTTAATTCTACACAAGTAACCCAGATATTATTAAGAGACTACATGCAAAAAAAAAAAAAGGACATGAGTAAAAAATTAGTAAGAAGCAAATGACTGAATAGATAAATTACCATCCTAGGAGAAAGGTCTTCCCTGCCATGCTGAGTGTACTTCTATAGGTACAGTGCTGCTGGCTGAGAGTGAATAAAAATACAGTATCTTGACAAAGCAACAATCACTCACTTGTGATAAAGGATGTTCTGCTACTCCTAACCCAGATCCTGCTGTCAAATAGGCTCTAAAGCTTTGCTTGGTTTCATTTTCTCTCTCTAATTCATTGTTGTTCACTTCAGACGGGGTTAATCAATACTCTGAAGAGTATTTTTAGATTCTGTGGCAAGTTGACTTACACCCTCAAGGCAAAGAGGAAAGTTTCCAGGTCTCTCTCAGCCCTTTGGTAGTTTTCAGAGTAGCTCTGTGGGAAAGTGACATACTTTAATAGCACTATATTTTATCCTTGGTTTGCTACTAACAGGCTAGGGTTTTTCAGGCGTCTCACTAATGGTGGATAAACATGATTGAAACTGCCATTATATGGGATGAAATGGTTTTAAACCTTGTTCTCCTGATTTTCAGTGGCTCCTTTGCTGCAGATGTTTTCCTTTTGCAGCACACTCTGGGCTGAGCATCTCAGAAAGCCTTCAGTCCTCTCACCCTAACCATAGCCTTCCCCTGATCTAATCTGTGCCTCCAATGCCCATTGAGATCCAGGTCCAATTTGACTCAGTGTTCCCATGCTGAGCAGCACTCCAGCCTGCCAGGCCCTTGGTTCCCTTCTAACCCTGCCTCACAGCTCTGGCTGCCCTCTGTCTGCTCATCCTGGCCCCATCCCTCCTCTAGGCTGACCATGATACCTGCAGTGAATCCAGCTCTGACTTGGGCTTAACAGGGTACCACTGTGGTTCATGAAAACCAACCCATCTGCTGTATTTCCCCCATTGTATCAGACAATAGCACACAGGTCCAAAGTGTCATGCCTTAATAGACAAGAGATCACCACGGGGCCATGCTGCCCATCCTGTGCTTCTGCCAGCCCCAAGGTTGGCAACTCTGAAGGTACTTTTATCTTTAACCTCTACCTGTTTGCTTGGCTGGGATGTGAACGGATCACTGCACCCTTGTGCTAATTACAGTTTAATAATTAGTGCCTATCAAAATGCCACCTTTCAACTGCCATTCATTTTGTTCTTTGCTTGACAAATAGATTCATCTTTCCCTCACTGCAGCCACTCTGTTCAAGGGTGACAGCTAGCATTTCTTAATTTCACATTCAGTTCCTTCTCTACCCTGTACTTGAACCCCTCAGTGGTTTCAGTTTTGCTCCCCAAGCTAAAAGATACAAATCACTTTCAGCAAGCTTGTAAAGAGCAGAAAACATGCTGTGAATAAACCAAGCCCATGTTTTTGCTGTTCAGCTACATCACTCCTCCTCCTGCAGAACAAAAGCAAAGGCAGTCAGTGGTCAGTGCCATTTTAGCTTGTAGAGATTCATTTAATGTGTTTTCACAGGAATCACAGAGCCGAAGGTACAAGAGGCTAAAGGGAGGCCATTCTCTTTTCCCAGGATTTTAGGTGCATTGAGATGGAAGAAAATGGCTAAGGAATTGTAAAGTCAGAGATTTCCTGACCTTTAGCCTGATGGTCAAACTGGTTGTCAAAACCAAGCAGTATCTGGCACCTAAGCTAGTGTCTTGGTGACTTTGAAGCCTGGATAAGTGTCCCAATCCCTAACTGAATGTTAGTAGCAAGGTTCATATGTTCCTGCTTCTGCAGCAAAATGCAGTTGTTGCTGAACAACAATGTGTGTGTGTATTGAGGGACTGTGCACCACCAGCAGCTGGTGAGAGAATGGATCTGCTTGTAGTGTAAATCAATGTTCAGAAAGGAGATGAAACTTGATTTGAACAGTTTTCAAGGATTTTTTTGTGCTACGTCTCATTAGTGTTATTTACAAGGTTACAGCAGTGATTAATTAAATGCTGCAGACCAAGGTCTGTGTTATGTGAGCTTTGAAAACCTCCATCACTTTTTGCAAGGGGATATTTGATCAGTTCTTTTTCATTTTACTTCGTTTTAATCGGCACAATCAGACCCTCACTGACAGTAATGCTTTAAAGCTCCTTTATCCTTCCAGCAGTGGATCAATAAATGTTCATCTCTCCCTGCTTTCTGCCCATTTGTGCATCTGTCCTCCAGAACTGGAGAAGTTAGGACTTTTCCCCAGGGCAGCTGAAGTCACAGCAGCCCAGGGTCATGTCTCTGCAGTGTCAGAGATAAACATCCAGAAGAGCTGCAAATAGTTACTGCACTGTCACTTTCTGTACAGTTCTAAGGTTTAAAAAAAAATAAAAAAATAAAAAAAATTAAAAAGGTGTTCCAGTGGTCATTAAAAAAATAAAGGAGAAGTGGTTAATGGTGTTGCAGCAGGAATGAGGATATGTCAGACTTAAAGCCAAAAACAGGGTGGGTGCCTGAGGCAGCATCTCCCTCCCCTCCAGGCTTTGGTGGGCAGTGGGGTTGGACAGGCTGGGCATGCTCTGCTCTGCCCTGCCCTCACCCCTCAGGCCCCACGGGGAAATGGGACTTGATCCTTCAGGTCTGGTTCTCACTGGCAATTGAAGCTACAGAGCTCACCCTCCTTGGCACAGCTCACTGCAGACCTCAGCCATGGGGTACAGGGAGGCTGGAAACAGAGGGTGGTTAAACCAGCTGGGAAGCAGCAGGTGCTGTGGATGTGGAAGGGACTGGTGACTGACCCATGCTCTGAGATATCTCCTACCTACTTGAGGCAAGGAGCTCCATAAACTGCTGATAGAGTCACTTCTGAGGGACTTTTCTGCTTTTGTAGTGGGTGAGATTTCCTGCTGAAATGCTTATAGTTCAGGTTAAAAATGTAATGTCTCCTCAAAAGGTCCATGCCTCTGAAATACATATGTTAATCTGATTCCCCTAGTCTTTAACCACCATTATGAACATGGGAAAGTTGTTTTTTTTTTTAAAAAAAAAGGCAAAATGAGAATGTGTTCACATCTGAGTTTGAGACAGACCATTAACCAGCTCCTTGCCTGGTCTGATCAAGGGGGATTGCACAGCTCCTGCCAGGTCAGAACAGCTGCCGCAAGCACAGTCAGAGCCACAGAGAAAAGGCAGCACTCACATAACACTAATTATACAAATCTAAATAATCACACTAGTAAATGGTAAAGTGATAGTGTAAGAAACTCCCTGCTTCCTGGTGATACTGTGCTGGATTAATGCAACAGGACAGATAAGAGCTGTTTGGGGAAGCAGAAAGCTTTCCTGAGGCTAGTACCCCATCAGCTCAGCAATCCAGGGTCTCCAGGCACCACGTGGGCACCCAGCTCAGCTCCCTTCTCCTTCACTGCAGCTCTGATGGGGCTCCCTTCTAGCCCAGCTGTTAAAGAGCACTGAGAGACAGAGACAGGAGCATCCCCAGCAAACCCAGGCTGCTGCCAGAAGGGAAAAGACTTGGAGACAACATACATGTAACTTTTACTATCCTGATCTTTTCTGCAATGTTTGTTCTCACATTAGCATCAACAAACTGGCTCTGACCTTGCCTGTTGATGCTTTAAATGCCCTGTTACACAGCAAGCATGGGAATGAGTTAGTCACATGGAAAGTACTTAGTCTCACATGGGCTGTTCATGTGCAGAGAGGAAGAAAAAAAAACAGTCTCACAAATACAATAATCTCTGCAGGAATCTCTCTCTCTCCCCCCCCTCTTCTGCAATGATGAAATACAGGCTGGATTTTTGCTTTAAGGTAGAATCAAATCAGGGTTTCGAGTCCTTTGAAAAAAACAGACATATCAATACTTGATTTCTTCTTAACAAGCACAGCATTAGCTCTGTGACATGGATTTTTCTTCCCATATTTAACACATGATACTTGTGCTACCTC
Organism: Turnix velox; assembly: GCA_013400935.1. Taxonomy (NCBI): domain Eukaryota; kingdom Metazoa; phylum Chordata; class Aves; order Charadriiformes; family Turnicidae; genus Turnix; species Turnix velox. The sequence continues at coordinate 456,817 of VZTY01021134.1, read as the reverse complement.
AGCTCAGGGTAGGGGAACAGTCTAAAAAATGAAAACCCAAAAAAACCTCTGAGGGGAGACACAGGCAGAACATTTCCCCTCTGGGTGGGCTGTTCCCAGGCCAGAGGTGAGCTGCCAATGTCTCTGGAATTTGTGGAAATGTGAAGAAGAGGTAGGTTTTCTGGCTGTGATGCCTCATTTCCAGAGTCACACACTCAGCACAGTCTCAAGCCAAAGCCACTGCAATATGCTCTGAAACATGCTCTTTTACACTGCCAGACACTTTCCTTGATCTTCATCAAACAGACCTGAATTTTCCCAGACACAAGGCACTCCTACTTTAACCATAAACCTTCTTTAAACACAAAACCTGCATGAAAGCAGCAGGTTTGGGTGTGGGTAGCACGGATGCTTTTGTTGAATAGATCGATCTGTAAAACTCAATGGGTTCTCAAGGCTTTCATTTCCGTGTGATGGCTCTGCCAGGTAGCAAATTCACTGGTGACACCCAAGAAATTCTTTCCATATTTCAGGTAAACCACAGCAGGTGCAGAGACAACATAACATTTCCTCATCTGGAAAACCTTCATGAGCAACTGCAGAGGTATTTAATTGAGTTGTGAGAGGTTACTTTCTTTTGTTCCAGCTCCCAGAATAGCCTCTTGCAGTGGGACTTGGCAGCTGAGACACATGTGTGGCATTAGCCCTGCATGGTGCTGGTCTTCGTGGTCAGAGTCCAACCAGCTCCCCATGGGTCCAGCTTCAGGGCCTTGCTGCTGGTTTCTTCCTTCCCCTCCATGCTTAGATTCATAGAATTGCCTAGGTTGAAAGGGACCTTTCAGTTCAGCCATCAACCTAACTCTAACAAGAATGATCCCTAAGCCATACCTCTAAGCACTATGTCTGCCTGTCTCTTAAATACCTCCAGGATGGTGTCTCAGCCACTTCCCTGGGCACCCTGCTTGTGCCTGGCTGGATAGAACTGTGTGGCTGAAACTAGCCTTGGTCTGATAATGACCCTCGGGCAAAGGGTACATCAACTGGGCTGGTGCCATATGTCTGGGTGCTTCTGGGTTACAAGGGTCCCGTGTTCCTTATTCACCCATCTGCATGGCCACAGCCCTTCTTCTGCCAGTGACAGATTAGTTGGCTGATCTTCCCCGGCCAGGTCGTAGCCCAGAACTCTGGCAGCTCTGGGCACCGGTGATGTTATCTCTCTCCCAGCCAAGTGCCAGCATCAATCATCCCCGTGGGATTTCGGGGTAACCTTTTGTTTGGCTGCTGTCTCCATGCCTCATTGCTGCAGCCGACAGGGCTCCTATTTACGACTTGTGCCTGCATGTGTGTGTGAGCCTCTTCCCCCCACCACTGCCATCCCTGCCCCTCTGTGAGAGCATGGACTTTCTGCTCCCTGAGCATGTACCCACTGCCCCCAGGATGCTGGGAGAGGTGGGAGAGGAAAGCAGTAAATCTGCCTCCATCTGACTAGAGATTCTGCAAAATTTCCACCTGTATGTTCTTTTTAATGCTTTTATGCTTTGACTCTCTGGAAGAGTGACTGTCTTGGCAATTTGTAGTTTGAGAGCTTCTTTACCTGCAGTGCTTGCTCTTTTTGGAGCTGAAGAGCCACAAACCCACATCAGTGGTGCAGCAGCAGACACCATTCAGTGCTGCAGCGCTTCAGAGATCTGGCAATCACTCTTGCTTTCCTATTCTGCCCAATGCCAGCTGGCCAATAATGTAATTTTTTTCCCTTCTGCTGTTAGAATATGATTTTATGTGAGTGCAGGGGTTTCTCCTGCTCCTCAGTGCAGATCTTCATGGCAGAACTGATAGGGGCTGGTGGTATGTACACAGGCAGGCCTGCAGGGTTTGGCTCCACAATGGCCAGGCTCCTGGGGACAGCAGGAGAGCTGTGATACCATTATCTTCCTGAAGAGTCATGTACTTTTTTTGGAGCTGCTGAGACAAAATTTCAGCCGTGCCTCCCCAAGCATTTATTCAGAGATTGTCTCTTTCCATCCCAGCCCTTAGACCGAAAATACCACGTAGCAGAATTGAGTCCTGATTGGTTTTGACAGTCTTCTAAAAGTGGTTCTAACTATAATTTTGCTCACCAAAGGATTTTCCCCGGCATGGGCTCCTTCAAAGAGGTGGGTTTGAAAAATGAAAAGGGGAATCTAATCCATTGTTAGCAATGATACTCAAAGGTGATGTGCAACTCCCCCTCCTCACTGTGTATTTATATATAACATAATAGAACAAATGATGAAAATACACCTGGGAGCCCACAAAGAAAGCATGACAGTAGTTGCTCATGGCATTAATCTACTCTCAGTACGTTTGCCACTCATGCAGAGAGAATCCAAATGGGACTTTCTACCATTTTTTAAAAAATACCTGTCATTTTAGTACAATTGCAGTAAAATCAGACTGTATTTTGTATGCTGAACTTGCAGGGTACCACAAAATAAGTTCCTGAATGAGCTCATCTAAATGCACTGCCTTTCACACATGGTAATGTAAATCTTAACATAAAAAGGTGTTCTACCAAAATGGGAAGCATAAGGTCCTCCTTATTCTGGGAGCATGCAATGCTAATATACATTGCAATGATAAAAAAAAAAATCTTGACTCCTCGCAGGAGATGTGATAGTTTTCTGATTGCACACAGGAACTGAACCCCATTTTTGACCCTCTGCCAGCTATATGTAATCCATGGACAGTCTTGTGTCATTCCTGGTTATTTACTGTGTGTTGCTCCCTCTGTAATTGCTGATGAAGGTGACGTGGAGCTGTGTGTGGCTGTCCCTGCTCACACTGCAGAGGTGGTTCCGTTCATGTGCTCAGTGCTGCAATGGCTCAGTTGCTTTTACCCAGTCTTGACATTTAGTGTCACCTTGGTGATTTTCTGGGTTCTGCAAAGTTAGCCTGAGCTTATAAAACACGATCTTGGAAGCGGAAAAATCACTTTTGTGAAAAAACTACTTAGTGAAAACAACCTTTATCCCTTCTCATTGCTCTCTCCTAATCCAAATCTGCTTTCCAGATTCAGCTGATAGGCACAAGAGTTTGCTGAATAGCAGTGAATATTTCAGCCTATGAATTGTTTGCAAATTGGGTACTTTGATGATCAGCAGTGGGTGATGGGCTGCCAGGATCTCAGTGCTGCTCCCAGAAAAAGCAGCTGCAGGCTTGGGAACTGGAAAATGCTGTCAGACTGTAGCAGGTGACTGGTTTAGAGAATGTCTATTAAATACATGAGGGGCACTGGATTTTGATAGTGCTGTAATAAGTCCTGACAAACCCTGAGGCTGGACTTTATGAGGATCACAACTATATGAAGAAGGAGCCAAAATACCTGTGCTTGAGAAGTCATGTTGAGTGCAGGGTATAGTTAGAGTAAGGGGAGAAGCAGCCCAAGAACTAAGTGTTGTAGTTAGCACCTGAGATTTCACCAATATCTGGCTGTTAACTGTTTGATAGTAAATGATAAAAGTTGTTTTTTTAGAGGAGAAAAAGCTCTTCCCTGTGGAAGCTGTTCAAGGCCTTCTGTAGCTAGCAACTTCTTGTCCAGCCATTGCTGGTTACAGGGGCCACAAAAATGTTAAAGAGTTTTTTTTAGACCTTCTTCCTTTCTCCTTGGCAACTCCAACCTGTCGTGCTTGATTCTCAAGACACCTTGTTAGGCAGACCCTCCAGTTCTGGCTGCTCTAGACTGCACTAGCAGGTCTGAGCAGCCACCTGCAATGAGCTATGGTGTCAGGTCTTAGGGATGACTTGTGTCCTGTGGTCACTCCTTTGCTCTCCAGAGAAAAATAACAGGAAAAACAATAAGTAGATCTTTGTCTTTTAAATTAATGTATGTTAATTATGAAGATTTTGGGAAGGTTTTTATTAATTTTGAAGCTTTTGAGAATTACAATTCTCACCTTCTTCCCTCAAACCAGTTCTCCCTGCCTTGCTCCCCCACCAGGCACATCTCCCCAACCTGGGCCATACTTAATTCCTAGGGAACCTTTTGTACATGTCCCAGTCACGTGCATTAATGGAAGAATAAAAACTGTTGTCCTGTTTCAGAGGTCACTGCATCCAGAGCAAACTCCCCAGCATGCTGCAGGATAAACAGCATGGTCCTCAGTTACTGTGATGTGATTCTCTGTCTGTTCTGTGGGATTTCACCTCAGCAGGACCATTCCAACGCTATCTCCCAGCCATGTTTACATGAGGTGACTGTCCCCCTAGCCCCCTCATCCCTCCTCAGAGAATCTCATTCACTCATTAGGCTTTTCACTTGGAACCATTCAACCTTGTTGCTTTGATTTTGTAACAGGCCAAACTCCAAGTCCTAGCAGGATAAACAAGATTGCATGGCTAATGATTTGTGAGCTCAGCCTGAATGCAATTTACTGCAGAAACTCCAGCTCATGAGACTTTGTGACCTGCTAATAAAGCACTTTTGGTGGAGACTGTACAAATACAAAGGACTTCATGGCCTCTGATTCTTGGTTCATGTCACTCTCCCAACTAGCAGAAATGTGGGTTGAAAAATCTAGTGATGGCTGTTGGAATGAGACAAGGTTTCACCCCAGTTTGATCTCACGATGTGTAAGGGAAGCTCATTTATTTATTTTACAAATTGTCTGCTTGTAGCCAGAATAAAAAGATGTCCAGTAACTAAAATGGGATCCTGGCCTTATCAAGCTGTAAGTAACCATAAGCATCATTACATAGTAATGCCAGGCTAATTGATGTCAGGAACTGTGACTCAGCTTCACCTCCATTTGTTCCCTGGGCAGGGGCCACGGGGCCACAGTGCAGTGTGTCACATGAAGGTAATCTGCTGGGGCAATCCATTGGATTAAGCATTTCCTCAAGAGCAGAGGTTTGTAACTGGCTCTGTCTCTTCACATTTAACCTTGGGCATGTCACTGTGATAGGAAAAAGATAACCATTCTTTGTGAAGAGAAGAGCCTTGAGAGTCTTATAGTCGTTATTTTAAGTTGTTTTCAAGACCTTAACCATGGTCTGGGTCTGGGCATCCTGATGCTGTTTTTTACCTATAGGGTAGTCCCTCTGCTGACCTCCTTATCTGGTGAAGTTCCCACTGGTGCCAGGAGAAAAAAGCAGATCTACAACCAAACACTGAAAATCAGCAGCCTCTCTTCTCCTTTTCTTTACATTGCTGTAAATATGAGGGCTGAGCTGGGCTCATGGCTTTGTTTATTTGCTGAGATTCAGAGGCCACCTTCATTTTATTGATTGCAGAGAGTCTCCCTCCTCTCATTCATGGGTGCTATCCACTTCCAGATTTTCAGATGGGATGATGAGGAAATGTCTGGTTATCCATTTCTTTGTCAGAGTCAGAGACCTCTTCCAAACACAGCATTAGCTGACACAGGCAGACTGCTAGCTAGGCAAACACTGGGCTGTGTGTCCTGTTCCAGTAAATACCTGCATTTGATTCCAAAGGGCTCCATTGATTAAAACCTGCTCCCCCCACAGACCCGGGCAACAATCGTCACAATAGGACACTGAGCCATTAAACATTACAACACAAAAATGCTTCTGCAGCCTTTCATATTTGTTGCTGTTCTTATTATTGAGATCTGGGAAATTACCCATCAATCATTCCTTAAGCTGCTCATGGAAGTTTTGCTGAATGTGGGGTCTGAGCTTGCTGCTTTTAATACTTACTCCTGAAAAAGAAATAAAGCCCCAGGAAGCCTGTTGTGCTTCCATTAGGTTCACAGAATCATAGGGTTGGAAGGGATCTTCAAAAGCCATCTAGTCCAACCCCCCTGCAGTGAGCAGGGACATCCAGCACTAGATCAGGTTGCTCAGAGCCTTAGCAAGCCTGGCCTTGAATGTCTCCAAGGATGGGGTCTCCACCACCTCTTGGGGCAGCCTGTGTCAGCGCATCACCACCCTCACGGTGAAATACTTTTTCCTAATGTCTAAAGTGAACTACCTTGCTCTAGTTTAAACTCATTCCCCCTTGTCTTATTGCTATGGGCCCTGGCAAACAGCTCCCCAGCTTTCCTGTAGCCCATTCAGGTATTGGGAGGCCATCATGAGGTCTCCTCAAAGCCTCTTCTCCAGGCTGAATAGCCCCAGCTCTCTCAGCCTGTTCTCATAGGAGAGGTTATTCAGACCTCACATCATCCTCGTGACCTTCCTCTGGACCCTCTCCAATAGTTCCATGCCCTTTTTATACTGAGGACTCCAGAGGCTGTCTCAATACATGTTATTTCCAGCCTGTTTCAAATGCACTAATACTAGCACATGAGATAAGATACACAATTTTGGATTCTTTATTGCAACATTTCCTACAGGTGTCGTTTTTCTCAGACCTTGGAGTAGATTTGCATGATGTCCATCCTTGATAACTTTCTAGCCATATGTTGCTATGGCAAATACCTTTATGAAACTAAAAATAGAGAGCAGTTTGGATCAGGCCAGATCTGACCCAGAATCTTCACTTCAGCAGTGGATCAGAGTGGAAGGAATGTATAGATAGAAATCTATGAAGCAGCCCAACAGCCAGTGATACCTCCTTGGCCTCTGGAATAAAGTGGTTAACTGAGGAGCTGGATGTGAGGTACTGGAGTCCTGATCTTTTAGGGCTCAATCTCACTGTGGGTGGTAGCTAAGATAATTATTTGGAATGACAAGTAATACTAAAGGTGACTCCACCTGCTAATTGCAGAGTGGTAAACTGGGACTGAAGTCCCTGCTGGTGTACAAAACAAGGGGGGGCTGCCTCAGAGCCAGGAGAATGAAGGTTTGGCCACACAAGGAGGACAGCCATGCCTGAGAAAATATAAGGGAGCATTTCCAAAGACATATGAAACCAGAAGGAAGAAACGAAACAATTAAAAGGAATTTGGAGACAGTGGCAGGAGAGCTGGTATTCACTTTCCCATCTCCAGCATTTAGGATAAGATGAATAGTGCTGGAGTGGCTGAATAGTTTGAGATGGAAAAAGCCTTGCAGTTGCTGGAGTTTAGATCAAAGGGAAATGTTTGCTTTTGAGTCTTGAGATTTGATTTTCTCAGTTCTGGGTTAGATCCCAAAGCAGACTCTGCTTATTTCCTTGTTTAGATGTGGCCAAAAACCTCGTAAAACCAGCCACTGCTGCAGGAGTCTGACGTACAATATTGTGGGACTTACGAGGGCAGTGACTCATGAGAATCCCATCATTTTGTGGAAGGATCTCTCAGATCATCTTTTATGTTAATAACAGCTTTGAATCTGAACCTGAATTTTGGGCGCGATTTAATTCCAGATCTTTCAGTCGTTCTAAAATTAGCTTCCCTTTTCAGATGACACGTATGTGGGGGGAGGAAGGAGGAGGAATAAAAAGTCGTCACAAAATGTTTGCTAATGAAGGGAATGAAGCACCTGTGATCTCACAGGCATTATTTCTATTTTCAAAGATGAATGCAAAGTCCATTGGGTGGAATTTAAACCGCTGTCGCTGAGCTAAGTGTAGGAACACGGCGTTACTATGGAAAATTCCCGATTAAAGTCTGCAAAGAATTTCCTATGCAGAGGCTGTTTATTAATAGGTACCTTGGCCTTGCATCTGACATTGACAATTCTGCCCTTTAAACGCATCATTTTGCAAGCAGTGTACTAAAATGCCACACCACTTCTTTTTTTTTTGGGGAGATGAAGAGGGAGCCTGTCCCAGCCCTCCCCCAGCAGTAACCACTGCTGCAGTTTGCTTTGCTAAGGGCAGGAACAAAAACTGCAACCATGAAATTATTTTAACAAGACCATAAAAAAAAAAAAAAGACAACAACAACAATTTGCCCAAGTGATGCTTGGAAAAAAAAAATAAACTCTTCTCTCTAAACTAATTAAACTGTACTATGTGTCCTTGTGAAGTTCCTGGTGTTTTTCTGGTTCACTCAGTTTCAATAGATGCACAAGGACCGGAGCCAGAGCTCCTGAGTGACTAGTTCAGAACAAAAGCAGGTCTCCTGAGTATTCTTGAGCAGGCAGCAAATTGAGGGAAAGTTATTTTGGGTTAATCAATGTACTTCAGTTGCAATCACATTTAGCTTCTAACAGAGGAGCCTGCAAACAAGGAATTACTGTTCTGAGCTCAGCTATGGATGGCACTAGAAAGTGTTACTGGCTAGACTGCGCTCTTCTCAATGCCTTTTCTTTTTTCCCCCTCTTCCTTCTTTCTTTTGAGCCCTGAATTTGGTTTGGCAGTTTTACGTGTCCTCCCCATTTGCATTTCCCCCTCTGTTTATTTATTTATTTATTACTGGCACCAAGAGCATGGGAAATTATTGGCAGTTGCTTAAAAGTCCCCACAGGGGAGAATTCTTACCATGTTCTAGCCAGGCCTACCCTATGGAGCTAAAGCAATGGTTGATCAGTGCTCAGCTTCCCAGCAGTAAATCCCTGATTTATGCAGGTTTATGTTTATGAGGGCTGGCACTGGAAATCACTGAGGTGTTGCAAAGCAGGGGGATGGGAAACTCCAGCATCCTAGGGGGCAGGGGGGATGCAGGAGAAGGTGTTTGGATCAGACTCCCAGGTGAGTTTAATGGCATCTATTTAGGTGTGTAAATGTAAAATTATAGTAAAATAAGAGCTCACAGAGACCACCTAGATGAGGACCCCAGTGCGAGGGGTGCTGTGGGCTGCTGCAGTTTTATTGTCTTCTGCACCAGTTTTGGGGCATGGGTACCACCAAATGCCTGGAGCAGCCACACTGAGGCTTCCTGGCCCTGTGACCAGAAGCTTTCATAGGAATTTACGGCCCTGAAAGCCATCGTCTGCTAAATGGACTTCTAAATCTTTGCTCCTGCTGCAGTGTTTTATTCATTCAGCCACTCCTTGCCATTCATGTCTGTGCTATTGCACTACAAAAATGCCAGGAGTCTGGGCACTCAGGCTTTGCTGGAAGAACCAGTTCAATAGATTCGTATCTATTGGTTCAGGCAGAGCCACAACTCTCAGTGCAATCCTCCATCTTTGCAGATCACAGACTCTTCAACCCCAGTGAGGATCCTGCCTGGTCACATGCCAGTAAGCCCCCCCAGCACTGATGATTCCTCCACTTTTTCAGAACTTGGTTGGTTACCATGTTGAGATGCACTGAATTCATGCAGGAGTTTAGCATTCCTGAAGCAATGGTAAAAGGTCTGTCCCTCAAACTCTTGCAGCTAAAGGTTTATCTGGACAAGCAAAAATCCAGGCAGATTCCCAGCCAAGTTCAACTGTTTTCCATCCCATCTGTTCTCCTGGTAAGACACACACAAGTATGTGTCACCTTCAAGTTTTCACTTTACAAGGCTGCTCTTGCTATCAACAGAATACTGTTACTGGGGAACCTTGGATTATAACATGTTTTCTTCCTGGTTTGCACAAGCCTGGGCCCTAGTGCAGCATTATTGTGCAATGGGTTGTTCAGACATGTGTCTGTGCCTCCTTCCCCACCTATGCCTGCCCAAACAGCTGGGTGGGCTGGTTCACTCTGAGTGGAAGAGGTGGGCTTAACCCATAGTTTTACCTCCAGAGACTTTGGATCTACATCTCAGTTTTGCACCTTTATGCACCAATGTGACATAAGTGCTGTGTGTTGAGTCTTGTTGCCCACCAGCCTGACTGGGACAGGGTCCCCTATTCCACATGTGGTCCTACAGAAGGCCTTTAACCTGAGCACAAGCAGGTTTCAGCAATGTGCTGTAACAGAACACCACAGTTCTGTGAGACCAAGGATGATTAAACCTCTAAATCTGTTCACTAAAACTCACAAACTCATAGAAATAAGGGAACGTGAGCACATCCAAGTCTATAAACACTGCTTTTGTTGTCGCTCGTACTCTAAGGATGGGAAGGAACTTCTGTGGGTGAGACCTTCTGTTTCAGAGACTTACAGTCCATCTGCTCTGGAATTACATGTGAACATTTTCTAGTTTAGCTCCTTCTGTTAATTTTTGTTTTGCGGGGCTGCTTAAAAATGTCTTTATCTGGATTTGCTTGTGCCATGCTTGCAGGATTCTTGGGTGGAAGCCACATCTTGGAATACCATAACTTTCTCAGGCATGTTTTTCAGTGCTTACTGTGCTCTGCAAGTGTTGTCTCTGCAGCCGATATTTGTTTAATCCTTTTTCCATCCTATCTTTTCCCTCTAGTATCTCCTCTTCAAGCAGCTCTTGCTTAGCTTCCTTAATTACATACATATTCAGATGTCCTGCTTTCTGGAGTTGCATCTGAACCAAAGCTTGTAGGCTTGAGTGCTAAGTGTTAGGATGAGACAAAACAGTTCTTTGTCTTTGGTGTTCACATTTTCTAAGACTGTTTTGTTGAGACCACATCAGAATGCAAAACAGAGATCTGGACCTGCAAGTGTGAAAACTTGCTTACTTGATTGCAGGTGGTTTTGAAAAGCTGTTTATAAACACTCGAAAACTGAGCATTACAAGAGTTGCTTTGATTTATTGTGCCAAGTAACAGTCAAAGCTTGAAAAGTCTCAGTGATTGAGAGAAACGAAGGGTTTTGGCATGGATTTCAAGTTTTAGTACTTCTAGTACCTAGGTAATTATGTAAGACCAAATCTGTTTGGCCTGAAGCTCACCCTCTTGGTTTTGGGGTTTTACACTCCTCACACTGAAATACTTGGTGTGCCAAAGCAGTGGCAAGGCTGGCATATTAAAAGCACTTTTCCAGGGTGTGAACCACACCAGCCCATGCCCTTGACACAGCAGGAAATTCACAAAACCTGTCCCAAATACTCTGCAGCTTTGAAAGTAGAAAAACCAATTTGAACTGGGGGATGGGAGGAACTGAGTGTAGAGAGCAATCACATGTACTTACATACTCCCTCTGAAGCCAGGGCTCATTGTGCCAACTGGGGCAAGAAATGTCATTGTCAGGTTGGACTCTGCTCCTGGTTCTGCCAGTGACTCCCTGGGTGACTGTGGGAGAAGTCATGTTGCCTCTTTGAGCTACAGCTTTCCTATCTGCAGTGTGCTTGCATGAACCTTAAATAATCAATGCCAACAAAGCTCTCCCACAGCCTCAATGAAAAACACTTCCCCAATGTGCTGTGTTATCACAGCATGGTGCAGGAGGCAGGAATAGTGAGTGGAGGTGTCTGTCCTGCCCTTGACCTTGTAGTGTCTCACTTTGGGCAATTTAGGTCAGGTGCCTCTTTTCCTCCTCTTCCCATCATCTTCACACAGTTGTCTATGAGCCTTACTACAATGGGCATTTATTTTACTCCAATAAGTAGCTCTAATTAAATTAAGCTGCTTCTGTGACCAACAGGTCAAATTTCTCAACTACAATTGACATTTACATTCTCATTGTGTCTTCCTTATTGGATTAAGTCTTGATCAAGGAAAATAATTTGCTGGGGCAGCATTCACAAAGGGTCAAAATGATGTTCTATAGCCTGGTCAGCTGCTTGTGTGGTTTGAGAAGCACCACAAGCTCTGGGCTGATAGAGAACTGTTTCCTACAGCTGTTTGCCAACTTGCAAACAGCAATCTTCCTTGACTGAAAGCTGTTAGCATTGAGGTGTATTTATTCATAGGCTTGTATGTTCTGCCTGCGTCATGGATGTTTATGATTTTAGCTCTTTTCTCCAAGAATGTCCTTTTTCATTGGCAGTTTTCACAGAGGCCAAGGGGAGACTGTGCCTTGACAATAAATTCTCATCATAAACTAGGAGGGTTTTGCAAGGTCAGGGCTGAATTACATATTATTGGACTAGATCTCTTGGGGTCCCTTCCAATCCCTGTGATTCTGTGATCATGTATATTGTATGATTTTTTAAAAAATGTGCAATACATACATATTTTTTGAGTGTTGAAGCTCAACTTCTCCCTGAAAAAAAGAAAGACTTCTGGTCATGATTTCTTGCAAGCTCTTGCATCTCTCTCTTTTTTTTTTCTTTATTAGGGTTGTTTGGGCTGATTTTGAAAAAGAAAATATTTAACTTCTGGTTTCTGAGGCTTAAGGGTCATGTTTTTAAGCTTTTATTTGCAGTCACGAGACCTGGGGAAAAAAATGAAAGCTAAGACTTTCAGTTAATGAGAAGAGTCTAGAATTTTAGACTTCATGAAAAATACCAAATTCCACAAGGCCTGCAGGGAAACTGCTGGTGGTGTCAGCCCCAGTCATCCCCTGTGGAGGGTTGTCAAGAAAGACTGCCTGGGCTTCTGCTCCTAATAAGTGAGGATATTTTAGAACATCCTAACTTCCAGGGCAGCAGCACATCCCAAAGCTTTTTGTGTCTCTGTAAATGGCATTTATTACTCATTACAGTGTCACAATCCCATTCAAGAAAGAGGACAGGTTCTCAACTAGGTTATAGGTTGGCACCAGCTCAAAGGCAAACTCTTCTGATACCAGGGGAGGAATTCAAAGCTCTTGGCCTTGCTGTGCACATCCCTTGCTCTACAAGGTGTTTATCTGTTGGTCTCTCCCTCCATCCCCCAGCTTTGTGGCAAATCTCAGTGGCTGCCCCAGCCTCAGCTCTGAAGCCCATGTCCTGGCTGGTGCCCAAGATACCACTTCTGCTCCTTTGCCAAAAGCTTTTCTGACCCTTATTAGAGTTCAGTATCAGTTCTCCCAAGGGGTGCCAGGTGGTAACTCAGTGCCCAAAGGCACCCCCACCCCAATCCTCACTCAAGGGCTGAAGCAGCACCCTGTGTCAGAGATGCTGATGTAACAAACCATGTCTGCGCAAGCAGCTCCTCATTTCTATGGTAACGCTGTTCCTTCTGTTTATGTTCACCCGCATGTGCACGCACCCGTCGGGGCTGTTTGTCACCATTCACACTGACAATTACACCATTCTCAGCCCTTCACCACTCAGCCCAAGGAATTAAAAGTGTCCCTTCTCTTGCCACGTTTTAAAGTCCCATAACAAAGAGGACACATGAACACTTGATCCATGGGATTTCTCTGAATTGTTAATTGTGGGAACAAAGGAGGTTTCCTTGCCATGAGTAGGGCAAGTAGAGAACAGCTTCTTGGGACTTCACAGGTGGAAAAGGTGATGGCTCTGCTACTAATGGACTGGTTTAGCCAGCTTTTGATTGTTTTGGATACATGCAGGGATGCTGCAATGACTCAGACAAAATTGCTGCTTTGTCTGAGAGACACATTTGCTTCTCAGGGTAATGAGTTGATCTCTGCTCTGATTAGATTTCACTGCAGTACTGTTACCAGTGGGTGTTGGCAGGAATGGGAGTGGTGGAAGGTTTAACTCAAAGGAGAGAACAGAGAGGAACCTGCTCTGCAAAGGGATATTTCCAAAAGGAAAAAAAAAAAAAAAAAGCATTAATTGCAGCATAAGCTGATCATACAGAATAGCAACCTCCTTCCACCTTGGCTCAGGCAGTTTCTTCAGCGGAAGGAGATGAATCTCTGGCAGCTCTGGGGATCAGCAGGAAGCAAAGGTGATTTACAACCCTACAAACACCTCCTCCTGCCCTCCCACTCCAGCTGTGGACATGTGGGTCCTACTGGGGGGAAGATGATGAAATTCCCAGCACAGAGGGTGTAGAGAGGCTCTCCCCACTGCTCACACCCTGTGTGGGCAGAGCGTGGGGTGCCAGCTTCTGAGTGCTGGCTGGCACAAAAAGACTCAGGAAGTTTGGGATGGGGTCAAGTCGAAGCACATCCAGCTGCAGGCTGGGTGAGGAGCCTGGCAGAGCTCACCTCAGGCTTCACTGCCAAAAGCCTGGGTGAATGTCACCACCGCTCTGTGTTCATCTTAAATATTATGATTCATTACAGTACATGGGAGAACTTTGTCTGAGGCAAACATGACATAAGAGTACAGCTGGGTGAATAATACCAGTGACATTTTCTACAGCAATTAATTAAAACTGAAATTCCAGTTTGATCCGGCCCTCTTCAAAGGCCTTCTTCAGGCATTCCCACAGAGCTAAGGACTCCTCGCATGGTACGGTGGAAACACTGAGCTCACGTACACAAGTGCTTGTGGAGGAACAAACTTTATATGGGCTTATGGTGAGAAAACTCACCAGCTGTTTTATTTCTCACATTACAGAGCAGGAATACCTGACTATCAAATAATGATTAGAGGGTAAAAATAAATAGCTTGTCAAATACTTTTGCATAATAGTAAAAAAAAAAAGAAAAAAAAAAAAGGTTCCCACTCACAGGCTGTCTTGAACAGAGGGAGAAAAGAGCTTTTCTTGCCCAAGTCTCTCACAGCCCATGTGCAACAGGCCAGTACTTCTGTGGCTGCTCAGAGACGGGTTTGCCAGCTCAGGGGGAAACCACCACTGCCTAGCATTGGGCCACAAATTGCTGGCTGTTGCCAACTCCCACATGACACTCAAATTAACTCCCCCTTGACCTATGTGTATTGTAAGTTCCTCTCCTATCCTCTGAACCCTGCTCGCTGGCACTGGGTTGCTCCCCCTTTCCTTCCCTTGTACTGTGCCAGGCTCCAATTCCCCACTGGCTGAGAAAGGTAGAAAGCAGGAGAGGAGCAGGAGGTGCTAAGCTCCATGTCCCACTGTTTTGATGCCTGTCTCTGCCAAGGGGTCCCTCTGGTCCTGCCTCAGGGCACCCATTTGGAGCCGTGATCTGTTCCAGCAGCAGTGTAACCACACAGGGCACACAGCACTCCTGCCATCTGTCCTGAACATGCCTGATAAATAATTGATCAGAAATGGTTTGTGAAGCAGCCTTGTGCCTCTGATAGCTCCTCATCCTGGTACACATCTCTAAAAAGGATCCCCTTCTCATCCCTTCCAAAAAACATTTGGTGACAGCACTCTTGTCCTTTCTAAGCCTCCATCAAATTAGGCCAGGACGTGGGTGTCTCCTTGCTTTGCTCACCATCAGTGGCCAGGTCAGCTCTCCACTTTGGCGTCAGTGTAAGATTTTCCACACTGACCTTGGCAGGCTCTGAGAGGTCAGGTCTCAGCATGAGTCACACAGTGCTGGCTGGTGCCATCACTCCTGGTTGGAAAAGGTATTCAGTTTCTTGAGCTTTCTGAGATGCATGTTATTTTTATCTCAATACCTGCAAGGTACTGGCTCATCACTCAGATACCAGAGCATTTCTCACCATGTCATCTGCCCTGGGATTTCCATTCTTTGGGACATCCCACAAAAGTCTTGTCTTCCCAGGCCTACCCATCATGTCTGGTAGGCTGTAGAAAGCTTAGATCCCTTCTCTTTTTTTTTTTTTCTTCCTAGAGCCTCTCTTGTGCTGATGGCCACCTTGGAGGTTCCCCTCTCCTCTTCCACATCCTTCCTGAAAATCCTCCTTAGCTGAGAAGTGATCCAAATACCTCAGCAGTAATTTGGCAGCTGAGAGGTTATCCAGATAGCCACACTTTCCATGTGGCCTTTGCAGAGAACGAGGTGTGATGATTTGCCTCTAGTCCAGCTGCTTCTTCTGGCAACAACATGGATTTGGGAAAAAAACCCCAACAAAACAAAATCCCACCAAGCTGAGAACCTACTTTGGTTTAATTTTGAAAAAGGCATAGAAATACCCATACCATTTCATTTGACATTACAAACAAGGGTTTTTTTCCTTTTAATCCTTGTTTTGATTCAGGCTGACTCTTTATTCAGAAATGTTCTTGTGTTTGGTTGTTAAGAAGTCCTGCTAGAAACATTTTTGGCTGGTGCCAAATGGACTCTTTTTAACTTCTTAAATCCTGAACAAACAAAATTACTCATTCATGTTTACAGAATTGTCAGCAAACTGAAAACTCATTTACTGGTCTGTCTGTACCCACTTGTTCTTCTCGTTTGTACCTTGCCACGATTTTGTTAGAAAGTGCTGATTCATCACTTACTGCAATGGAGCCTCCTTCATTATGAAGACCCTTTGGGCACTGTTGTATTACAATAATGATATTAAATGGTTTGATTCACATCTCTCTGAAGTCAGTAGATGTCCAGCATGAGGTTTCTTTTCCTTTCAAGTCACACGATAAAAGATCTCAGAAATCCTCTCTTTACTGTGGCTTTTCAGCACTGGTGCCACCCAGGTCTTCAGCAGAGAGCTCATTAGCTGGTAGCAGAGAGATGGATGCTTGCTGGGGAAAAACCCTAGTGCCACATTGTCAATGGAAGTGTCCAGAGGGTATTTTCTGTGAGTGTGCAGTTGTTTGGTGGCATGCTTATTTTAGCCTGTATCTGGAATAATATATTATAACAACCTTTGCTAGTGACTTCTCCATGTCAAAGGGAAGTTCTTCTTTAGCACTTACTTAAGGGTGCATGTAGCAAGCCAAAGCTCTGAAGCCCAGTGAAAGAGAAATAAGTTTTACTAGTATCAAGGCAGCTGCATTGATCCCTTTCTGTCACAAAATGCATCTGAGTCAGGATATTCCCTCAAGCTGAGTATTGCTGCACGAGCATGAGATGGGAGAACCGTGCTGTGCCTTTGACTGAGAGCACATTTCTCATGTTAGACAAAGGGTTTTCTCCCTCTCCCCCTTTCTCTGCCAGCTCCCCATCAGCAGTGACAAACCCAACCCCCAGAATTTTCCCAAGGGTGTTCTGTGTGTGAACACAGGAGATGTGTATGTGCACCTAAAGAGTAACAAATCTGAGGCTTAATCTGTCTTCTCTTTCTTTCATTGCCCAAGGAAACCTGAAAACCTTAAATAGCTTTTCTGGTCATGTTCTTTACATTCTAGTGGGGATTTTTACAAATCACTGAGCATTTTACTTTGGTGGGCAGGTTAGTTCATGTCTGTAGTATTACTGGCTATTGCTGTTATGGCAAAGGATCAATAGCATTTTCCACTGTGAACGTGCCTCCTCTCTTTCTTCCCTTCCACCCCCCTCCTCCCTCTCAGCCTTTTTGACTTTGTGGACTTTAGCTGCAAGGCACTTGCAGCTTTCCCTCACTTTGGGAAGTTGCGTCTTCTCCCACATAGAAAATTAGTTTAGCTTGGGATTTTCAGCACAGACAAAGATGTGTAGGTGCACAAACCCTAAAATTAGATTAATCTAAATCCCAAAGCAGCTTTTAAAAATCTCCGTCGAGGTCCCTTTTATCTCTAAGGGACTTAGAAGCAAAATAAGCTGGGGATGACTTCAGATGCCTGACTTAATGTCTTGAATATTTTAGTTCCTTGGGTTTTATGCATTTTGGTGGAATGGATGAATGCCACAGTAACAACTGGGTTTAGGACTCAGTCAGCTGAGATGGCTGCCAACAGGGTTCAGACCTATGCTGATGTTTTGACAATAGTGTGAGAACTGATGGCACTGAAGTTGATGATAATTCCAAGGCCTAAAGAAAGCAAAAGTGGGGGCAGCAGGCAAATTGTATCTTTTTTCACATCACCATGACCACAGATGGACAGAAGCTGTGTCAGAAGCTGTCACTGTCCCTCTTCTGCTGGACACAGACATGAACAGATCAGACCTCTGCTGGGCTGCAGCAGAGTGGGGTGCTCTTAGAATCACAGAATGGTTTATTTTAGAAGGGACCTTGAAGATCATCCAGTTTCAAAACCCTCTTCCAAGAGCAGGGACACCTTGCATCAGACGAGTTTACTCCAAGCCCCATCCATCCTGACCTTGAACATCTCCAGGGGTGATGCATCCACAACTTCTCTGGGCAGCCTGTTTGTTTCATTCTCTCAACACTCTCACAGTGAAGAATTTTCTCCCAATATGTAAAGTACCCTCCTTCAGTTTAAAACTGTTACCCTTCATCTTATCACTGCACTCCCTAATTAAGAGTCCCTTCTCATCTAGCCCTCTTTAGTTACTGGAAGGGACTATGACATCTCCCCATCTTCTCCAGGGTGAACAAGCACAGCTCTCTCAGCCTGTCCTCACAGCAGAGCTTCTCCAGCTTTCTCATCACCTTCATGCCACTCTTGTGTGCAGCAGATTCAGAAGTGCAAAGCAGAAGCAAGGACTAAGGCATTAAAACCTTATTCCATGGATAGGGCCAGAGGCAGGTGAAAGAGAACATTACTTTTCCTGGCAGAAGTGTTTTGACAGCTGTGGGAGTGGGGAACTGGAAAAGCAGGTAGAGCCATGTAGGATCTCAGAGCTGGAGAGATGGTACCTTGGCAGGGCTGTACCAATCCTTGCTGCCATCAGTTCTGTTTCACTGTCCAAAACTTCCTACTCAACCCTCCCCATCCTTACCCTGCATCTCCCACTTTCTTGTCTGCAAGCACTGCATGTGAAGGGCACAGATGTGAGGGTTGCAGGCTGAGGAGCAACAGGAGGAACAGTCTGAATATCTTTGGACAGGTAATACTGGAGGGATTGTAGCAAAAAGGAGAAGTTTGCTATGGGCAAGGCAATTTGTGTTTGGGTTAGTTTTCTCAGAATGGAAATAGAGGAAAGACTAAAACTGAACACTGAAGAAATGACAAGCCTTTGACATAATATTGAGTCAAAGACTCAGTCAAGGAGGAAGCCAAGGCTCAAACTGGCAGAGAAGGGGTTTTAGTAATTTCTGCAAAAGAAAACATGAGAAGGGAAGGCTTAGGGGAAAAGACTTAACACATCCTCAATTCTGTGACATACCAGGGGACAGCTGTGGTGTTGTCGAGATGGGTAAAAACCACCACTGCACTCACATGAAGCCCAGGGATCAGAAGAGAGAGAGAGAAACCCAGAACCTCACCACTGAGCATCTCCAAATGCAGTCACTCATAGAGAGCTTTCTCAGCTCAGATAGTTATTCCCAGAAGCAATATTTCCCTGGGGACTGTCACAGCACACACAAACTCACTGAACTCACTTGCACATAATAATGGGTGAGGAATGTAGAGAGTGAAGTTTTCTTCTGAAGAGAACTGGGAAAAGGAGAGTTGTTTCAGCAGAGATCTGCAGTTTTCCATCCAAACCAACAAAACCAACAACAGGACCATCCTGTTTTGGAAGATGGGCCCTGGGAACAGGAACAGGTACATAACCAAACTGGAAATCGTTACAGTCCGGGCTTGCATGTATAAGGTTTGAAGAAGGCATTCAGGTCAGCCTCCACCCAGGAGGGATCCAAGCACACTCTGTACTGGGAAGGGAAACGTCTGAGCCAACTATGTAATCATTCTGCACCTTATCATTGCCCCAACACGACTAATGAGCTAGGGACAGAGTTGAGGGAATGAGGAACATGGAAACAACAGCAAAAACAAAGTAGGAGTTTGCAACATGTCCTGTTCTGAACAAGTGCACTGAAATTATACAGCAAAGCAAAGGAAATGGCTCTAGATTAGGAGTTAGATTTTTTTTTAAATTTAGCCTCAAAATTAGCAGTTGATTTTTTCCAATTTGAGGGCTGGGGGAAGGAGGTGTGAGGGTGGATGTTGTTTTGCATTTCAACTTTGATCAGATCTCCTTGTCTCAAGACTTCACTTCAAATTGACCTCAGAAGTCAAAGGGAGATCAGTTTTACAGCCAGAGCTGCTGATTATGTACATCATGTGCTTACTACACACACACTCCCCATCACTGATTGCTTTGCAGTCCAGTTCTGACCAGGGTGGATTTGTGGGCACAATCTGCAGAGCAGGGACATGCTACAGCTGCCAGGCATCAACGCTCCTCATCTTTCTTTTCAAGTGGTAGATCCCACAGGTCAGGGGTGAAGATCCTCCTCTCCAGTTATTTACAAATTGCCTTGTGACAGAGCTGTGAGTGAGGGAGAACTTGGCTGTACTGTCAGGGACCAGAGCAAAATTAAAAAAAAAAAAGGCCCTTGCTTTAAGAAACACTAAATTAACTGCAAAATAAATAAATAAAATGAAGAGCTTGCTCTCGTTATTGTGCTGGAGGCATCATTTATTAGATGTTGCTGTACTGCGGAGTCCTTATCTCTCCCTCCAGATAGTGTAAATCAGAACTCCTGTTGCTGACACCCTGAGAGTGTTCTCATCTGTCAGATTTAGCTGCCCTTTTCTTGTATGTTTTCCTAGAGAGTGATTTTTTATTTTTACTTTAACCCCCAGTGTACTCATCATTCATGGCTTACACTCTCAGGAAATAAAGGGCCAAGGAGGGATGCTCCAAGGTCTTTTGTTGCTGTTGATGAACGCTTCTTTCTGTCCTTAGTGAGAGGATCTCTGTCAATGGCAGATGCTTCATCCATGCGAAATAACGTGGTGCTTTGTGCAGTGTAAGAGCCAGGGCTCACACATTCATTTCTCTCTCCCTTCCTCATCCAGCTGCAGTAACCAGGCTCCACTCTCCCTGCTCTGTGGCTTTCGATATTATTCCTTTAATGGGCTTAATGATTTTTCCACTTCTGAAACCTGAATCAAATATACAAATTACTCTTGAAGGTACTCAGAAAAAGCTGTGATGTTATTTCACTCCAGTGATTTCTCCCTGTGAGAATCAGTGGTGCCTCAGCCAGAGGCAGGAGAAGCAAATCCCACGTGGAGGGGTGATCCATCTCAACAGGCAGGAGATTTGGTGATTTATCACTACTTTACCTCACTTAAATACACTTTCCATTCATCCTGATGACTAACTGTGGAGATGGAGCCAAAAAAATCTACTTTTAATTAGTTAGTGACTCTCAGACTACAGCAGGACTCTAAGAAATACATTATCCTCTCTGCCCAGTGGGTCCCTCCCCAGTAGTAAGGGATGTTGTGCAAAGAAGGCCTTGCTTCAAGCATGGATTTGATGTGGCAACTCTGCTTTCTGGTAATATTATTAAAATCTTTGTGTGTGTACATGCTTTTATGACCTTGCTCATCCTTCTTCCCTAATGTCTCTCATCTCAGTGGGTTTTTTGGCCTTGTGAAACTTTATGTCTTTCTCTAAAGTCATTCCAGTGCTCTTCCTTCCCTTAGCCATCATGCTTACATCATTCTTAACTTATCCATTACAAATGTCAGTGATGAAACAGCTGGGATTTGAGTCAAAAATGATAGTGCCTTGTCTCCATAAGACTGCGTGTTAACTATTTGGGTAAAAAAAAACTTCATCAATTTTTTTTGCAGCAAAGATACAGATTTAGTTTGATACTTCCTTTCCACAAAGGTCCTCAGTGCACTGAATTGCTATTTATTTTCATCCATTTTTAACCTGTCTGTGAAATAGAGGTGTCCTCAAGTTCTACTTTCTAGACACAAGAATAGGAAGAAATTTTACAAAGAGCTCAAACAAATCAAATTAAACGTAACGTGTTGGCAAACTGAGTTGTGATATAGACATTTATGAATGTAAATTGATTGTTTGTTTCTGGGATGTTGATCAAGGACTATGAGAAATTAAATGGTGCCTAGCTCTATTACAAGTGTTATGACAGCTAAATCACATGAATGCTAATGCTAAAAGGGGTTTATTTGTGCATGCTGTATATACATGTATATACACACATCGCTTTATATATGAGTAAAGTGTATTCTGCATGTGTGTGCTACATATATTCTGGACTGAGTTATTCTGCTCCAGTCTTGGTGCAAATGAACAGTGTCAAAACATCTGGTTTTCACTCCTGAATCTCTCAGAGACAGATTCAAACAGCTGGTTTGTGCACAGAAAATACCCGTTTTGGGAAATGGAGGGTCACCCACCAAATCCAGTTCCCTTTTATGGTGGTTTTGATCCAATTGTATTTAGCTTTCAAAGTTCCATAAAAATCCAAACAAAGCAGCCATTGCTTTAGGGGAACTTCAGAAAGCTGCTCTGAAGCCTCCTAGCAACAAGTGTTTAATTATCTCTGCAGGTTGGTGTTCTTGTTGGAAGCGTTGGTAAAGCAAGCTGTCACCAACCTGAATGTGCTGAGCCATAATTCCTGGGCCAGTTTCTGGTGCTCGGCAGGAGCTGACTGTTGCAAAGCATTTTGCCCAGAGAGCAGAGTTTGGCTTGAAGATCCACAGAACCTTGGATTTATTTCAGCCCACAGCCTACAGTAGTACTTGACTCTGGGGCAAGCCTCGCACTCCTCTGGAGAGCTGCCAGAAATGAGGCAAGGCTGCACAAGAAGAAATAATCTGGTGGGTTTTTACTGGCCCAATAGGTCAAATGTACTGCTTTTACTGTCCTGAAGAACCATTATTTCCAATGTCCAACCACAAGTGCAGAAAGATGGGTTGTTATTTTGGGTGGTAGCTGATGACCTGGAGACACCTGAGTGCTTTGCTACAGTTTTATTGTGAGAACTGTGTTCAAGTCAATTGGGCTGAGGTGCTAAAAGTTGTTTAGATGCTTGATACCAAGACAAATCAAATTCCTAATACTTCTTTGGGTGCTCACCACTTGTCTGCCTCCACTTCTACTCATCAAATGTGTCCTGCTCCATTTCCTTGCTAATTTTTCATCCGGCGCCAGGGATAAAAGACTGCAAGGCACCTGCTTCAGTGGTAAACATCCATTTGGAAGATGTGTGTATTCTCCCTGATAGGGCTAGATTGATAGAGCAAGACATCACAAAACCACAGGTTAAATTGAGCTGGCTTCTAGTAGATTGGGATGTAGCTGCCTTTCCTCACTAATTTTGTCCTGTACTACAGAATCTGGTTTGGTTTCTAATTCTTTCATTGAGAATGATTCCTTTAATGCTATGATTAAAAGATTATTTTCAGCATGCAGATTAATCGCATGCAGTGCAATCAGCCCTGGTATAGTGAGAACTTGAAAAACCTCTCAGAGACATGCTTAAGGAATAGAAAATATACATACAAGTAGTGGGACACCAACCTCAGGGATGCTGCAAGTACACTGCAAGAGAAGACCTGCCTTTACTATATAAAATTGTGTTGATTCTGAAGCTCAGCAAAGGTGTTTGTAAACCTGTCAGCATGGTCTGGCTTGTTTGATTAAATGCTAGTTAGTGTGCACTGCTGTCACCTCATTAAGCTTTGGCATATACAGGTAATTGTTGATTTCCATATGTTGCTGAACTGGCAATATTCTGCTGCTCAAAACATGGGTAAAAATGGAGGAAAGATTCAGATGCAAGAAGTCAGCAGAATCAGCTGTCTGCAATGTAACCTGGAAACACAATACTGCTTAGAAGTGGGCTTGTGTGGCCTGAAGGATATAGATAGAATCTTTTATCTCCATAAGATATAGGCCAAAGCAGCAAAGTTCAGATCTAGTTTTGGATCACTGAATAATATCCAGCAGGAACCTGACTCCACCAGATATTCTGTCTGTTTTGGGGGGTTTAGGAATCTGCTTCTCTTGAACACTTCTATCCCCACCTGTGTAGAACTGGGTCTAGTTCTAATACCCACAGAACTGGGGAATGCAAACCAGAAAACAACAGAGAACATCTCCTGCCTTTTTAGTAGGTGGAGTTCAGACTGTAGCAATGGAGGACTCAGCTCTGTTACTGAAAGATTTAATTATTGTATTTATTTTTATTACTAGTGGTTTTCAGGGCACTAACACACTGTGGTGTACAGTACAAACACAGGGGAAGAAATGACCTGAAGAAACCAGAGGGGAGAGAAGGGTTAAAATGAGCTGAAATATCCTCCAAGGTAGAGAGGACTCAGAATGTAGGACAGGTGATTAGTTTACAGGAGCAGTGCAGGAGACTGTGGTGAAGGACACTTGAAATTCCAAACTCTAGGACTGCAGATGCTAGACATTTCATTTTTCTGATTTTTTTTTTTTTTGGCTGCTCTCCATTTCTATGGCATGCCTTCCATGTTTTTCAGAATTTCAATTGTAAACTTCAAATACTCCTCCTCATCCTGCCTTTATCTTATTTACATCCAGGAGATTCCGTGCTTCTCTGAGGGCTGACATGCCCTGGCTTAAACTGGAGCTGCCCTGAGGATGATTTTATATTTAGTAGCTCCTTATGAGCTGCTCTCATTTGAAGCAGCCCAGACTGCCTGATATAATATGTACTGCAGAAATCTCTCTCCTGCCTCTTCTGCCTATCTCAGTGCAATGATAAAGCTGAGCTTGAGAAGGGGATCAGGCCTTATGCTGGGCAGCAGAGCCTGGTGGGACAAAGCTTCCAGCCCCTTTAATCCCATCAGGGTAACCTGCAAGATCTGTGAGGGATGAAATTCTGTCCTACAAAATTTGTTGCCAGGAAAGCAGAGCTCATATAATTCAAAATAAGCTCATATAAAAGGTCTAACCAAGTATGACCCCTGACATTCTCCCATCATGTGCTGGGATCTTTTATTATGCATTTATTACAAGGCAGTCCCTCCTTAGAGAGGTGTTATTGATTTGGAAGGATTAAGAAAAAGGGTTCTGCAGGAATGACTCAAATGCAAAATCCCCTGGTTTCTCCCATCCTTTGGGTGTCAGCTTTTTAACAGGCAGCTTTCAGGAATCCACTTCTGTTTTTATACAAAACTCCTGGCTTTAGTATCCAGGTGCTCCAATACGACTGTTGCTCTCCAAGCCAAGTCCTTGTGATAGCAATATGGTAAAGCTCTGACCTGTGGCTTTCCTCTTCCCAATGGAAAGGGTGGCTGTGAAGGTTTATGGGACCATGAGAGACCCACAGCCCTCCCTCCAAACACCCCACTGGGCTCCAGTCTTCAGCAGACAGGTTGGTCCCTTTCACAACAGCCCCTATTTCAAGCCTGCAAAGCTTCTGAGCGTGACAGCATGTGGGTGTGAAGCAGTGTATTAGATGCAGCACTGCCTCAGCTCTCAGCTTGGTGAGCCTGCAGAAGAAATTACACACTCTTGCCTCCATGGAGAGCAGTTTTTCCTGGAACACTGGACTGAAGTAGCAAAGTGATAGCACAGACTCTGGTCTGTCTAGATTGTGTTCCTGGAAAAGCCGTTCAATTATTGATAAGGGTCGCACTGACATCACTAAAGGACAAGGAGGCTCTTGCTTGCCTTTAGTATTTCTGACTCAGCAGATCTTTCACTTCCAGCTCAGCAGAATCAGCATTTGCAGACACATCAGCTAGAAGGCAATATGTGTGCTGGAAAGACAGCTAGACTGACTAGCTTTTTTATTTGCAAACTGGAAAAGAATACAGAGCTGGCACCCCAGGCCCACTCTGCTCCACAGAATGCTAACTGCCATTGTGGAGCTGGCACTACTGGCCTCTTTCCTGCTAGTAACATTTGGTCCTTGTTCATTGTTCAGAGCTGCACTCCAGTTCCTCCTCCCCCACTTATCACATTTGCTGGAAAGGAGGATTTCCCAATAAAGGTAAAGAGAAGGACTGATATTGATGTTCCACATCTAATTCAGTTTAATGAGCACTACTCCAGTGAGTAAAGCTGCTGCTGTTTTGTTCCCAGTGCTGACAGCTTATGAAGGGAGGAGCATTAACCCCATGTGTTCCTTGTATAAAATTTAGTATTCTAAGAGAGCTTAGAGAGAAAGCTTTAAGCTTTGAGACCAAACCTTCTTGAGTTTGTGTCTTTGAATGTGCCCTGCTATAGAATTAGCACCAAGTTGGAAGCAAAGTAATGATCTGGAGGAGTCTCATGAGATTCTGGCACTCTGAAACTTGAACCCATAGTGAAATTGGGCAAGAAATTGAACTGACACTTAAATGCATAGAAGGACACTTAAATGCATTTTTTAGCCTGTTCTGCTTTTCTGAGTCTCCTGGTAGTGGCTGTGTTCTCCTAATGAATGGAATCACTAGCTGGCCCTTGAAGTCAGGAGGCTCATGACTGAGATCCATTAGAAAAATGGAAGAATCTCATCTCAGCAGATCTGAATGTCACACAGGGCCTCCCATCAGTCTCAAAATGTGAGACCTGTAACTTCCCAGATATACCACATGGTGCAGTCAAAACCTTGGACCAGCATCTGGCCTGGGGAAAAATCAGCCTGGTCTTGGACCATCTTTTCAGCACTTCCACTTTATCTGAGGTTTCTGCAGTCTTAGAACCTGTCAAACCAACTACTTTTCCACTTCCATACAGTTTTAACACAAAGAGGTACACGAGTGCTTAAGGAACCCAATTACAGTGCAAAGGTAAACAGTCAGGTTCCTTTTTCACAATCAGCCCTGTGTTGGAGGTGAAGGCAAACATTGGGTTGCCAGTGCTACTGCGTCACAGATACAGACTGTTTCCATCAGGGTGAAAGCCCAGATGATACCACCATGGCAACCGATTTGAAATAGAAACAATAGGCCAGCTCCTCTCTGAAGGAAAGGCACAAGACCTGAGGATCTGGATCAATATTTGTACAACAGACAGTACAGTTTTTGAGCAATCATATTTTCTGTGGTTTTACTGCTTCATTCCTCAGAGCATCTCAACATGCTGTTCACAATTTCTGTGCAGCAAATACTAATGAAGTGAAGCCATCTCTGTGTGGCCAGCAGCAATCAGAAAACAGCATGGTGGGTAAAGGAAATTCTTGCCAACTTCTTTATCTTTCCCACTGCAGAATCTTTAAGTACTGTGCAGAGAAGTCAGTCCAGTTTTTCACTTGAAAATCTCCAAAAAATAAGCAACAAATCATTAATGTTGGAAAGATGAAGTGCTGAATTGTGCCTCCCACACTTTAGAACTCGTGTTCCACTGAGTTTCATTACTTCACACTTGCTACATAAAACTATGAGCCATCTCTTCCAATAATATTCACGATGAAGGTTGAAAAAGAGGAAGTCCTGATGAATAGTCTAACATGGGAACAATAGTTCTGGTGAAGGTCACTGCAACCTAAAGTTGTCTTATCTCATTGGAACGTGATCTTGTTTGGCTCCAACCAACCTCAAGCAAACCTGAGATTGCCATGAGAACAGGGCAATCAATGTGCAGCTGACTGAGCTTCTGGAAACCACGAGAAAATGTTGAACATGTTTTTAAGCATTTTAACCAGTATCTTTCGTGTATCTGAAATGGTGTGAAAATATCTTAAGAGGAGATCTTCCTTGTTTCAGCCCCAAGCCCTTATCACTGGGAGTCAGTGGGAGTGTAAATAGGAAACTACCTTTTGCTTTTTTCAGGTATTAGGGATGGGGAGTTATTATTTAAAATAAAAAAAATGTCTAACCTACAACAAATTCAGGAAGTACTCCACAGCTCTTAATGCTGAGAAGGAACTTTAACACTGGGCTTTGTTTTCCCCTGTGCCATTCTTATCTGACAGGTAGTATCAGTTGCCAGAAAAGATGTAGGTTCATTCTGTACTTTGTATTCTAATATAAATGGAGCTGAATACTTGTCATAGTCCTTTGGGCAGGGCTCCTTACAGCTGCAGAGTTTAATATTGAGATTGGCAACACTGAGTGAGCTGATGTAATCCGTTCCATTACAGATATTTAGGGCACACCATATTACAATACAAAAGCAGAGGCTTACAGACCTTAAAGATGTGACAAGTCAAAAAAGCTGACCCATTCAAAACTGAGGCTGCCACTGCAGGGGTCTGTTCCTCTCACTGTACCTTGGAAAAATGTCTTTTAATGCCATTAGGAGCATACGTGACACAAAACTCAGATCAGGCATAAAGCAAGCAGCAATTCCACTGATGGAAAACAAAGTTGGTGTCACACACAACACATCTGACCATAGATCTGTCTTTAACATTAGCCAGTGACTCATGATCACCAGTGTGTATTGTCCAAAGTCACTCCTAGGTTTCCCCATTCTTTGGCTTATTGTAGCACAGCGGGAAGGAGCAGCACAAAGCAGTGTTTGCTCCTCTTTTGGGCAGCTTCTTTATACTCCTGCAGTGGCTCAGGAGCTGATTCTGTGCTCTGAGAGTTATCACAACTCTGTGCCCTGCTTATGCTTTCAAAGTCCTAGCAACTTCTTTCTTGATTTTTCTGCTCACCTTGAAGTCTCATCAAGCTTCATCGAGCAGCTCTCTCAGATCCGAGGGTAGGAGCTGAGCGACTCCCTACATGTTCAAGAGCCCATCTCCTTCCTACACTTCTCCAGGAGGATCTGCAGCATCTCTTGTGCAGAATCAGCACTTTAGTTAGTCTTAAGGGAGCCTCTTCTTGTGGAAGACATTGTAGAGGCTTCACATGTAATTTCCACTGCAGACCATTGAGGAGATCTACATCCCACACTACCTGGTGCTTGTCATTTGAAGTGAAAAAAAAATGCTGATGCTGTGGCGTGAATGCAGTGCTGTGTTTCTCATACAGATGGGGCCAACCCAAAAAGTTGTTTCCCTGAATTTCTTAAAGTTCAAGGGAGCCAAAGTGCCCGACTGAACAGACTAATTTTGTGTTCCATTTGTCATGAAAATGACAAAATTTGCTATATGAAACAAATGCTGTTTGCCATGTCATTTAATCAGTTGCTTCTCTTTTGCCATGGCTTCTCGGTGCTGTTGGTAAAAATAATGTTGCTTTTCCAGTATATCATGTAAAGTGATTTCAGCTGTGTTTTTTCCATTCCTGACCTCTGCAATGCTTGCATTTTAGACAGTTTTATACCCTTATTGATTACCTGATGTACTGCTCTAATTTCTAAGAAGTAAGAACATAGCCCTTAAATCACCCTGGCTCTTTGAAATGTTTTAATTTCCTCAAGTAAATAGAGCATATTTTGCCAGGAATCTTGAACGTATGATACATGGATCTGATTCCACTTTTACACATGCCTTGTATAACTCCCTTCAGTGAAATTACTCCTGATTAGCATTAAGAATCAGGTCCAGAATATGGGGAGGAGAGTGGGTTAATGACATTTTTTTTTGACATTGAGTGCTTTAAAAGCTCTCTGAGACTCTAACCCATTACCATTTCTCAGTAAGTGCCCTCTGAGAGGATTGGGAAGGATTGAAGAGTTTTTAACCAGTAAGTCACTTCAGGCCTTTCATGAAATAGGAGAGATTTAGCCATTCTAGCTACCAGCCCTTTGGTGATTATGTGGAGTTGCTAAGCTGGTGGTCTCAGTGGTGGACAAGTGCCCCTGCTACAACTGCTAATATTGAATTAGCTCTTGAGGGCAATCTGGAAAGAGGGCAAATGGAGCATGGCTCCATGGTTTCTTTCCCCAGGTTTTTTGCAAGTTTTCCTGTCAACCAGGAAAAAGAAGAGTGTTTTATAAAAATGCTTTTAAAAAGCATATCATTTACCTCACCCAGAATTGTGATGCTCCAGCGCCTAAGTATGACGGCTGATAGTCTCTAACAACCCCATCAAACTCCCACACCGTACATGACTGCTTCAAGTTATAAGCACTCCCAAAATAGGTCTGGATGTTCACAGTGATAATTGAGAGCCATAACTTTCCACCAGGGAGGCTCTGTAGGTGGGAACAATGGCACAGATGGTAGTATCAACAGAGTTGAATCTTTTAATCTTACCTAACTATATTATAGTGTGTAGTCCTATCAATTTATAGTATTTCTTCAGTGGATCTGTCCTGTAAAGAGTTATGGACCCAACTTTTGCCAGTGTGAGCAGAACCCTAGGGAAGAGAAGCTTTGTCCTTACGACATTGTCCCTGCCCATGGTAGGGGGGTTGGAACTAGACGATCTTTAAGGTCCCTTCTAACCCAAACTATTCTATGATTCTATGATTCTATGACTGCCCTATGTTCTAGTTCAGGAAAAGGTACATATTCTGTACTTATGCTTTATGGACATTTTAAAATCTTACTGGATTTGGTGAGCTGATAACTAGTAAAAAATACCCATGTAGGGTTTTAATTTACTTCAAAAGGTTATTTAGTGCTACCACTACTAAGGAGAACTTTAAGCCACCACTCTTTAGCTCATTTCTGATGTAATATCAGAATATTTAAATGCAAGTTAAAGAACGTGAAGCTGAACAAAGCAATGTCCTCACTTACAGCAAGTAACAGCTGGTGTTCTTTTGGGACTATATGGCCAGAAAGATTGAATCAAAGAACACTTATGGGTCACATTCTTATCTGGTACACTGCCATCTCAATCAAATAACGCCAGAGTTGCACTGCGGCAATTGCTGTTGAGATCACAATCTGCATATAGATATTCTGCCTCTCAAGTTCTGAAAGTGCTGCTACATTTCAAGTCAAAGAGAAAAGAGAGAACAAACCCCACAATTTATTGCTGCCGATTATTTTTATGCCTGTGTGCTCCATTTAAGAGAATAATCCGTAAATGACTTATTATCGAGAAAAGTTATTTGTTTGCACTAATCAAGCTTTAAACTTGGAGGCATAATATGGAACTAATTATTTTTAACTAACTAATCAACATGTTTCATTCATAAGTTGGGATTTATCAATACAGCACATGAAAGGAGAGAACATATTATTATTTCAATTTAGATAATATGCAAAAAGCACTGTGTTTGTAATGACCTGCTTTCACTGAATATAATCAAGCTCCAAAGCTCTATTACAGGCTGGAAATAGCAGCAGCTTACTTTAATGAGATTTCTGGCTCTGGGCCCCAGCTGTTCTACTCAAGGCTCTCCCTTTGCTCTATGACCTACCAATATGTGCTGTCACCAGTAATGAGACAGGACCTATTTCCTAACATGGGGAAAAATTGGAAAGCATGAGTTCATTCTACTCTGTCGATGGAAACACACCCTGTTTCCCCTGCAAGGCAGAAGGAGGGGAACACTGAATATGCAACAACCCCCCACTCCCTTGCCAGTGGAAATTTAACACAAAACCCCTAAGGTACAGAACTCCAAGGTAAGACCAAAACTATGCTCTTAACTCATCCCCAAACCAAAATTCATTAGGCACACACAGAGTATGTCTCTCCCCTGTGAAGTACCCCAGCAGAGGACTTTACATTATCCACAAGGCATGGAGAAGAGGGAACAGTAGCAGTCTTGGGCTCTGAATTTCATGGATTTTGTGGAATTATGCTCATCTCTGAGCCCTACTGGGAATGTGCCAGGAGCCAAAGAGCTGCACTTCATTTGCCTAAAATGGAGCAGATTACCACTGCTCTCCTTTTTAATAATGGAGATGCAGCCTGGAGACTACAGATTCCAGCAAGCAACACTCCAGAATGAGCCCAGGCGTTGGGCTGGAGACCAAGCACCACTTGGGGACTCAGCCCTCAGGGGGGCCACACTGCCAGGGAGGTCACCAGGGCTCCTGAGTAGGCAAAACAAAGGCCAATTACATTTTGGCCACTCTGAATTAGGCTCTTAATATTCTTAGTATTGCTCTCCTTTCTCTTTTCATTAATATATCCCACACTATTCAGAAATTCTGTTCTTTAAAATGTTTGATTAGCTGACATTTGGGGGATTTTATGCTATTTTTATCCTTAAGCTGTCACTTGGATTCATTAACACTTCACACATGAATCTGTGTTTTTAGGACAAGAAGCAAGTGTTTTTTCCCCAGAACAGAATTCTGAAGTATTTCAGGAATCTAAAATCCACAAACTAATTCTGTGCCCTGGATATAAACCTCTTTGGAAAAAGGCAATGAACATTTTAGTCAGAAAATTGGAAGGTGTGTGCTTAATGCACTTTGAAATTAAATGATTTGGTGCTTTTCAATTTGTCTTTTTGCCCTTCCCAAATACCCAAAGGCACTAGCCCACTTTGTAAATGAATAGGCTATGAAATCTTATTTTGAGAAATGAAGGTGTCACCGAGTTGCAGTAAAAAATACACTTAGCACCAATGTGCTTTGTAAGCCCTGACTAATTGGCCCTTCAAGAGCCCCGATGCATTCCTCCTTTATTAATAGGAATTAAATAAACACTTATTTTATTTTAGATGTGGGAGAAAAATCAAAACAAAAACACAGGCCAACAACATAAAAACAGAGAGACTGAGAAATGAAGTCTCCATAGCATAAATAGCTCCTTTCATATTAAATGGTAACTGCCTTCCAGATGCCTCCTGGCCATGCAGTGGATGCCCATGGACAGGCTGGCCTGGCACATCTGGGGCTGGCTCAGCTTCCCAGATATTTGGGATGGAGCATCCTGGCTGTGCCTGAGGCCATGCCCGAAGACTGGTTGCCTTCATGGCTGATGTGCCCATCTAGAAAGGGCTTTAGGCAAGCCCTGAGCATACAGAGCACGTGCCAGAGAGGTATTTATCTCTTGCTTCCCCCGTAGATGCAATGCAGCTGTGATCAAAATTTAGGAACTTTCAGCTTCAGAAATCCCATCTTAGCACAGAGATAGGCAAGGTGAAAGCCTGCACTGGACAGACACTCCTTGGGTACTTTTTTCCTTCTATAATTTCAGAAATAAAACTATAAGATTAGCTTTCAAATGACCATTTTAAAACCTTGTATCTGTGTGGGATTTTTCCTTCAGCTTGAGGGAGCAGTATCCTTACATGCAAAAGATTTTCCAAAGGCCTCATCACCAGATTTTGAAGTGCAGTGGTGAGAACACCAATGCCTTTGCAACAACACCTATTTCCTCTCCTAAATAATGTATGTATTTATTGTCTTTTACACGAGCCATGGAAGCTAGAGGCATTTTTGCAGTGTCAGGTCATTATAAAGTACATTCCATACTGAGAATACAGCCAGGAAATACAGTTATAGTAATATTGTTCATTAATATTACATAATTACTGCACACAAAATAGTTCTCTGGGCAGTGATAAGAATTTTTTTCATAAAGACTAAAAACTCGGAGCCAATGTATTCCATTAAGGGGTTGCTTAATGTATGTGAGTGTATCAATACACAGGACTTTCATCCAGTTGCAGAAGAGATGGAGGCTTAGTCAAATGAAGCCATTAGCATGTATAATGTGCTCTACTCAAGAGTTAAATGGTTTACCTGGTTTATAAAATCCCACTTTGATATTGCAGTGGCCAAGCTGAGATATGATCTAGCAAACAGCAGTTGCAGCTGCATCAGCAAAAAAAACGAATGGTTGGGCTATCTCTGTGGCCTAGAGAAGAGTTTCTGCATGCAGCCTTTGAAAATTGCTCCAAAATAAATAAAAAATTCTCTGCATGCAGGCTAATATTAGCTACTGTCAGCTTGCCTTGAGTTTTTAGTTCCGCTTTCCTGGAGCAATTGTTTAGGGTAAAATGTTGATACAGCTTTTCGAGTTCGTTGGTTGCTTTTATTACCATAGAATGTGAGCAAGCCTTGTGTCTTATGTGATACATTAGACCTCAAGTAACATGGAGGAGCACCTGAGTGACTAATAATCCCATAAATGATCCCTTTAAATTTTGACATAGTCCAGTGCATCCTTCATGTAGTCCCTGTGCTGTAAGTGCAGTTTTAATTTTGACTTTTAATTTGATATAAAAAATTGTGTTCATATGCTGTAGACTGTTGTACAGACATGAAAAAACAAGCATATTTATCAGGGAGTGTAGTGACAGGATGAAGGGTAATGGTTTTAAACAGAAAGAGGCAAGACTGAGATTAGATACTAGGAAGAAATTATTTACTCTAGGAATGGAGAGCCCCTGGCCTCAGATTGCCCAGAGAAGTAATGGATGTTCCACTTCTGGAGGGGCTCAGAGCCAGGCTGGACAAGGCTTGGAGCAACCTGGGTTGGTTGGCAGTGACCCTGCCCATGTCAGGGAGTTGAAACCATATGATCTTTATGGTCCCTTCTGATCGAAACCATTTTGTGATTCTATGATTCTATTATTTAATATAAAACTAGAGATCTGTACATCCCAGTGGGGCTTTCAACATTCAGGAAAACATCAGGCCTTGCAACAATTTTTGATGCATAAGATACAGTTGATAATTCTGCTCCTAGAAAACAGATTCTTACAGTCTTTCTGCTCCTTTTATTTTTTTTTAGGGCAGAAGATGACTTTAAATGTAGGGCAGTGCGACTTGAATTCTCAGTTTCTCCTCCAAGAGCATTAAATAGGTGCATCAGTCTGATATTTCTGTAATCAGCAGTGCGTGCAGTGTTAACGTTTGAACTTCCTGTGTTGAGTCATCAAGGGTTCACCTTTCTTTCCAGTGACACCGTGACAGCTGCAATCAGCAGATGCATGAGAGCTGACAGGCTTTTGATTTCAGAAAAAAGAGGGGAGCTGGCAAGGCATTTTCCAGAAGGAGTTTGTACGAAGCTCTCTAAGTCATTTCACTTTTAAGCTCAATAGGATCTTGATTTGATAACATCCGGAGAATATCACAAACTGCACATCTGCTCCCACGGAGTCTCCCAGGGTGAGGGGTGTGACTGAGCTGGAGAAGCTTCTTGGGGATCCCCCTTCTTTCAGGTTTAGCTTATCTGTGTGTAAATTCCTATGAGTCATATTACCTTACCAAGGCTATGCAGTCCACCTGAGAAAATTGTTTGGTTTTGCCCTAAAGATTTCCCTCTTTTGTTTCATTGGGTCTGCAGAGTGGAAGGCTGAATGGGTGCTACACCAGAGCTACGAAAACCACAGATCTTGAGGTTGTTTCTCACTGAGTAGAAGTGAACAAACAGATTTTTCTACACTGGTTCAGCCATCCTCAATTTTTGCTGTGACCTGAGTCACAGCTGAGCACTTACTGGGTGACATGTTATGGTGCAAGTGTCAGAATAAGAGCAGGCTAAGAAACCTAATCCTCAGAGGAGAGCAATATGTTCCCACTTGTGTGTTAGTCTCACAGTGAAGAGGTTATCGAGGAGTTTGTGATCCTGGGGATTGGTTCTGGAGAGAGCCAGCTCAGTGCATGGTGCCACTGCCAGCCATCAGCTAAAGCTGGCTAATGATGTCAGCCAGAGTGGCCTGGGGAATACTCTCCTTTAAGGTAGCCAGAAGAGTTAAATTGCTTCCACAAATTTACCCATTAGGTGGTTATAGTAATTAGTGTAAGGTACCATAATGATTTAAAGTACTTCAAGTGTAATTCAGCCTGAAACCCCTTTTCAGATCCATCACAACTGAGCTGGAGGTGGATGTGGTGGATGTGGCAGCAAATCCAGATGCTGAATCTCATTGCTGTTTGCAAACAAGCACTGGGAAAACTCTCTGTCTTCTTTCTCATTGAAAATATTCTTGGACATTTATTATAAAGAGAAATTTAGGATTAAATTTCTCAATTTAATATTCAATTTAAATCCAATATTTACTGCAAAGGGAAATTCAGGATTAATTTTTTCAATTCATTAGATTTGCATTATTTAGATGGCCATGAGTCGGTTGGGTATTTTTTTATTATTTGGATGTTATGTTCCAAAAGTTAGGTCATGGTATGAGCTACAGAAAAGTCCTTCTGTCACTTGTTACATGTCAAAGAGTAGATTTGACTGCAGGTTGTCACTATTTTAATATATCATTAATGAAAAGAAACAACATCTTCACCCCTCCATGGAAAATAGCTTGGGTTTGCACTCTTAGATGGCTGGGGAAGGAGGATTGCCTCCGGTAAAAGAAGGGATCCCATTAAGAGTAATTAATTAAAAAATGTTTGTCAAACTTTAAAGTAGTTGATGTCATGATTAGATTCTGCAACATCTATTTGACAATTAAAAAAAAAAGTCCTTTTGGTCTACATGTCACTACATGTAGTGACTGTGGTTCCTGGATGTTTTTCAGGCATTTTTTTTCATAAAACAACTCATCCTGCTGGGCAGCGGATACCACCACAGTGTCAGGCATTAAGAAACCTCCCAGGGTTTCAGCAAACAATGTTTGTCAAGCAAAGTGATTAAAGTCAGATTTTTGGAAATTCTACTCATATCACCCTAGTCGATCTGCATCTTCCCTAATGCATTTGCAAGGGTGTGCCTGAAATTAAATTATGGCCATCTACTCACTCTTTCCCAAACTATTCATGTAATAGCAATTTGCTGCCGGAGCCAGGTTTGTAGCTGCTTGACAGAAGTGTTTGTTAGCCTTGAATCTGATGATAACAGCATGACTAGAAAAATACACAGGAAAATAATAGCTAATATCAGATGGGCACATGTAGGTTGCAAACAGTAAACAAGAGGGGAAATTATAACCCAATAATTACGTGTCCACAAAACAGGTTTTCAACATATATAAGCAAGTTCCATAAGCAAGTTCCATAAGCAAGTTCCATTTTCACACATGGAAACAAGGTCTACAGAACTGCAATAAACATAGTTTATTTTAGTAAGATTTTAAAGATTTTAGTAAGATTTTAAAGAAATACTGGTTTTGGTAAACATATCTGTATCACCCACACTTATAATCAGGTGAGCAGGCTGGAAAGACTGTTGGAGGAAGTAGTAGTGGACACACCATAACTAAATGAAAATTGTTCAGGTAATGTTTCCTTTTCCATGTTTCCTTTTCCATTTGATTTTTCTACCAGTTTATCTACATGTAGCTATTTTAATTTCACCAATTTTTTTTTTTTGTCATTCAATTTTGAACTATATTGTATTTGCTTATCTTAATGTGAAGGTGTGCAAAAAGGGCATCCTTCCTGGCCATGAACTATTTGAGAAACCAGATCTACAGCACGCAAGTGATGATCCTTGCTCTTGAACAACCCCCATTCCCATGTAAGAATACGTTTTATAGTGCATATCAGTATTAGACCCATAGACCACATAATTGTAAGTATAAAAAGCCAGTTGGGTGTGTAATGGGTGGTGTGAGCTGTGTTGTAGCCACAGTAGAACTGGAATTTCCCAGTGCATGCCTGGCAGCTGGGGACAATCAAGCCCATTGCTTTTATACAGAATTTCCATGCGTGATAAAGTAATAATCACTAGCTGCATAAAATACATGCTGAATGAATATTTTATGTTGTAAAGCTTGCTATAACACACGTTCACTTCCTAAAATATATACTAGAAACTAGAGCCTTTGTGTTGATTACTGGGTCAGAATTTCTTCCTTGGGCAATCCCATCCTCAGGGACTAAGTGTTCCAGCCAGTTTCCCACCAGGCTGAAGTGAAGATAGTGTTGTCCAGGAAGCATTCCATGAGGTACAAGAAAATTGAAGACATCAGAATAATGCGACAAAGCTCTTCTCGTCCCTACACCATTCCAAGAGCCATGCTTCAGAGTGGATGTCTCTGTAATCCCCCTCCCCATAAACACCTCTATTTATAGTGCTTAAAATGTTGTAATGGTCTCATCCATCATCCTGGAAGATGAACCTGGCTGGCTGTCACACTCCAACCTTGTCCCTTCATAGACAAATAGAGATGAAAATCAGAAAACCCTGTCTCTGGCCCACAGGATTCCCCTCGCTGTGGGTGGGGAGGGCCAGGCCCAGCGTGAGCCCCACAGCAGCACCCGCCCTGCTCTATCTTTCATTTACTGCCCACTGAAATACTTCTGTCTCTTCTAATGAGGTTTCCTTGCCTTTTTTGAAAACCAGCATAACACAAGTTATTCGAGAAAGCCTAGAAAACACCTGAGTTTTTCAAAAGACTTTCAGAATTACCATCTCAGAATGTGCCCCAATTTTTCCTCACGTTTTTCACATGGTATCCCATTTCCATGTTTCAAGGGCTATTAAGTGAGAAGTTGGTGGTGATTTATTTTCTCAACACGAGCTACTCTCTGTGCACTTTGTTCCATTATTTTGCTGACTTTCCCTTCCACAAGTGAGATATCTTCAATGTGGTGTCCCAGGCCATGGATATCACTCAGCCCTCAGGTAACCCAATGCTGTTACAAACAGTGCTCTGGGTAGGATTTTATTTTTATACAATAGCCACGACATATCATCAGGCAATGCCCGTCGGTGGCCACAGACTTGAAGTGCCCCAGTCAGTCAAGGCCGAGCCCAGCCGCCATCCCTACTCCGAATGTGACGACCTGCCCTGCACAAAGATGGCGGCTGGTTGCAGGGGTAGCGCTCCTCAGCTCAAGATGGTGGCCCCGCCGACCATCCGTCTAACCTTTCGCCCTTACTTATGATGGCGGACAAGCTTTGCTGGGCGGTGCATCCGCAACAAAGATGTCCGCCCCCGGCCAGGGGTGTTTCCTGCCCCTACCAAAAATGGCGGCGCGGGGCGGGGCCGGGGGCGGGGCCNTTCAGCCCTCACCCCCTCCCCTGTGGCTCAGAGGGGCTGGAGCGTTGGGGGCGGATGGAATGAAGAAAGGCCTCTTGTCCAAAAGCCAGTGAAGGCCTGGAGCAAGCCAGAGTAGGGACAGGGGAGGGTGGTGACACAAGTGTCTAGGAAAAACAAAAAATATAGAAGCAAAACAAGGCGGCGGCAGCAGCGGAGGCTTCGTCGCGCAGCCAGGCTCGCCGGCTACCGAAGCGCCTCCCGACTCCCTGGAGCCGGTGTCGCGGCAGCTCTCTCGCCTCTCTCCCCCCCTCCTGGCAGCAACGTCCCCCGCGGCGACCCTCCCGGCGCCCGGCCGGTTTTCATGAGGGGGAAGGACGCCCGCCTGGAGCCCAGAAGACGCGCAGCAGGGGAAGGACTGCTCCCAGGAGCCGCCGCCGGACCCCGCTCCCCGGTCAGTCCGCCGGGCCCCCCCCACCGCGGCGCCCAGCGGCCGAGACCCTGTCCTGTAATCTCCGGGCGAATTGGGAGAACCGGTTAAACACCTTCCATGGGGGAGAGAGGAGCCCGGCCCCCCGCCGCCTGCACCTTCCCCTCCCAGCCGGAGGCTGCTCCGCTCCTGAGGTAAAGAATCAATCTCTCCCTCCTGCCTTCCCCCCGACAGCAGGACTCTTGCGAGGGAGGGGGGGGGACACACCGCGGGGGGCATCCCAGAGACAGCCGGGCCCCGGCCAGCCCAGCCCTCCCCGCTGGATGCCGCGTCCCTGAGGAAGAGCGAGGCGGACCCGCGTATTCCCCCGGCCCCGCAGCCAGGCTGTGCGGGAAGCCTGCCGCCGCACTAGTGAAAGGAGGCGAGCCCCGCATCCAGAAAACACCCTCCCGGCAGCCGTGAGAGCAAAGAGAGTTAAAAAAAAAAAACGACCAATCCTCCTTCCCCTTCCTCCTGCACAACTCCCCTCCCTTCCCTTTTCCCGAACGCTGAGTGCTGATTTCTGAGATGAAAATCTTCCTCTCCGGACAGCCGGGACTCATATGAAGGACACGCAAATACCGGATCGTAAATAAGAAGCGAGTCTGGCGAGCTCAGAAACCCAGCCCGAAAGGAACAGCATCAAGAATCCACCCTTCTCCTGCACAACTCACTCCCCACCCAGCACACAGAGAATACTAATTTCCTGAGATACAATCTTACCCCTTTAAACAACCACACACAAACACACACACAAGGAGTGTGTTTTATTACTGAATATAATAGGTTAAGCCCAGCAGCACGGGAGAAAGCCTCTTCTGTAACTCACTCCCCCTTTTCACCCTTCTGAATGCTGAGATCCTGAAGTAAATTTTTCCTTTACCCACAGCAAAGACTCTTTTTGAACAGGACACAAATATATATTAGATTATAGAGATGTATTAAATTATTCCAGATTTAAAATCTATTTTTTGCTGCCAAGGGGTCAGGGGACCAGACGTCATTGTATATATATATTTTTTTCTTTTCCTCCCTCTTAACTCATTTATGGGCGAGTCAAGGCTGCTGAGGAGGAAAAAAACAGGATAGTTAGAATCTCTTTATCCTTATTCTCTAGAAGCCTTTTCTCTCACTGCTGTGCATTTCCTTTAGAGAAAGGAAACCTCTTATTTTGTGAACCAAAGATTTATTTTTTTTTCCCTTCCTCCTGGCCAAAGGAAGGAAACGGACGCAATTTGACACATTTAAATAGTTGATGAGATCCATCTTTTTGCAAAAAACAAACATATTTATCCAAATCTGAAATAAATAGCGTGGAGGGAGAAACTGGAATATCTAGCTAAAACCAGGATTCTTACTAATCTCGCCTCAGAGGAGGACGGGGTAAACACTAAACATCAACTTGTTCTTACAGGGAGGATTCAGACCCTAAATATAATAAATGGGGGATTACGGGTTTGGAGTGTTAGTGCAAAACAACACTGGAAATAAGTCAGCTTTTCCAGTCAGATTTCATCCACATCTGCAGCCTCCACACCATCATCAAAATGCAACCTCCAGCCCTGCTGCTTTTATAAATAATAACACAGCTGCCAATGGCAGTAGTGCTGGGTCAGCTTGGCTCTTTCCTGCTCCAGCTGCCCATAATATTCAGGATGAGATTCTAGGGTCAGAAAAATCTAAAACTCAGCAACAGGAAAAGCAAGAGTCCCTAGAAAAACAGCAGCTTTCCCCTGGTCAAAGTCAGGAAGCAGGCATGCTCTCTGAACCCGAGAAAGCTAAAACTGAAGAAAATCAGGGCGATAATTCTTCGGAGAACGGCAATGGAAAGGAGAAAATAAGAATAGAATCGCCAGTGTTAACAGGATTTGATTATCAAGAGGCTTCGGGGCTAGGCACTTCGACACAGCCCTTAACATCCACTGCATCTTCTCTGACCGGTTTCAGTAACTGGTCTGCAGCTATAGCTCCTTCTTCTTCTACAATAATCAATGAAGATGCAAGTTTTTTTCACCAGGGAGGGGTCCCTACTGCCTCAGCTAACAATGGTGCTCTGCTGTTTCAGAATTTTCCACATCACGTCAGCCCTGGCTTTGGTGGTAGCTTTTCCCCCCAAATTGGACCCCTCTCTCAACACCACCCTCATCACCCCCATTTTCAGCATCATCACAATCAGCATCAGCAACAGAGGAGGTCTCCTGCAAGTCCTCACCCACCTCCATTCACACATAGAAATGCTGCTTTTAATCAGTTGCCTCATTTGGCTAATAATCTTAACAAGCCACCTTCTCCATGGAGCAGCTACCAAAGTCCATCGCCTACACCATCTTCATGGAGCCCTGGTGGTGGTGGATATGGTGGGTGGGGTGGGTCCCAAGGTCGAGACCACCGCAGGGGACTGAATGGAGGGATAACGCCCCTGAACTCCATCTCGCCCTTAAAGAAGAATTTTCCAAGTAACCATATCCAGTTGCAGAAATACGCTCGACCCACATCAGCCTTTGCTCCAAAATCCTGGATGGACGACAGTCTGAACAGAGCTGACAACATTTTCCCCTTTCAGGTGAGCACACTCTGTTATAGCCATAAGTGCATTGAAATGCCCTAGGAACAGTTGTGTGTTTGAAGAGGGCTTTCTTCGGTGATTTCTGTGTTNGCATATGCCATAAAGGGCCATGTTTTTTCCAAAAAAAAAAAAAAAAAAAAAAAAAAATTGTGGCTACCTTAAAATGTCAGAGTGTGAATTATACTCCCAGCTGTGAATCATGGGTTTTTCGAATAGTGATAGTCATGTAAATGTCCTTCGCCCACCCGACATCTGTACGAGGCAGTTTCCTTCAGCTTAATGCTTAGACACATTCAGAAATAGCTGGTGAACAAATGCAGTGCTGAGCAGCAAGTGTGTCTGCACAAAGGAGTAGGGGATGAAGCGTGCTGCCTGACCAAGTATGAAAAATCTGAAGCCTCCTGGAGTACTTGAGCATGTACCACATCTGGGAGAGAGTATTAAGTGATTGTATTTTGTTTTACAGTATCGTATGGACTCGTTGTGCAACAGAATTTTTGTAGCATTTCTGGGAAACTTTGAATTTTTTACATGATGCCAATCACAGCAGTTTGCTTTCCTTGGTAATGGCAGCAAATTTTGGTTATGGGCCATCACCAAAAATAGATATGGATGAGTTTCAGTTGTTCATCTCCTACATTTTAACACTGCCTTATCCTGGCAGGAGATGGGTTGTCTGGCAATTCAGCCTCTCCTTCTAGGCTGATTTTTTAAATTAATTTGAAAAGAAGTATATAATATGGAACCTAATTTGTAGCAGAAATTAAACCAGGAATACTCCTTATCTGACTGCTGGTTAAACTGAGCTTTTTATGTGTGTGTGCCTCTTGTAAACTCTTCCAGGGAGAAT
Source organism: Turnix velox (assembly GCA_013400935.1). Classification (NCBI taxonomy): domain Eukaryota; kingdom Metazoa; phylum Chordata; class Aves; order Charadriiformes; family Turnicidae; genus Turnix; species Turnix velox. The sequence continues at coordinate 415,221 of VZTY01021134.1, read as the reverse complement.
CCAGAAACCTAAGAGTTCTTTTACATTTAATGGGCTGTTTTTCAAGATCTTCAAATGAGTGCAAAAGTAAAAAATTTCCAACTGCTTGCAGTCTGCTCAGTTATGCTGCAGGAGTCAGGGTGACCTACTTTGAAATAATTTGAAGTGTCTGTAGATTAAAAACTGTCTAATACATGTTTTAAACTCTAAAGAGATACAAATATGTTTGTTTAATTATAATTCTGTGGATTCAGGTTTAGGCACAGATTAGTTCTTTGTCAGCTATTGAGTTTTTCTGGTTTGCAGGGGCTGCTAATGCCGCTTTCTGACAACAGAGCAGCAGCTGGCAATAACTTTCCATCAGAGACCTTTTTCTCCACTGCCAGGCTACTGGCTGGTTCAATATCAGGTAGATCCCTTGTAAATTTAGAATGCATAGTAATAATTGATTTTAAGGCCAGTGTTTGTAAGAATATAATGAAACCATGCCCACCATACCAAATTTATACCCAGACAGCATTAGAAAAAGGGACACAGCTGGAGTCGGTCTTTTTTCAACCTCACTGCAGCGAGACTTGGCTCAGAGTTTAATTCATTCTGTACCCTGACATGTAGCTGATGTTGAGAGTGACAGAATGAGATCAAGTGCATCCTTGCTGCTGTGTATAAGCTCCAAATACATAGGCAGTGATAGCAATGTGCTTGGAAAAGGAAATTGCAGGAAACTGGCAAAGTTAGCCTTGACTTCTGGCTTGTGTTCCAAACACAAAATGTCAGACACAGATTTTGATCAGGGTAAAGAAATAATTTTTGTGTAGTTGGTTGTTATCTGTTTACATAAATGCTGAGATGAAGCTGTACATGTCAAGACCAAGTCTGACACCTCTTCATGCCAAGAAAAGGAAAGTGTTGGAGTGAAGTACTTTCCAGTCTGTTACTATCACTTCTGTGAAGAAAAGGGCAGGGCAGCAAAACAGGACTTCAGCACTGCAGACCTCAGAAGATGCTGATTAATTTTGAAGCCATCTTGGACAACTGCTTTTTATAGCTTCTTTTTTTTTTTGTTTGAAAATTTTTAACTGCTTTGGTCACTTAGTCATTTGAGCGCTGAAAGCACACTGAATTTCTCAATCAGACGTTTTATGTCTTTTCATTTATTTGTTTTTATGATGCTGGTTGTGTTCCTGACCCAAAGAAATAAGGAGCTTTGCTTGTTGTGTGTTTGTGTTCATGCATATATATATGAAGTATCCTTGATGATGCAATCATGTGCTGGACAAGGCTATTTTATTACTAGAATCTTCTTAGATTCCTATTTAGGAAATAATTGAAAGCTGTCTTTGCTGCAGCAACACAATGGAGTAATTTGATACAACTATCTCTTTCATTTAATATTTATGTTTTGCTGCTTAAATCATTAACAAGTGTTGCTGCAATATAGTGAAAATTAGTTTCTTTAGAAGGCAAGGCGTAAACCAGAAATTATAAAAATTTGGGGATCACTTTTTTTTTCCTCCCTTGAAGCTGTCTTTACTCCAAAGCTTGGTGAAACGTCTGTGTTTGGGTGGAAATCTTAGGGTAACCCAGTGAAAGTGCTTGTTTCTTCCTAGGAGAGGGACTGATGTCCCTATAAGCCACTAATGTAAACTACTCCAGATCTTTCTGCTCATGACCCTTAGATGGTTGTTATGAAGTGGGCATCCCAGACAGCACAGATAAGAGGAAAATACTGGCACTGTTCTCTTTGGTAATCTTGCAATTTGGTGATTGCTTGCATGGTATTGAGAGCTGCATGCAAAACATTATGATTTTTGTTGTAAGCATTTTTCATTTGGAATTCTCTCTAGTAACACTTTGGAAGTAGCATGTCTCTAGGAACCTCTTGGTGCAGCGATGAAACTGGAAGCAAGGTCAGGGAAGAAAGTTATTAGATCTGTTAATGAAATTAAGTTTTGATATTGGGCTTTAGCCACTGGGCAGACTTCTCCCTTCAAAGATCTTTTGAAGAGAAAACAACCCATTGTTCTTTGTACATTCATTTGAAAAGGAAATGGTCTCCAAACCAAAAAGTGATTCCTGAATACAAAAAATAAAAATTGAGCCTTTTGGATACATGAGCCTTCCCTGAGAATGAATAAATGAAAATGCTTTGACTGTGACTATTGCATATTACAAAGTTACTGATTTTTAAAAACAATTCCTTCTACTTTTCTCCCAGAAGCACTGACGAACTGAGAGCTCAGTAATTGCATTTTACTGCAGTATTGCCCTCGAGATTGTTTTGGCTTTCCTTTCACCGTGTACTTGCACTTCCTCCTGAGCATGGAACATCCTGCCTGTTATGCAATGCATAAATCTTGCTTTGATAGGCATTTCCAGCTTTCCTGATCTCATCTTCAAATGCGTGATGATGTTTTTAAAATGGGTCTCTGCAGGCACAAGCAAGTTAAGCAACAGCATTGGGCTTTCTGTAAAAATGCTTAAAAATAATTTTACATTTCTTCCTGGAACTGGGCTTGAAAATAACTGCCCATTTCAAAGGATTTTGTTCATGAGAGCACTTCATTATATCCACTTGTTCAAAATGTTTTTTCCTTTCTTCTACAGTGGCTTGTTTCCAGGTATATAACCCCTTCCAAATCCATTGAGGGTCTGTGCCAGAGAGACTTTCTTTTCCCCTGGGCAGATATGGAATGTTTGAGAAAACACATACATGATTACAGAATGTGTTTTAATTCTGAGCTATACGTCATGATTTGTTTGCCTGTAGGAAAGGGCTGATTTAATAAGTGCATTAAACAAATTCACAGGGAACTGGAATTAAAAAAATATAACCTTTTGAGTGCATTTGCTAATCTTTCCTCTTGAAGGAATTTTTGCAAATACATTTCTTTAGCATGTCTCTTCATTTAACATTTGCTTTTTGGTTTTGCAGAACCTTTTCATATATGCCGATTGTTGGTTGCATAAAAGCAGGTCACTTGCTTTGTGCAAAGTTTTTTTTGCAGGATTTTCTTTTTGTTCTAGTAGCAGCAATTATTCAAAGAAATTCCCAGCTATCATTTCACAAAAGAAGAAATTCTTGAAGTTGGATTTTAAAATTTTTGCTCATCCGTTTTTCTCCAGCTACATCAGCTGTGTGGTAATTAGTGTTTCGTGTGCTGTTCCCCACAGCTACTGATCTGTGGAATTAGAAGCACTCTAATGTGGTATGACATGCACAAGTTAAGTACTGGGGAAGTTAGCACTGTTCTTGTTTTATAAACTTACTACTGACGTTAATACTCCAGCTTTGGCCCTCCTGTGCATGTTTGACCTCAGGGTTTCTTTTTAAAGAGAGCTTTTGTTAGAAGCTATTTGAATTATGTTTGTATTTTCCTAAGATTAAAAGGAGTACTCTTATTTAGCATTTTGCTTTGAAAATGGCATACTTAGCAGCCCAGCACAAAGATACTATGGAAAATAATTTCTAGAAGATGCATTAAAAACTTAATAGGTGACTAAAATAGAATCAGACGTGTTACTGGAATTTCTTTTACAGGTCTGTAATTTCTGATAGTTAAAAGAGGTTCAAGTTTGACTAAACCAGAAATGTTCCCTCCCAGAAAAACTCCAATGTTATGCGTCACTATGCTTTTCCAGCTTTTTTTCTTATTGTTCCCTGGTGAAGCTATAAAAGATGATCAGGGCAGCGCACAGCAACATCCTTTCAGGAAAAACCTGTTTACTCAAAGCCTTTAATTCACTGGATACCAGACTGGGAGCTGGAATACAGCATTTACAGGGCGGTGGGAAGGAGGAGAAGCTTATCCAGAAGCATAATCAAGTCCAAATTTGCTTTGCAGTTAAAAGAAAAATGTGTAGCAGGTATTTATTCCTCCTCCCTATGCACTTTACTTTGCCTGAGACAAAAGACTTTAATTGTGGGAAATATGTGCAGAGTTTCAGAAAGTTTCAGGCTTCCCATGCTATGATGAGGATAGTTTTTTAATTTTCACTGGTGTTCTGATTTGACAAAGATTTAAATATAGAAAATAAGTCCCAGTTTTACAGCTATACCTTCTCTGTAATTACTGCTTGGTCACCTTCAATAAAATGCTTAGTGTAATGGCATGCTTTGTATTTCTATTGCCTTGGTCTTCAGAGAAATAATATTTTATAAGATTAGGCACAGCCTTAGCTACCAGCAAGTGCTTGTACCTTACCAGGCTTTTCTTTTAGTACAATTTGTTTTTTTAGCTTTGAGGGGTCCACTGTAGGAGGCACTGAATAGAAACTCTCAGGTTCTGGAATCTTAATTGTTCAGGTGATGATAATGCTGTTGCTGCAGTTAAAATATAATGAATCTGCACTTTAGGAGTTAATTTAGTTGTTTTTCTGAAGTTCAAAAGAATTTAGATATGGGATTTATAAGTGCAAAATACGATCTTCCTTTTTTTGGAATGAATTGTCATTGGGCTTTGAGAAACAGAACTGGGATAGGAGTTAGAATTTAGTGATCTTGTATTTACAAAAGGCTTAATTTTTCACAAGACCTCTGAACATAAATGAATCTGTCTGGATGCTAGTGGGGAAACCATCCTAGTCACAGTTACACTTGTTTGCCTATGAGGTATAAATCCAAGGACAAAGACATGACATAGAATGGTTTGGGTTGGAAGGGACCTTAAAGACCTTCTAGTTCTACCCCCCTGCTATAGGCAGGGACACCTTCCACTTGACCAGGTTGCTCAGTGCCTTGTCCAGCCTGGCCTTAAAGACCTCCAGAGAGGGGGCATCCACAACCTTTCTGGACAACCTGTTCCAGTTCCTCACCACCCTCACCTTAAATTTTTTTCTTATATCTAGCCATCTATGTGCCCTTTACAGCCTCTGATAAAGCCAGATTTTAGATGTTCTAAACAAACTTGTGTAAAGCCAGTTCTTGTAATCAACATGGGTAAATAATAGCAGTCTTTTGTTACTGAGGTGACATACCCTGTTTTATTCCAGGGCAGGCATACTCCTATCTCTTTTCCTTATAAATAAATAAAGTATACAGTAAGCAGTCCAGTGCCATGGAAAGCTCTTTAATTTTTTGAATGGTTCCATTAAAAATGCCACCATATTCTTATTAATTTTCTCTACATGAATTCCCTTGAAGGAAGCATCTTTTTTTTTTTTTTTTCTCCTAAATGCAGTGTGGCTTATGTGCTTTATAAGTCATGACTAAAGTGTATCTGAAAATAGCTCACAGTTGCCAGTTAATGATCAATATCTTGACTGTTACAGCTTTTGATGGTATGCTATTAAATGTATAGTTTCACATTTCTTTAGTAATATGGCCTCTATCACCAACCTGTCATAAGTCTTTATACTTATGTTAGTTCTTTGGTAAATATATATTTCAGATATAATGTGTTTTTGATAAAATGTGTTGCCCATCTTGGAAGTAAAGGCTAGCAAAATTTGTGGTACTGTTTTAAAAGCAGTTTGAGAATAACAATTTAAAATTCTAAAAAACCCTCCCAGTAATGATGCTCTCTAGCAGCATGGGCTCTTTCATTACCATGGCAAGTAGTCAACTAAATTAATGGAGTTCTTTTATAATAAGTACTGTGCAAACCTCTGAACCAGTTGAGCATGGCATTTTGGCTGGTCTTTATTTAGGACGTACGTGACTGCCATCTCTTCACTGGATAGATGGATACAGATTTACTTATATACCAAGTTCTCAAATTGCTCTGCATTTCCAGAGAGGTGGACTGCTGAATTAATTTTGACACTATATCCAAATTCAATGTAATGACAGCAGTGGCACTTACTATTGTGCTTAGCTTGGTTTGTTTGACTGTTAATTAACAAGCAGAGATGTTGAAGAGCAAACTTTTCAAACAGGAATAAGACTCATCTTCTCAAGGTCACTAAGGCTGGTGCAATTCAGCACCATGAACAGACAAGGATGACTGGGTATGCTGTAAGCATGGAAACCTTTTGTTGGAAAGACGAGCATGGACTAGGTAGTATTGACAGTATTTGAGAGTGTTCCAACCTACCCTCCATCCTTCTCCAGTGATGTGCCAAGCTACTGAAACTGCTGGAGAGCACAGGCATGAATGTAGGCCACGTTTTAGCCTGTCCTCCTTTTAATGTGCTGTAGGTAGGAATATGACCAGTTAATTTTTGGTATTGGTGTGGAAAGTCATGCTTTAAAATGTCTGCAGTACAATGAGAAGCTTGTGGAACTTAACTACAAAAGTGAGAGCTAGCTGCTTCACTCAGAAGGGGAAAACCAGAAATTCACCACAAAAAGCTTCTACTGCAGAATGTGGTGTCCCTATCAGCTAACCAGCTCAATTCCATTTTTTCCTTCAAATGTTAAAACTCTGTTCTTAATATTACAAACTTAATTGGAGCAGACCCATTTAATTACTGTAGCTTTTTGTTTGTTACTATAGCTGAACACAACAAAACGCAGACTTTTTAGAGACAGGAGACCATCTTCAGGCTCATGCACTCCAGCACATACACAGCACAATAAAGTAGAAATTACTTGGCCTGGGTTTCTTTTTTCATGTCTCTTGTACAACTGAAACGTTAAGTGCCACAAATTCAACAAAAACTTGGAACTACTGAGTTTCTGCAGTTTGTGAAGTAAGAGTTTTATAGCTCCATGAGGCTGGAGTTGAGGTTAATTCCACACAGAGAAAGACAATATTCTGTGAAAAGGCAGAATAGAAGCAGGCACAGCTCCTGAGGGATGGCAGGTTTTCAGAAAATGCTCCCACTTGTGTTTTAAGCTGTTTTTGTCATGTTGTGAGGATTGCTGAAAGCATAGAGATTGTCTTCTTGCATCCATTCCTGAGTTACACAGATTTTGGATCTTAATGGATCCAGGCTATAGACCAAGGGCTTTTACTACATCCTGCTAAGGTATTTCAGTTTAACAAGAGTTTGAAATAGTTAGGAACTACTAATATATAAACCAAACAAAAAAACCTAAATGCCATCAGGAAAGTAAGAAACCAGTAGGAAAAGTGTGAAAGTAAACTAGAATTTAAGACTTTAAATCCATGTGATAGATTTTTAAAGATGCTTCAATTATCTTATAATATTAATGATGAAGGAAATGAATACTGTGGAGAGACAAGGCAGTGCTGTGCTTTTATAGCAAATTTGATATTGGGCTAGACTAATAAAGTAAATGGTTCCAAGCTCTGATCTTTGTAATGCTATTTGAAATGCAGCACATCCATAGAAATACTTCATGTGTTCTGTGTCACTAATAAACTACTCTGAAGAGAGGAAAAATATTAGAAAAATTTTGTTGAAAAACAGTATTTTAAGTGGTCAGAATGTAACTTAGTAACCTGGAAATGGATCAGGACTCTCGGAGCTAATGGATTCCTGCTCTTAAAATAGTATTAAGTGTTTAAAGTCCAAGACGACTGATGACTGTCTAATACAAAGAATACCTCTTGCAGCACTGCAATAAATACAGCTTTAGCACTTCATCACTGGAAGCAAAGGGCATTATAACTTGATACACAACAGTCTTTGTGCAGTACAGCTTTTTACTTCACTGCTGGTTTTAAAAATGATCAAAGCTGGATTTGTGTGCTTTGGAGAATTTTCAGTTTCGCAGCTAGAGTTAGGGACAAAAAAACCCCCACGTTCACTGCTGTAATAACAATAGTCATAGAGAAGCAGTTTAGAACAAATGTCTTTCTTGAACTGCTCACATTTTGCTTTCTTATTTGAACAGATGCTTTCCATGCTTGATGTCAGCTCAGAGGTGACTCCCTTAGAACATGAATAAAATAAAATCTTTAGAACAGTTCTTTCTGGACACACTAAAGTTAAATAGAAAGTGGTTTAATATAATTGTATAAAATTCTATGCAGATGTTGCTACAAATGTCCAAATGTATAAATACATAGGTAACATAGGTGAATAATTTTGGAAACCAGAATGATTTTTTTGGCCACCTTTTGTGATACTGTAAAGATTTTAAAGTTCATATGTAATTTCAGTCACTCTGACTTAACTAAAATAATGAAGTGCCAGAATATTTTATATTGTCTTGTGCTAATGTAGTGTCACATTTGTATGATGTAGAACTTACTGGTTTAGTTGTGAAAGTCTGAACCATGCATATGTTAAATGATGGCTTTGATTAATGTGAGAGAGAAATACATCAAATGCCTCGAGATAATGAAAACATTAAGATGTAAAAGACATCTTACCTCCTGTTTATTGAGTCCTCCTTCAGTTCTAATAATGCTTGGAATACCAAAGGGAACTGAAAATGAAAGCTTGGCTGTCACCTAGTAAGCCAGACTATCTGGAACACTACTGCTTCTATGGAATACTTTATAATTATGCAGAATTTTATCTGACCGTGCAGAATTATTTAAGTTATTGGATTAGTAGTTTAGGTGAAGGAAATTCTGTGTGTTTCTGGGTATCTTAATTATGGACCGAAATACCTATTTTATGATTTCTCCTTGCAATTTTATCTCCCAGTACTTCCAAACTGTGAAATTATTTTTAACAAAGGCTGGCTGTATACTAAGGAATATAAATATTGAATTGGGATTCTTAAATGATCAGTTATTGTAAGGATAGATAAGATTAATATTTAACAATATTCTGAGTTTTCATGTTCCTATATCAGGCTGACTTTAATGGTTTATGTTTTTTTGCTTAGTTCTGCTGTAGTACTGTGTAATGAGAATGAAGTTTATCTCTTAGATGGTACTATTTAACACTCTCTGTTGCCTAAACTGGCTTTGTTTGTATTTGCTTGCAGGATCGCACACGGACTTTTGACATGCATTCACTGGAGAACTCACTAATTGACATAATGAGAGCTGAAAATGATTCACTGAAAGGTAAATTTAGAAAGAGACTGCAGTAAATAATTGGGAAGCTGTGCTTACTTAGAATAAGAAACTTTAGTTTTGCTTAGGAAAAAGTGAAGTTACATTGTGCACCTAATGGATGTCAGTGGGTTTGGGCAGGTCTCCCTTCTTTTAGTTGTCCCTGGATGAAATTAGTGCAACACATGAGCACTTGAGTGTGTTTTGTCTTTATACAAAACAATGCGAAGCACAAACATAAGCTGATCTTTTGTGTAAATTGCCAGTGTTGCTTTTAACAGATACAATATCTGCAGCCTGTAAAAATCATCCACTTCAGGACTCAGTGAGATGTAACTTTTTGCTAAATAGTATTTTTCTGATGAAATCATAGTTCACTCTGTCCTGGGGAAGAATGAAGTTTAACTATGTCATATTGAAAAGAACACCAAGTATTCAATTTTTTTTAGTTCTTTGTCTTTGCTGCCTTGAACTGCAGAATATGTACCCTTAGGAAAGTGGGTTGAACTGACCTGCAGTTAGGATTTCTCTCTCTCTATTTTTTTAATTCAAAGATATTTCTTTGAAAATATCTCAACTTACAAAATATTTAAATCATTGTCTACATATTTTATCTAAAAGTGAATTGAAACTTCTTATGGAACACAGTTTAGAAATCTGTTTTCTTATTCTTGTTCTGTATAGTGAGTAATCTGTTTCAGTTTGATGGTTACTTGCATAAGTAGCCAAACTCTTGCTTATGGTCTTTATCTAAGCATTCAGTTTTGTTATCAGCAATAAGACCACTAAGAAACCAAACCTACTGTTTGTGGTTTCTCAAAGTAATTTTTTTTTGGTATCAAGGCTTGAGGTGTTAATGAAATCTGATTTCTTTTAATAGTGATTTTTGCTCACGTGACCAACCTTTGATAAATTGCCAATAACTAACATTAGTTGCACTCACCATGGTCTGAAACGCAGCTCACATTTCACATCCTCAGTTCTGAGCATTAATTCAGGGTGAAATATCCTTTCCTATTGAAATGACAAGGAGAGCCTGATGTAGATACAAGTATTGCCAAATGAATTAAATAAAATACATTCCCTCCTTACGTAGTGGGGAGCAGGCTTTTGCTATTAACAAATTAGCATTAATTTGTTTTATTTGCTGTCTGGCAACATGCTAAGCCCCCAGCACTGTATACTGTGCCAAAAATCCAGTGCCTTTCCTTGATTGCAGCACTTGGGATTTGCCATGACACCTTCTTGTCAACTGTTGGGCAGGTCCAGCTCAGGTTTTAGCTGCTTGAATCTGGGAAGGTAACAACCCAAGGTGACAAAGCAAAAGAACAAATAAAATTTCCTTTTAAATTTGACTATAGTAAAACCAAGTTCATACGTATTTACATTCAACAACTAAACAAGGGTAATTCTGTATCATAGTACAATTTTCAGTTTAAATGCTTTGGGAAGATTCTTTGAAATTGAAATAATTTTTTTTAGTGCTTACCATGCTTTAAGAATGATGGAGTAAGTGTGTCAGCAAAGGATATGTATAGTCCTGATAAGTGGTAATTCCTGCTTGAGCTAAATTGCTGATCCCTTCTGCACAGTCATCTGTGGTCTGAAGTTTTATGTGTGTTGTATCACACTGATTAAAACACAGTAATATCAGCCAGGTCTTGTTCTGGGAATTATTTTTCAAATTCTTTATAAGTTGTTCTGTTTTATGGTTAATGGTTATAAAACCAAAATGAAAATGAGTCAAAATGCAGATGAAAAATTCAGGTGGTCTTATATGAAGTACTTTATTGTGAAGTCTTGTTTCTTAAACATTGCCTTAGCAGAGATGTTAAGTTTGCTTGTTGTGAAATATGCAGCTTGCTGAATCTGACTGCTGCTTATCTGGCCTTGCAAGCAGTCACTGAGTTGCTGTAATATGCTTAGGAATGGATCTTTACTGGAACTAGTGTCGACTATGTTGTGGTAATGCTGCAGTGATCACCCCTAACTAGGGCAGGATTTGGAAGGAGAATAAAAACCTGTAGTTAAACCAACTGAAACAGATGTAGAAAACCTGTAACTTGCTGGTACAAAACATATTTCATGTCAGGTCAGAAAAAAGTTTTCATGTGGTCAGAAGCCTTTTGTAGGTTTTTTTTTTTTATCTGTATCAGTTGCTGTATGATTATATCTTAACACAAATTGTGCCTCTCCTGTTTTCACTTTTCCTGCCACATCTTTATTTAAACCATTTGAAAGGGATCTTTAAAATGATTCCTTGGATCTACATTGTCAGTTCACATCTTGCTTGCCATTTCAAGCACCTGCAGTTAAATAAACAGAGCCATAAAAAGTTTTTTGTTTTGCATTTTAAATGGGTTAATCAGTGCAGAGTGTGCTTTTAAACTGAACTTGAATAGCCTAAGAAAGGAAAAGCTTATGGGTTTGAGACTTTAAAAATAGCCTGGGCAAGACAGTAATAAAACATACTGTAGAGAGCAATCTCAAAATGGCATGGAAATAATTTAGATGATCTAATAGGTCTTGCTACCATCTTGTGAGTTTTTGAGGGGCTTTAACATTGACTCAACATGATTTTAGTTTGTAACACTAACAACAATCCCTTTTATATTGTAATGGACTCTGAGAGAAAGAGATACCATATTAAAATATACATTTTACACATCTTAAAGAATATGGACATCATAATAGACTGTCTCTTGTAAATAGTTTCTGTCTTTACACAAAGCAGCACGTTTTGGATACTGTAATAAATCTGTAAGTAAGAGTTCTTAAAAATTTAACAAAATACATTCAAAATGCCCTTGACCAAGGCAATTAGGCTGTGATAGCCTTGGATTTGTTTGTAACACTAATAATTATGTTCTTGGGTTGCCTTGCTATGTGAAATAAGTAGTATTTCCTCCCTGAGAATCAAAGGTGAAACTTAAGTATCATTGATTTAGTACATTCAATATTATCTTTTAATGCTTTTCATACACATTTGGCGATTTTTTCTCCCTTCTTTATAAGGTATATTTTTATCCCTGCTCAAATCCTCTTCCTTTGCTGAGCAGCTGCCATTTCAATATGTTATTTTTATCCACATGAGTGAGTGTGCTTCGTGCTGCATAGCCAATGACAGCCTGCAGAAGCCTTTCCCTGGAGACTAATTGCATCTTCTTTACAATGTATTCGGCCTTCATGAGCTGAGCCTGGGATCCAGAGACTGGTTTTTGAATCTGGGTCTTCCAGATGGCAATTTGAGCATTACTGTAATAGTAGTAGATTGACTAAATATTTCCTTGTTAAGTGACACTGGAATGTCTTTAAATACTTTATAATCACAGAAAGCTTTATTACTGAAACATCCTCTGGTTCTGTTCATAATATAAGATTATTGCCTGGAAATTATGCAAGGTGAAATGGATTAAAGAAGCAGACTAGACATCTGCCTCCAGCCTGCAAAGCACTCCTGTAAAATTTGGGTGTGAATAGCTCAGTATCTGCATGAATGCTATGAATGTCTAATGCTAAAAGACTCTAAACATACCAGCCGCTTAATAGCAATGTGAAAAACTAGTTCAGATGTGAAGAATGTAGGTAAGCCTTATAAAGTGCTCCTTGATGAAAGGGATCAAAGTAGTTATGACAGCGTTTTCTGAATATCTCATCAGAAACTGTACTAGACGTTTACTTTTTAGCTGTGTGGATTATGCAACATGTTCGTATTGAATAGAATGGGCCATTTGGTTTCCTTTATGACCCAGAAAATTAGTGAGAATCAGTTGTGTTTTTTGCCAGGGACTAAAGAAGAAAGGCTATGATTCTTTTTAGGGAAGTTGTCCTTTATTTATGCACAGGACAAAATCTGAGTTATTTTAAGATGTGCATTAATATATCTTGAGGTTTTTTATGAAATGTTAAACCCATGATTGTTTTCATAGCAATAAGGAATGCTTCAACTTGTTAGCTAATTGCAACACTTCCTTCCCTACTCTTGGTCTGTGCAAAGAGTTGGAGTTCTGAAAGCCAAAGGCCTCTGACAAACACATTCTATGTGGCCTGGTGCTGCAGTTGTCTTTGTCCCTCTGTTGCCTCAGGACCTGACAATCTCTCACAGGGGAATGTGGTGGTCTTACCTCAGACTTTATAGAGCAGCAGCAACTGATCTCATCAGTGTGCTTGGTCTCAGAACAATCTAATCTGAGAACTGAGGTCCCTTACAACTCTATGATTGCCCATTTCCAAGCTTCTCAATGTATGCATCTCAGGATAAAATGCACAAAACCTTTTGCACCAAACTGTAGAAATTTTTTTTATTAACAGGTTTGTTGTAATTGACCTTGGAAACTGTTGAATGTTTCCTACTTGAGATCTTCATGGATTTCACCTTGTGTGCAGTTACTGGGAGAGGCTGATGGGATCTGCTGACTTGACTGCACATTAATTAAAAGGAAAACCAGTTCTACTGTCTGAAAATATGACTTAACAGGGTGTAATAGCACTCACCCATGCTGATGAAGCTGTGATGAGAGAAACAGTCTGTGTGAATTTTACTTGAAATCACCAGCTCCCCTTCCTGTAGGATGCACCGTTTTCATCTGGGTTTGAGAAGAAGTGTTCTAGCTGCTCAAAATTAAGGGTGTGCTTTATAGATATTCAACCTTTTGTGGCCACATTCAGTATTTTAACGTTTTTAATCTTTTGGCATACATTTTTTTCCTCAGTTTCTCTCTTGGCAATGGAATTATTTGTGATTTATCTCTACCTTTTGATTATTTTGAGGTTACCAGGGCCTTTGTTTAGAAACAGCCAACAAGCTGGTAGGGAAATGGCATCACCTGGGCAACAGGAGCCAGCAGAAATCTTCTATTAATAAATGCTGAGACCAGACCATAGGCTGGATTCTAACCTTCCATAGGAGTAATCGCAGCCATACACAGTGAATGATTTTCCTTTCGTTTGCTATTATCTAAAAAACTTCCAGCTTTCTCTCTCAAATTAACATTTGGCTTTGCGGTTGAACCTAAAAGCTTCATTGCACAAGAGATGCTCAACTTGCTAGAGGCTCGTAAAGGCAAAAATCTTATTTTAGAGCTCGTAAAGGCAAAAATCTTATTTTAGAGCTAAAAAAAACAAAACATCACGCCTCAGACTTACAGGAAAATACAAATAAATGGACACAGCCGCTACGTCGTAAAAAAAAAAATCACAATAAAACGCTCCCACACACCCCGACTCCTCCAGTGAGGAGACCCCGAGCCACTCTCTCCTGGCGCTACCAAATACTCCACGGACGGGGGACACCCGGCTTTTTAATTTTGCGCAGAGGTGAAAATAAAGTAATTATTTAAGTAACAACCCACCCAGACCTGGGTAAAACCATCTCGATTTAAAAGCCAGCCCTCTCCCGACGGCCCATTTCTGGTTTGGACTGGAGAAGGGAGGGCGTATGGAATTCTCCCTTCCCCCGCAGCCTTTGGCTCAATGGGCTCGCCCAATGGCGGCCCTGTTGCCCCGCCGTGGGGCTGCCGGGAGGCTGGTGTTTCTGCAGTCCCCAGGCGGCCTCAGGCTTCCACACCCTCAGGTATCTTTGCTCTCAAAGTAGAAGTAGCGGAACCTCCTCTGGGTTTTAAACTGGCTGCAGGCTGACAAGACTTGTAGCTCGGCAGGGGGAAGGTGTTGCCGAGAGTTACCTTCAGTGGCAGGTTCCCGTGACTTCCTTTGGAGCCTGCTCTTCTTTAAATCTTCTTTAAAGGTCATAGTGTGTGTTGTGCTTCCTGGAGCCCGTATGCTCTGTTTGACCGATGTTACTTACAGGCGGGTCCTCTTTTTTTTTTTTGTTCCCCCATCTTATTTCAGGCTTCTGATTCCTCATTGCAAACCTTACAGGCCGTGCGGGTGCACTGACTGCGCCTTGATTCGGTAGCAGGAGAAAGAACATTGGTCTGGTATTTTTGACCATTGAAACCTTGAAATTAGATGTATTGCTAAATTCATACAACTGTACAATGGTTTAGATTGGAATGGACCTTGAAGATGATCTCTTATGCAGCTCCTCTGCCATGTTTGCCTGGTTTTGTGGCACTTACGACATGAGAAAATGGGGTCAATTTATAAAAAGTTTATAGCTTTACAGCAGTTAGGAATAGGCAACATTTAGATAGCAGTAAATGGAAAAAGAATTTGCTTGTTCTTTGGAAGATTAATGTGGACTGAAACACAGGTTACCCAGAGGCAAAGGTAGAATATCATTGAAGTTGAGGCCTTTTGAGATTTTTTTTGTAATTATACTTTGTCACCTTAATTTTCTGTTGTCATAAGCTAAAAGCCAAGACCTGTTTATACTATCTCAGGAAACATTGTGCATTACATAATAAATAATGTAAACCATGTGGTGCATATGTACTAAAATAAGCTGCTGCTCCTGCTGTTTGTTTTACTATTTGCTGTTTCAAAACTTACTGCAATGAAAACTGAAAAAGTGCCAGGTCAGAGGCACAACATTTAAGATGGTATAAAAAATGCATTTGTGCAGTGTAATCCAAATTACATACTGAAATGTAGCAGTTGAGCATTTTATTTTCATGATGGGAAACAGGGGGATTGGACTAGATGATCCTTTGAGGTTCCTTCCAATCCCTGATATTCTGTGATTCTGTGTGAAAACAATTGGAAGAGAGGAATTACCGTGGACATCAGTTTGTTTGACTATACTGATATTTCTAATTTAAATGTGTGGGAGGCAGTTCATAGGTTATGTGGCTGCTCAGATTTTTTTTGGGATTTTTTCAAAATATTGGTGTTTATTTCAAAATGGCACTGCATTTGCATCTTGAATTTGATTTATGTTTTATAAAGTGCTAAATATAGCACTGGAAGAACTATATTTGGTTGCCTATGTTTGTGCTACTTTTACACAAGAAAAACAGAATGGTTTAAACTTTGTGATAATACTTGCATTTTTATAAAAACATTATTACAGGTCTCAGTAATGCAGCTGTCATACAGCTGGGTGTTTGTACTTCCCTTCTGCAGGGCTTTGAGGCAGAGTGTTCATTCAGCTGAGGAAGTGCAACACCTTGGTTTATGCTGTTTGGTAAAACTAAACCACTGAGCAGTAAGCTAGAGGGTATTAATGGAACCACCTTTTGGGACCAGTAAATTCCTTGCCCTGCCTCCACAGTGCAGTACAAATACCCCAGGGTTTTCTGATCCTGGTCCAACTTTTGAACTAAGTGTTAAGATTCCTGTTAATTTCATAGGATTATGGGATCTTCAGCACTTTCTTGTCAACTCTTGTAACATTTCTCATAGTCCCCTTGCCATTCCATTCCATCTTGAGTTGGTCCATTTTTTTCTTGAGTGTGGAAAATTAAATACCTTTCATACTCCTTAGACAAGATACTTCCTAGGAATGCTTGTGCTGCAAGTGATGTGGCAGTTAGAGAATTTTAAAATAAAACAATGAAGTAGTGCTAAAAATTTTCATGTTTAAGTCAGTGATTTCATCTTGAGAAGTGTTCCAGCCAACAAAACTGTGCTGAATTCCATGAGGGCAGCCATGCTAATCTGATTAAAAACTTTCCAAGGTTTTCTAGCTTTTTTTATGCTTTTAATATTTCTTTATATTTTTGTCTTTGTTAAATTAACTCCATCTGTTTTTCTAGAGGAGTGTTTAGTCTCCTGACTTGTTCATTATTGCTGTCCTCTATGTAGAATTTTATTCTTTTTCTGAATTCTTACTTTGATGATCTCTGACCATTCTGGATCACTTTCAAAGTAGCCTTTAATTTGAAGCTGTGCTCTGTGAGTGATGTCTTATCAGAAGGCTTGTCTGCCCCTCCCAAACCTCTGAAACTACCTGTCATCTGTTTTTTTGCTCACTTTCTTCACTTTTTCTCTTGATGTGGAATTGTTGCTTCTTTGAGTTTTTGTTAAGTTACATTTTGCGCACTACAATCATGTTTATCAAGCTAGACATAGCATGAAAGCCTAATGTGCTTTTCCTAAACTTGGAGATAAGAAATGATAGGTTTAATTAGATCAGGGGTGAGTTTGGAAAAAGATAGGGAGGTGGCAGATGAGGTGTAAATCAGAATAAAACTCCCAGGAAGGTCATGCAGAAACAACTTTTGCATTGCAGTGACTGTGCAGCAGCCTGAAACTGGATTATTGCATCACTTACTTCAAGTATTCTGAAAAGAATTGTGATGCAGTTGAATGATGAGAGTGTTGGTGTGGTGAATCTGAAAATACATCTTGCAGTAGATGTATCCATGCTAGGCTGTATGTGTTGTTTGTTGGAGTGCAGATTGGTTAGCTTTGGTGCTTGTTATTTGGGTTTTGGTTTGGAGGGGTTTTCTTCCTTATAATGTTGAAAGTTGGACTGTGATGTGGATAGATGATAAGTGGAGCAGCTCCAGATATGGGCATGTCATCTCTCTTTGGAGGCCTGTGCAGTGGTGTTCTTTCAGCTCAGAAATCCTAACAAGAATCTCAGCTCTGCAGACACATTGGATAGGTGTGATAAAAGGGTAAATTTTGTCTACACAAAGGTAGGATAATTATGATACATAAAATCAACTAAGTAAAACAGTCTACAATACATTTATAAATTCCTAGTAATTTATACTGATATTACATGCAGATCTTCATATTGTCATTGGTATTAGTACAGAAATCATGAGGGAGGGAGATGAGGATAGCTTTCTGAAGGTGTTCTAAAGAATGTCTTGATTGCTCATGTGACACTTAAAATTTTTATAGGTAATGTTGCTATTCGGACCTGAATACCATTTAGTATCTACCCAGAGCAAATGAGTGCTGATTCTTTTAAAATACAGTTTTCTGTTTCTCTTCCTGTTTGGATTGGGAAAATTAATGTCTTTGCTGGTTACTGTAAAAATGAGAGGTGGGGAAATGTTATGCTGCAGACACTTGAGAGTGCTTAGTGTTTACTTGTGTTAGTGTTTCCTTATTGTTTGGGAGTAAGAGGATGCTTAAAATGGAACAAAGCCTCATGTTGTGTTCCAGGGTGTCTTGTGATCATTCCTTCTACAGATAAAAATAAGTTGCTTTGAACCTTTTGTTGCACTTAAGGAACTCTGATTTTAAATCTTTTGGCATGTAAATATATGCCAGTGTAAATTCAGCTTTGCACGTCATATGCAGGAGTTGCATTTGAGGTCATTCATTAAAGCATGAGTAGAATCTGGTCTGTTTACATTAATTGTTGGGCTGATCTCATAGCCAGATATTATAGGGAGATACCAGCATCTTTTGAAGCAGAATACTGCCTTGAAGAATATAGCAAGTCCATGTGAACCTTGACTGTAGATGGGAGGTTTGTGAAGATCTTGCAGCTTTTCAAAATGTTTCCATAAATTGTTCAATAGGTTCTATAATAGGTTCAATAAATTGTTCTTGTGACTTAAGAAATAAATTCTGTCCAGTCATTTTTGATACCTGCAATCCTATTCTTTCTTTCTCTCATGTCAGAAAATTCATCATTAGTGAATTCTGAAATTTACTGAAGTGGGCACATTTGAAGAGGCTGAGAACCTGATTTTCTCTTAGCTGGCCAAACAGTGTAGTGCTTTTTCCTTCTCCCACTTCAAGTGAATATTTTAAGTGTTCAGCAGATAAATGGTGCCAATTATTCTGTATCATGAACTGGAAGATGCATTGAGGGAAAATGCTGGATATTTTTATAATTTCTTTTCTATTTTCCAGTAGTGATACATTAATACAAAATAAAGCTCAGTGACTGCAGCAGTAGCCTGCCCACAGTTAAGAGATACAAGTATAATTCCAGCTAACATCCAGTCTCCAACAGAGGATTGTGCTCCATGATTTGTTTTTTCTGCTTTTGATTTCTTATCTCTGACCTTGTGGGAGTTCCTGAAGGAGAGGGGAGAGTCATATTCAAATAAATCTAACATCTAAGGGTTTCACTGAAATTGATTTGCAGTAACCCAGTGTATCCTAATTGAAATAATGGAAAAATATTGACACCTTGCAGACAGACCTGTAGTTATTGTTAGGATTCAAAGAAGGTTTGTTTGAGATTTCTCTGTACTCTGTTTGATAGCAAAGAAAAATTCAAAGGTAGCTTTGAAGCTAATGTATTTTTGAGAGGAGTGGGACTGGACTTGATTTATCACTTTTCATGAGTAGTAAAGTGGTTGTTGAAATGTATGAAGGATGGCATCTTGAGGTTCAGTCCATGCTTTAGTTTGGTACCTGAAAGCATCAGCAGCAAAGAAAATAAGAAAGAAAAGGGAGAGGGAGGGAGATGGCCAGGAGCCTGTGTCTCAAATGAAGAGACAAAAATTTGAGTGGGTTGCTTATCACTAAGTTCCTTAAAAGAAAGAGCAAAAGCAGCAAAATGTCATTGACTTTCTTTATGGCTTTATTTCTTATGTAAAAAGGAGTGTTGAAAGGAGGGCTGAGGTGTCCAAATAATAGAAATGGCTGCTAATACTGTTTCAAATTTCAGAGTGATTTTATGGGAAAAGTATCTCTGCATAGGTTGTTATTAAGCAGTTGAGCCACTTGCATAAGTACTTTGCCTTTTTTACATTTTGTAACACAGTTCTTGCTCAAATATCTTATGAGATTAATAAATCTGTCATAGGCCCTTTATGCAATTAGCTGCAATGTTGAAGAAATAGGGAAAGGAAAAATGGATTTGAGAAATCCATACCAACATTGTTGTGTCTTGTTTCTCTGCAGAGGACAGGCAAGAATCCTCATCTTCAGATATAAATCTTTTTTTCTGGTTGGTAATAGTCACCTTAAGGCCTCTTTTATGTTGCAGCTTAGTGAAGGTAGTCCCACGGCCAGAATTTGTCCTAATTTGAGATTCTGGCAAATCCCAGCTAGCTGTGTTCCTGGCCTGCCAAAGAGCATTTTTTAGTTTCAGTCTTGTGTATTGTGTGAAATTAATGGCATGTGATGAGCTCTGAATTCACTGAGCAGAGAAAGTTTGTGTCTGTGCTGCACTGGGGTGGTTTATAAGCTGTGGCTCCTCAGAAATGTTATGAAATGTCCTATGTTGGTATTTTGTGAGTCAGATGAAGCAGATGCAGAAGAAAAACGAATTAAGAATAGAAAAAAACACCCCTGTATTTGGTTCTCAAAACCTTTTCAGTTGTATTTGGCAGTGGAAATACTTTCTAGCTGGTGGCTGACCTTTTTTTAAAAATAAAATCCCATTATCTTGAGTGACACAGGTGGCAGAGCAGTGCGGAGCCTGCTGACCTGGATTGTGGTCACAGATCGGCAGTAGGAGTCGTATCTCTGCTGCATGCTTTGTTGCTGGGAGTGGGTGTACCGAGTGAAGGAGCTTTGTGGTTTTGTTAGTAATTTGGAAACCACAAGCAGGATTTTTATGGCTTCATAGACAGAGCTGTTTTTGAAAGTGCTTGATGTTTTCTAAAATGTGCAAAAGCTTCTGAGCTTTGTTTGAAATGCTGTAAGAATGCTGATTGCTTTCTTTGAAAGACTAGTTCCTTAAACCTTTCTACTTTGATGACTGTATGAGCATCTTGGTTTTCTAAATTTAAAATTACCATATAAATATTATACTTGTAAAGGCTTTTAGCCTTTAAGGTTATCAAATGCATGAAATACTTTTGAGTCAGATGACTAGGGCTTTGTTATTTTGTATTGTAAGTTTTCATAGTACCTCTATCAGCAAAAGATTAGGGAAGTTCCATGCTATTACAAATGCTAAATAATAAGTAAATTTGATTGATCTGATTTTTATTTTGAAAGAGGAAACAATTCTTATGCTGTTGTGGTTTAAAAATATTTAAATGCTTAAAGTAATTGTCAGCCTCAATTTTGAATAAGGAAGCAAAATAACATGCATGATGTACTCAGAGTTTCTCATAGCACTTGCCAGGAGAAACTGAGTTTTGAAAACAGTTGGCCTGCTTTCAGACACAGGCTTAATGAGATTAAAAGAGAAAGAATGTGCAAGTTTGATTACAAACCCTGGCCATATTCAGACTGTGGGTTCTGGAAGCCACAGCAGAAAACTTTGTTAGTGGTGAAATTGATTTGCTTTGGAAAACGAAAAATGGGAAGTGGTGGGTAGCTGTCGAATAATTACAGCAAATATACTAGGCTGGTAAGAGAGAATCTGAATGGTTGTACACAGTCTGCAAGAGGTCTGAAAGGTAGATGTAGTGGCCCAGCCTTTTTTCTTCTTGACTCTTAATTTGGCAGTAGTAATATAACCACAGATTTTGTGGGTTATACAGAGCTTTTATAGCTGCCTAATTTGAAAACAAACTAACACTATAGTCCTCCACTACTCTTGTATTAGGGCTTTTCCTACAGGTCCAATGAAGATTGGTGTTAAGAATATACTTCAGCTTGACTAGGTAGAGGGCATGGTGCTTGCAGAATGTGTCAGGAGCCCTGGTACATGAGAAAAGACCTATTTACTTGCAGGCATACACATAGCAGGATAAGGAATAGATTTGAAAATACTTCCACAAATTAAGAACTAAAATTGCTTTTAAAAAGTCTTTTTGAGTGTACGTATAAACTTTGTCAGACTGGTGTAAACATACTTTATCAGTAAGGAAGGCATGGTATTGTGGGTGGTGGGGGAGGTCAGCTTGTGAACACCATTTAAAATTATCTGAAGTATGAAAAGACTTGAGAATCACTGAGTTAGTATAAAGGCAATAAAACAAGGTCTTCTGGTCCTTATAACAATGTTTGAAAGGCTGTTTTCTTTCTCATTTAACATGCAGCAAGGACATATGGGAGAAGGCGAGGTAACAATATTCCTATTTAATTTTCTAATGTTGACGATGTCTCATGGCAGATAAAACCATGAAATTGTTACTAGAGGGCATACTCCAAAGTTTAAGATTATAAATAATCAGTTTCACATACATTTACATAGTCTGCATGCCATAAATAAACATTTTTACTGAATCAGGTAGTTCACAATAGCCACTATTCAGGCTGAAGTGATCACAATCCTTATAGTGAACATCAGCTCTATGATGTGTTATGTGGAAGGGATATGTTGCTGTGTTTGTGTGTGCTGTGAATGTTTATTTTGGTTGTTTTGGGTGTTGATGATGTTTTTGATGATAGTGAGTGTATGTCCTGGCCTGTACATTTAAAGAGCCAGATCCTGCAGCTGTGCATGGTGCATTATCTCTCAGCCATGGGAATGCTGATGAACTTGAAGAAATGGTTTAGGTATGGAGAATTGCTCCCATCCAACACTACCTGCAGGACTGGGGTCTTAAGAGATGGGGAAAAAAAAAAGACATGCATCAGTTTACTAGGGTAAAAGAAAATAATATTTACACCTGTATTACAGTATTTTTATCCTAGGAAGAACCAGATTTGCCTAGCTACAGAAGTAGGCATGATTATAGTATAGTTGTTTTGTATTTTTATGGAAGATACAAAAAGATATTTGAAATATTAAATAAAGCAAGCTGATTAAGCCTTCCTTTTTTTTTATTTGTATAAATACTATGGTCTCCAGATTTTATTGTATGTTTTTTTCAGCTTGTTAGTTCTTTGTTTTTTTGTATGAAAAACATCTGTATATTGGAACTGGACAAATTTTCCATTTTCAAGATGTTTTCTTTCAAAAAATATATTAATTTCAAGAGAAGGAAGCAAGAGCAGGAGAGTTTAACTCTATCAGTACATTACTGTGGTAGATTAGAATGAATTCTGAAATAGCAGATGTAGTATATGATATCACAGCCAGAGCAAAATGTATCTGAGAACTTGTAGCACATATCACTTACTTTTTTACTCTCCCTATATATATTTTTTTTTCCTAAAATGCTCTTTAAAATAGTAGAAGTCTATTTGGCTTGTTGTCTAGATACTGAATTCAGTAGCTAAAGGGGGAATTCATGGAAGAGATCAGCTTGTGTGCTCTGTTTATGCTATTATACATTGCATTTATAAATCAAAGAATCTTATTTAAAAGTAATAAATATTATTAAGGAAATGTATTGGGGCATGAGGGGAAGCATGCTTACAACATTTTCTCTTAGAGTAAGTCCATTAACGAAACTCTGTTGTAACATCTAAGTAAACTTGCTTCTAGGAATGACACAGTATTGCCTAGTTTTCAGTCTTCATTTACAGTAAATTACAGTGGGTCTTCCTGGTTTTTGCTATTTACAAGTGGGTGGGTTATGATATGTCTTGATATCAGGTAATTTAAATGTGCAATATATTTAGCTGATAGAATTCTTGTTTTCCCATCTGCACTGTGAGATTGTATCTGCTTGTTGTAAGAAACTTTTCACTGGAAAATTATACATATATATGGCTCAGACTTCAGTGCTGTCTGCTATTGGGAAGGTCCCAGGAAAAAATAAATTGGCTAATATCCTCGTCTGTTTATAGACCTTTTAAAAAGAAATCTAGCTGAAAATATGAAATATAATGGGACATGATCAACTTGAGTATCCATTAGAAATACTATTTTGTTCACAATTTTCATTAGTTGTAGTGCAGTTATGAAGAAGGTAGTTTTTTTCTGAAATAATGCATTTGAGTTATTGAATGATGTTGAAAGCTGTAAGGGTCATATGAAGTTGAGAATGTAACTAGTCACTAGAAGAGAAGATTGCAAAAGTTCTACTGCTAATGTAGCAGCTAGTGCATTCTAAAAAAAACATTGAAACAGTTTATGCTTTGTACTGTTAGTATGTGCTTTTTTTTCCTTCTTTTTTTTTAATCCCCTCTTTAGGTCAATCTTCACTGTTTCCAATGGAAGACGGGTTCTTGGATGATGGACGTGGGGATCAGACTCTTCACAGTGGTTTAGGATCACCTCACTGCTTCTCCCATCAGAATGGAGAAAGAGTGGAACGGTATTCCCGTAAAGTCTTTGTGGGCGGATTGCCACCAGATATTGATGAAGGTATGTCCAGAAAATCTTACCCAAAAAAGCTCCTTGTGTCATATTGACAGAACTGTGGTGTGAAACCTTTTGTCTCTTGACTAATGAATTATTGTTTTCCAAACTCTATGGAAAAGCATCAGTGTATTAGTGGCTCTTTGTGTGTTGCCACTTTCAGTTTGTGAGATGTGAGATAATTCAACCTAGTTATGGCATTGTTCTGCCATTGAAGAACAAAATTGGATAGCTCTTTATTTGGTTGCTCATGTGTAGTTCTCAGAGATTGTTTCCAATAATGGTGTTGTAGTTTCTAAAGGGTGTGTGCTGAGGACTTGGACAGGAATTAATCTATACTGAGGCATTTGTATGCAGTGAAGGACCATCGATTTGTGGTAGGTCTATCACACAAACTAAAGAATACTCTGGTTGTTATTAAAAAAACAATTGTAAAATATGTGCAAGTATAATGAAACTTCACCAGAGTTCTTAGAGTTCAGTAGTCTGTATGTATGAGTGTGCTGTCATAGTGGTTAAAAGAACTACAGCAACTGTAAAGCTGAAAAATTGCTTCTTGTTTATCACAGAATCATTTTAAAATGCACTTTTTGTGTCAAGGAGAGTGATTGTAATGTGCTGCAGAGGGTACCATTGTGATGTGACAACCTGACCTTCAAGTCAAACATAAGAGCTGCTTTATTATTAAAAGGTCAAATATAGCGTAGTGTTTACAAGATGAAAAATTATCTTCTAGTCTCTTTCTCCTTGTTCCTCTTTGTGTTTTGTTTGTCTTTTAATTTACTTGCCTTTGTTGTTTTAAAAGGAGTTGAACACATGAATAGTTTGGTCTCTGTGGACCCTACTTATTGAAGAGTAAGAGCTTTCCTGTACTTGTGATAGGAAGGCAGAATTTTTCGGAGTTGATCCTATCTGCATTCTTGACATTAAATGCACAAGGTTGAATTAAATAAGGATCACGTGATTTAAAAATTATATATTTGGAGCCCTGACAGTGTACTAGTATGGGAAGCCCTGTGACACCATAAACAGAATCCAGCTGAGCAATGTGTCAGTTTAGATCACACTCTGGTAACATGAAGTTTGTTTTCACTTTTAATAATGTGGTGAAAAATTCTTATCTGGAGAACTTCAATTTCAAGAACAGAATTGCAAGTAGATAACTTCCATTGGACTGGCCAGTAATTTGAGGTCAAAGGGAGAATAGAAATGGATGCCAGAATTGTTTCTTGGTACAGTTTCTTGCCATTTCTTCTGTAAAATTACACAGTTGTGTCCCAAGTTTACTATGTCACTTTGGGGTCAGGCTCACATGGTGTTTGCACATGTGGCACTGGTGTGTGATATGAAAGGCATGGCTGGGTCTTATGATAGTTCTGTCATTTTTTTCCCATTCTTTCTGCAATTACAAGGCAGATTGTCAGAGCTGGTCACTTTCTGGCCAGTCAGCAAATTGTCTGTAAATGCTTTGTGGGAGAATAGTTGAAGCTGGGTTATTGTGGCTGTATAGTTGCAGTGACTCCTTTTCTGTGAATTAGTGTTGCAAATCGTAGGTAGCATTAGCAGGTTGTGAGTTTTATTTATAAACACAAGTAGAAAGGAAATCTTGATCTTTGAAATGTCTTGATTTGTGAAGTGTGTTCTCACTTGTCATAGAGGTTATCCATCTAAGCATTGCTATTAAGCTGCTGAACCCTTAGGATTGCAGGATGCTTATTTGTAGGATGAAACTACCTGAAATCAATATTCTTCAAATGTTTTCCATTCAATTAATTTATGCCTTTTCCCTTCTCTCTTTTTAGATGAGATCACTGCTAGTTTTCGTCGCTTTGGACCTTTGATTGTAGACTGGCCACACAAGGCAGAGAGCAAATCTTACTTTCCTCCCAAAGGTAAATATCTGGTAATAACACACGAGCATTTTGGGTTAGTTTTTCTTGGTAAGATTCCATTTCAGACAATGTGTTTGTAATAATTGTTCAGGGGGGAAAAAGTCAAGTCCTTGGAGTTGTTACAAACTAGTGGAATTGAGAGTGTGGCTTTGTGATTATTCTCCTCTAAAAGAATTCATCCTCCCTGGTTTTAATTTATTCCATTTTATCTTGCTCTTTATTTTTGGAATGATAGTCAGGACTAGTCATCTTTAAGAGAACTAAATGCCCTCTACAGTTAACAACCATCCTGGCATGTTTGCCTCTACAGCTGTGGCTTTTGTTAGTTCCTACTGCTGGCTTATCCTTTTCAAAGGAAAGAGGGAGAGAGCTGGTGAGGAAACTCCCTGCTTCCCTTCCTGTCTCTGCAGAGGACATGCAGAGGGTGGGTTGGAAGTGCATGAGAGTATCTTAAAGCGTGTCCCTTGCTGTATGGTAGCATGATGTGATGGTGCCAAGCATAGTTCTGGGATAAATTATTATCCTATAGGAAAATAGTGAAGTTACATGTTTGTTTTCCCTTCGGTAGGATATGCATTTTTGCTGTTCCAAGACGAAAGCTCTGTACAGGCACTGATTGATGCATGTATTGAAGAAGATGGCAAGCTCTATCTTTGTGTTTCCAGCCCCACTATCAAAGACAAACCGGTAGGTAGAATTGTCAGGGCCTGAACAATTTCTGTATGATAACCAGGAATTGTTCACTTCAGATGCTTTTTTTCTGACTTCAGAGGGCTAATATTTAAATTTCTTTAAGATGTCATCAAATTAAGTTCTCAAAAAAAATTTTTAAAGTAGACACTATGGATTTTTTTAGTCTAGTTACAGTTAATATTTTTGCTGCAAAAAGGTTGGCTGTATTTCACCACTGCTGATATAATGAAATACCAGACAGGTATTTTGTGCTTATTATTAAACAGAATTCTTATGGTCTGATTGTTTCATGTAACATATTTTGACAGACAAAAATGTAATGTGGTGTTGAACTCTAAATTATTAGTACAAATGGTTTTGGGCAGATGTGAGTCTGTTATTAGTTGGAGAGAATTCTGCTATATTCCTGTATTTCAAATTGGGCTGCATTAAGCAAATACAAAGCAGCTACTTGTGCACAGTAAATAAACACAACTTTGTGCAGTGGAGCCTGTGGCACTGAGATAAGGCTAGTCTGGTGCTTGCACTTGGCTGAAGAGCACAAACAGCAGAGATATGAATGCAGCAGTGTGGTTCATGCAACACAGTTCAGTCACCATTGAGTAAATGTGTGTAGAGGGTGAGCTTTTCCCAGAAATGTGGGTAACAAGGAAGTGGTGAAATTTAGTGTCTGTCTTAACAGAGCTTAGTACCCTTTCATTTTGAGAAAGGATTGCTGAACGAGTAGAAAATGAGTTTACAAAGTACAGCCATTTAAGAGGTTTTCTGTGTAGGATACTGTTTTAATTGATATATTAAAACTTTGAATTGTGAATGGTTAAAAAAAAAAGGCTTTTTGTCCATAGGTTCAGATCCGGCCTTGGAACCTTAGTGATAGTGATTTTGTTATGGATGGTTCACAGCCTCTTGACCCACGAAAAACCATTTTTGTTGGTGGTGTTCCTCGGCCTTTACGAGCAGGTACACTGCGTGTTCCGCAGAGCTGGGCATGTTGAATATGCAGTCGAATTTGGGGAGCAATGGGGGAAATGAGTTGTTTCAGCAAGTGCTTTTGGCACTTACAATGGGGGACATGAATACAAATGAACTGTTTCTTTTGACACGCTTAAAAATTACCACATCTACACCACTGTTTCGTTTTTCTTTCTGGTTTAGTGGAACTTGCAATGATAATGGACCGGCTGTATGGAGGGGTGTGCTATGCTGGAATTGACACAGACCCTGAGCTGAAGTACCCAAAAGGAGCTGGGCGGGTTGCATTTTCTAATCAACAGAGTTACATAGCTGCTATCAGTGCTCGCTTTGTTCAGCTGCAGCATGGAGAGATAGATAAACGGGTAAGGTCGTCAAGCATATTCTATTTTTGTTCAGTGCTTTCTCTAGAAATGCTTTTCCATGTAAATGTGTATCATTGTGAAGGCTGTAAATGTTACATCACATTAATTGCATGTTTAGGGCTAGATTGTGCCACTTAGATACAACAGAGAATAAAAATGAAGGAATGGTATGGAGCTGTGTCTTCAAGAATGTGGGAGGCAACTGTGAAGCAGACTTTCTCAAATGGCTTAGCATCTTGGGAAGTATGTCAGCTGTCTTGCCCTTTTGTGAGAATTTTGCACTCATTATATACTCCCACTTGCAAGTATTTGCACTTGTAGTGTTTGTATAATGTCAGGGAGTAAAGTATCTGCCAAGGAGGGAGCATTTCTTACTCCTGTTCTGGAGTGGGCAGAATATAGCCCTAGTATTAAACACTGTGCATAGAGTCTTCCAACAGAGCTTTATAGTAATGCATTATAGACTCCTTGGAGGGTGTTGCAGCTTCACAGCCATCCTCCAGCTGTGTCCAGTTACTTTATCTCTTCATTATTATAAATTAAAATAATATGACAAATGGATCTGCGGTTCACTTGCCTCTGCCCTCTCATCTATAGATAATACTTGGATACAGCCAATTACACTGAGCTTTAGGCCACAGTTTTGAGAAACATTGATCCTTATGTCTTCTTTTCTCTTTAATTCATTGTCTCTGAGATTTTCTTACATGACTTACATTTTTGAACTTAATTTTATAATTGCTATAGAGGGAGAGCCCCAAACTAGGTTGCTTGCTGCTTGGCTGACTATCATTTCACTTCTGCTTTGACTGTAAAGCTTGGATAGAAGAATTGTAACAACAATTTGACTGTGGGCCTGTGAATTGGAATGTCTTTGTTCTAATCTTGGCTCTGAAATCAGTTCTGTATGGCTTTGAACAAATAATTTGTGCTGCCCTTGTGCAACATCTGCTTGCATAAGCAGATGCTTGGATGAATAGGTCCACTGAAGCTGGTGGGACTACAAATTTAAGTAAGTAGTTCTGAACCCTAGCAAGGATTTTGCAATCTATTTCCCCTTCCTCTTCCCTTTCCACTCCTTGTTTCCCCATTTTGTGTGTAGTTAACAAGAAATGTGGCAAGAATTGCTTAGAGGATTCATTATATGAGGTGGTGGGTGCATGAGAAATACAAAAGTGCAGCAGTGTCAATACTACTTTTATTAAGAAATATTTCTAATAAAGTTTTTCTGTAAAAATAAAATTGTTAATAAGAAGGGATTTCCTGTAAAATTAGGCAAGGAGGTTCTGCTAAATGGTGTGCTTTTCAAGGACATAATATAAATTAAATGCCTAGTGGCCTGCAGCACCCACCACTGCAGATTTTCTGATGGGTGTTGCCTCCCTAGGTGTGGTTGGTGAAATTGCTGTAATTTAAGCCTGGGAAACCTCCCTTCCCATGGCACAAGGAACAATTGCAGGCCAGCTTTGGCACAATATGCTGAGGACTCTGACTGTTGTCTATAGGTTGCAAACTTGCAAAAACTCCAGTGCCACAGTGACAGGCTGAAGCAGGTAGAGGTGTAGTTACTTGTGCTGTAGTTTGGCCTCTGAATATTTCTGAGTAGATGTAATAGTGCTGTAGAATTTCCGAGTTAAGGAGGCATGCATGGCATGTTTGTAGGTTTCCTCTTGCCACTCATAGAAGATGATGCTCATCAGTGAATAGCCAACCTCAAACTACATAGCAAACCAGGTGATGAAAGGAGGATGTCGTGCTCTTTTACTGTTTCATTCTTCTAAGCTGGTGTGGAGGGATTTCAAAAAACAGGAACTCTGGAGATAGAAGAGAGAACTGAGGCCAGAAAAAAGGTTGTTGTACTGTCTCCAAGTAGCTTATATGTACTCTAAGCACAAATGCCATTAAATTGCTGCAGTGTCCTGTCTGGATTGTGATAAGGTTGGGTAAGTTTAAAAAGATAGGAACTTGTGAATTTTCTTACTGGAATGAGCTGGCATCCCTCTAAGGTTTGAGAGATACAGAAAGGAGCATCCCTAAGCCAGGTGTCAAGATAACAGGTAAACACCAGAGATACCAATCACAGTCTGCTATTTGGAAATGTTTGTGAAAACACACCATTAAATGAACTTCAGAGAACGCTCCCAAATGCTTCTAGGGCAAGAACTTGTGCCTGTGCTTTTTTAACATAAAGTTTTGTGATGCATTTTGTGTGTGTCACACAGACCTCGCACATTTCTGTGGAGCTCAGGAATGGGAGTAGAGGTGATTACTGGTTTTGAGGTGAAACTGAGCCTTTAGGGGAAGGCAGTGATTTAAACTTGTAGACATGTCTAAACTAGCTGTGTTCTGGCCAGCCTGGCTACTTGAAGCAGCAGCCTTTGTGCTGTCACAGGGAAAGTGCTCCAGAGTGTGTGAGCAGGGGTTTGCAGCCCACACTACAGCAAGCATGGCTTTGGTATTCAAATGCCTAGATGAAAAGCTAGGAGCCTGCTGATGTTGCAGTGTAGATGTATCCTTGGAGCACCAGCTGGTAAGTTCCTGTGAGTCATTATCAGTTAAGAACATGAAGAAATTTTTTTTGTCTGCTCTACAGAATTACTGCTTGTCATCTGGCCCTCAATGCCAAGAGCATAGGTGGCCATCAGCTCCATCTTAAGCTTCTCATTTGATCCCAGCAGGATTAGCTAGGTTTCCTTTTGCTGGGAGGACTAATCCACAGAATAAAAAATAAGTAACTTACTTAATAAACAGCACATTTCTGTTTTAAATTGGAAATTCAGACATTGAAATTTGCTGATGATGAGCATATTTAATCGGTTGTTTCCATGTGTAAACAGTTTACATTCCTGCCTGAAAGAGCAGGAGCTGAATTAGTGCATCAATCTACTCCAAATGACCCCATACCAATCTACTCCAAAAACCCTCCAAGGTTTTGAATCTGTGTATTAGTTCTGTTTCAGACCTTGATTGGTCCGGTCTGTAAATCAGTGACAGCATGGTGGTCAGCACTGGTTTCTGGGGTTCTTCTCATGATCAAGGAGGGCTGCATGAGCAGTGTTGTTCTCAGGTTCCTGTAGTTTAGGGCATTTAATGACTGTGATCATGTATAAAGAGGGGGAAAATTTTGGAGTGTGATGTTCACTCCTACAGAACAGCTAAACACAGGTAGTAAATAATGTGGAATTGCCATTATCTGCATTGTTGTTAAGAACTGTAAACTTTCTTCTCGTTTTCTGCACACAGGTGGAAGTTAAGCCATATGTCTTGGATGATCAGCTTTGTGATGAATGTCAGGGGGCCCGTTGCGGTGGAAAATTTGCTCCGTTTTTCTGTGCTAATGTTACCTGTCTGCAGTATTACTGTGAATATTGCTGGGCTGCTATCCATTCGCGTGCTGGCAGGGAATTCCACAAGCCCCTGGTGAAGGAGGGAGGAGATCGCCCGAGACATATTTCATTCCGCTGGAACTAAATGATCACTGCAGTGCTCGTACGCAGGCCTCAAATTAAGTGCACTCTTCTGTTATCCTGATTGTCCCTCCCCCACCTTACCCTTTCTCTTATTCAAGATAGCATGTCCTTTTGTAGTAGTCTGTAATTTAACAATAGTGTAATGAAAGAATGACCTATAATATGGGTATTTTGTAGAATCTTGTCATTGAAAACTGTATTGGGAACTCCTTTTCGTATTGATAACATGTTGCGAGTGAGTTGCATTCTCTTGTCTTTACTACCGAGAGAACACTTTAATTTCACGCAACATTTTCTTAGAGGAGAGAAAACTATTGAGAAAAGAGAATTGAAACAATAGAGTATTTTGTTTTTTTAATTAAATTATTGTTAATAAAAAACATAAGAAAACTTTTATTAAAATAACCACATAACAATAACACTATCAGTCTGTTCTGACACTTTTCCCCCAGGGAAGCCTGTTTTTGCCTCTCTTTTTGTTTCAACTTCAGATTTTTCCAGCAGCGGATGAAGTTAGCATTTACCTACCAACAGGAAAGAGCATGTTTAAAGCAACAAAAATGCATGAGCAAAGTTGAAGCAGCATTATAGTAATGATCTTGTTTTACAATCTGTTAAGGGTTTTGAGGCTGAAATTTTAGCTCGGTATGTGCTCAGACCGTGCCTCTGACTACCACCCACATCCAAATTACTAATGAGATAGGCAGAGCTTACTATATTTTCATCAAAATGATTACATTTTAAGAGTTCCTGAATGTAAATGTTGAGTCAAGTTACTACTGAGGGGGGAGTGTACTTTTTTTTTCGTTACGAGAAATCAGTTGTCTCATTATATCCCTAGAAATCCTACCAAAGCTAGAGTAATGACAACTAGTTAACTGGCATTTCCTCTCCTGAAGGATAAATATATAGATTTTATTTTTGATGGCTATATATAACTCTATATCCTAATATACTAACATTCATCAGGGGCCAGCCTTTGCTCTCCATTTTGACGTGAAAAAGTAGAAAACCTAAAGATACCTCAAGGATATCACAGATTTTTACTGAAGTTTTGATATTCCATTGTGTCACGCGAACTGAAATTGGCTGCTTATTCGTTTCCCATCTTGGATGTAAATTTAGTATTAAATACCCTCTAACTTAGTTGGAACAGAAGGCATGAATCTGAGTGGTTTCCAAGTCTCCTTTTGCACTATTTTCTGAATTTGTACATGAAATGGTGCAAGTGTGCATATGCCTTTCTTAATCTTCCTGTAGAAAAAAATTCTGACTAAAATTCCACCTCTTCAGAACTTAATACAGAGAAATAAGGACACACAGGTATTTGAAGTGCCAACATTGCTAAGTTAATGCCTGCTTTATTAGAAAGAAGTTCTACCTTGAGAAGCATTAGCACAGTATGTGTTAATTGAATGATAAAGAGTGGGTGCAGGGGTTTAGTTTGAAATAGTCAAATGAAGGAGTAGTTCTGAAAATTATTTTTATTACTTTTGAACTATATGCCCTGGCCAACTTCTCAAATGCTCATTTAGCAGTGTGCAAACAAACTGATTTCTTGGCAATCTTCTGAAGTGCCCAAGGGGCACAGTACCATCCTGGATTCTCTCAAACCAAAGACTTGCCTCAGCACTGCTTGAGAACCACCTGCTCTGTTAAACACCTTTGTCAGCCCCTCTCGTCCCCTTCCCCTGGCCCCAATTATCTTTATGAGAAGCAGTTTTTATTTTCAATACAGGCTTTAATGAACTATACCTTACCAAGTTCCAAAGGTCAAAATGGAGACACTTGCTGTCTACTAGTCAAGTATAGAAAGGGAGCTACTTTTAATGAAATCCCTGAAAATATTGACAACAGTAATGCAAATGCAGAGTGCTCTTGTGTAGATTGTCAGGGACTTTTTTTTCTCTGAAGTACATAATTATAGTTGGAATGTTCCTTTAATTTTTTTAATGCTTGTAGGTGGCTTGGGGTGTGCTATTGTGCCGATCCTACCCAGTAAACAGGTGAGATGGGTTACCATTACAAGAAATAACACTGTTTGAGAACTAGCTTTGAATAATAATTTTCCCTTTGTACATGACCTGCTGAATTTCGGTACAGTGTTTTTGTAGCTAACTTATTTTGTCATGCACATAATGTATATTTGTTATGCACTACTTTTGTATATCTTGTTTTTCCAACAGTGAGCATTTTTAGGCACACTTTTCACTGACGGGATATCTCTTTATGCAATACCTCAATTTTTCATATTGCAAAGAGTAGCTTTTTGTACTTTTATTACTGAGAGATCTTCATATACTTCATTTTTTAATATAAATAATTTTAATAAATTTTATTTTCTTATATTCTGCTTTTTATACATTTCAGTGCTCTGCATACATTTTGAATTATGGATGTCGTGCACTGGCAATGCTATTTTAGAATCTGCAGAGAAAAGAAAGCATGTTGCTTAAACATCTTAGCCCAGCACCAGGTATTTGGTGTACATATAATTTAAGAAATAGTATATGTAAAGTTGAGAATTAAAGAAGAAAAGCATGAAAGCGACAAAATGACACTGTCTTTAGACCCATGAAATTTAAATGCATATAGTGTAGAAATTTAAAGAAACATCAAAATTGTCTACCGCTTCTTACTAAGTTTTTAAAAATTACACACAAATGCAGACGTTTTTGGTGAATGTTTAGCCATTTTTAAGATTAATAAAAAAATTGATGTTAGGTGTTTGATGCAGAAATGTGTCTGCTCTTTTAAATTATATTTAAAGAATAAAAGAGAGCCTGCTAAGTGGCAGGCATGTAATGTTAGTATGCATGACTAATGTAAGAAATTGTTATTCTACTAATATTCACTTGTGATTGTGTGACAAGCGTGTTTACAGATTATTTGGTTACACTTCGATTTACAGGGCATAAACAATTATATACATTACTCTGTACTTAAATAGTGATGACATGTCCTTCTGATTACATGGGATTTGTAGTTGGGGTTACCGTGTAGCTCCGAACATAATTAACATGTAATTAGGTTACCAGTCTTAGGGTATCACTTGGATTTGCAAAGGGGTTAATGCGCATGTAGTTTTATCACACGAGCATGGCACTGGCCATGTACTTACAATGTAGTTACAGAGTAATTACATGGTTATTTTTGCAATGTAAAATAAAAGTGTTTCTGATTATTTTATATGTAAAGGAACCCCACTGCCCCGTGCTTTTTGGTATAGTATCTACTTCTCCATACACAGACCTCTGCAGAATGCAAATTTAAAACTTGCAGTGAATGACTTTAGCGTTTTATAAGGATGCTGTTGGAAAGACTTGATAATTCACCCCTTTTGTTTTTGAAGATTTAAAGCCTTCTGTTAAAAGGTGATTTAAAACTTGAATGTGATGAATTGTGGCAAGTTAACTTCAAGTTATGTGCAATACCTATTTCAGACTTCTGGAAGATCTTTGCAGTGTAATTCTTTGTTTTTAATTGCAGACATTTAAAAATGTCATTTTCTACTGTTCTAATAAATCCTCTTTCTTGCTGGTGTTTCTAAAGAAAAGAATCAGAAATCAATCTTTCTACTAATGTAAATTTGAGATTATTTTTAAAAAAAATGGAATAAAAGGTTTTGGTCATTTGCTTTATTTTATTATCTTATTTTAAAGCTACTGTGATAGCATTGTAAGAATTGGGACAATATTGTATTCAACTGTTTTATTTTTTATATTTTTAAATTTTAAAGTATAATTAGTTTTTATAATTTTCATCAGATTTTTTTGTTATATTTTTTGGAAGTGAAACTTTTAGCAAGTGGGTGTCTAGTTTTTACTAATCCCTAATATGTTTTTCCCCCAATGTATTGCTCATATTATCAGAAGGAAAAGTTATTTAAGTATGTCAGTTAATTGTACTACTTGGCTGAATTTCCATATAGTTTTTACTGTGTATGGGGAGGTTGTAGTATTTATTATAGCATTTTAAATAAGGGTAATTCATTTTTTATTAAAGTCATTTTCACGTTTAAGTTCATATTTTTGTATGTTCTACTCTAAGTTATATAACACAAGTTACTTTTTTTAAAGAGTTCATTTGTTGAAGTGCTAGTGAAAATTAATGTTATTAAATAGTTTGCAAATGACTATTTATACCAGTATGCATATAATTTTTAAATATTTGTAATGTGAGATGTTGAATGAATAAAACTTTTAACTCAAGGCTCCTTCTTAACCTTTTTATTTGAAGCTTCCTGTAGAAATGTGTTACTTGTGGCTCAGGGAAGTGATTTTGATGAAATGTCCAGCACTCATCGGGCTAGATGATGTATAAACTGCTTTTGGCTACACTCTGCAGTCCTCTTCCAGTCAGAACGTGGAGCAAGGCTTTGTTGGGGGGGTGTGAGGGAGGGTGTAGTCTCCTGAGAGATGGCGAGTACCCTGAACACTGAGTGACATTGGTGCTGTGCTGCTGAAATGGAAGGAGCGATTTCTAGACAGTGAATCAGGCTGTAAGAAGAGCCCTTTTTACTGTTTGTGCCCAGATGTTTTCTTTAGGGAATGCCTAATGCTAACTATTTCATTTGGTGAATTTGATGCTTGTTTTGTGTTCATTAGGAATCACGTGTAGCTTTGGAGCAGCCTTTCAGCCGTTTTAGATCTCCTGTTTGTATTTCTTGCACAGCTCTAAGTGCATCAACCTGACCAAAGAGTTGTATTTTGGTCACTTGTTTCTACTTGGTGCTCCCTGCAGCTAATTCATGGGGTACAAAGATGAAAATCGTTACACAGCTGTGAAATCAAATTGACTGGACCAGTGACATGTCAGACGAGAAGAATGGCACCGGGACACGTATGTGAGTCAAAAACCACTGTGCAGCTGGGACAGAAAGATAACCAAGAGTAGGGTCAGAGTGAAGCCAAGCAAGGCATGGACAGACAAGGATTCCTTTTTGATTGTCTCATGGTTGTGACTTGATAATAATATAAGGGAAAAGTTTGGCATTTAAAAGAGCTTGCTAGTGTCAGGCTTTAATTTAAAATATCTATACTTGAAATGTCTGGTGAAGTGTTACAGCTCTATGCATCTGCCTTTCAAGAACTATGCCACGCATAAAGGATTCAAGTTTTACATCAGTAGCTAGGAATGGCCCAGTTTTTGTTGGTTTTCTTATTTGATGCAAACAGCTAAGCTTTGATTAAGAGTAATCCTGATTGGTCTTGAAGTAGCTCTGAGAAGTGGAACTGTGAGTTGGAATCTGCACCTGTACCTTGGAAGAGGAAAGGGCTGCCCCAAGTAGAGCACTGCAGCAGGAGGGGAGCTGTGTCCACTGTCCCCACCAGCACTTTGCTTCTGGCATCAGGGTCACTCGTCTCTTGTGCTGTCATCTAATGAAAGGTGGTGAAAATGTTAAATAGGTGTTTGAGTACCATTCTTTTCTGTGAGTGCTTCAAGAAATTCGGATCGTGCAGAACTGAGCTATAATGGGATAATTTCTGCAGTGGCTTCAGATGAGGCAAACTTGGAAGCCTTTAGAAACTAGTTTTCAGCAAGGATGAGTAGTTTCATTGGTAACACCCCAAGTATACTTCCAATCTCTTAAAGATGGCTATTTAAAAAGAAGCAGAAAATGCTGGTGCCCTCTAGATCAAAGATAGAGGCCAGAGAAGGGTTGTCTGCCCTGGGAACAGAGAATTACTCAGTGCTGTGTTTTGTGGCAGCCAAATGGCACAAGACAGTAATGACCACTTCTTAGCCTGTGACTTGGCTGGTAACGGAAGCATTATCTCTGTCCTCTCTGTGTTGGTATCGTTAGGAAATAGTCATAGTTCAGTCTCTCCCAGTGTGATAACAAGTTCTTGATGTTGTTTTCAAGTGCAAATGGTCTTTTAGAAAGCATGTGCTAATCAGTGGTTTGTCTGATAATGTTTTCTAGCAAGTTTGATAGACTTGAAATTAGGTCCTGGAGTATGGGAAGGTTTAAGCCTTTGATGTCATGGTGAGTGGAATTAGTGATGTCCTTCAGAGACAAGTCACTTCCAGATTGATTTTGAATTCAAAATGCTATAAATTGAGAGGTGTTTATCAGGATCCAGCATTTTATTTACAGCTGAGGATGTGTTTATTCATTCTGAAATTTTCCTGTTCTGAAGATTGCAAAATACTTAGCTGATTGTCTTGTCTTTCATAGGCAGACTGTCAAAAATTCGACTCAGTAAGGTGAAATGCCAGAAGTCTGGAGCATTCAAAGCTGAAAATGATGAGTCCTGGTAGTGATGGCCTTGGCTGATTCTGAATTGCTAAGAAGTCACTTTCTAGGAAAGATGATATAACAAGTCTCTTTTGGGTTTCAGTTTGTCAAAAAACTAGTAATATAGGCTCCAGGCAGCCTCCAGAAGATAGAGTTGTGCCTGCTGGGTGGAATTTCATAATTTCCACTCTACATGAATCTCAGCTATTTTCTTTCAGCACAAACTGTTCATGGACTGCAGGCAGCCAGCAGCTTTCTCTTGGATGCTGCTTCCACTAAATACATTCCATATTGGTGAAGAAACCACGTTAGGGTGGAGATGGATATGCCCCATCCAGGACAGATTTAAAGGCTAAGGTATGTTTTAAAGAGAGTCTCTTAGCTGTCAAGTTGTTGTTGGACGGTTTCTACTCTCTCTCTCCAGCTGCTGTTTGTTTAGTGCTGTGAAAGCCCCAGTCCAAAATGCACGTTGCTTGCCTGCAGGAAATCTAAGACAAATAATATGACATCTTCCTCTGTGTAAAGCAAGCTGATTCAGTCTGTCAGTATGAAAACCAGCCTCTGGGATAAGAATATACTTGCAGCTGTCTTTGCAGTCATAGAAATTGAAGGGGGGAGAGTTGAATTGGTGCTCTAAGCGTGTTTCTCATCTCCCCATTTAAGTTGGGGAGAAAGTCTAAAATTTGATGCTCTCATTAATACTATCTAATATCACCTGTTATTGTGACACTTGGGCTGTAATTTGGTGACTATTTGTAGGGCTTGTCAGAGAGACAATTTGATTCTAACTATTAACTCATTTGAAGGTATCTATCACTTAATGGGAACTCCTTCAATCACCTCATTTATGGAGCCTGAGAGACCATAACACAGTACTGCTCTGTTAAGGATCCTTCACAAAATTTGCTAGTCAAAAGATCTCAGTTCTGCTTGTATATATAAAATAGGGAGACATACTAGGTCTGTGTTTGACTGTGTTTTTCTTTCTAAAACTTAATTTTGGTGAGTTATGAAAGCGGAGATTAAATCCTCTGAACAAAACACAGGTAAAAGAGAACTATGAGAACACTGTTTTAGTTTTGCACTAATCTTAAAGTTTAAAATGAACTTTATTGCTGTCAGCTCACTGGCCTTTATGCATTGAAAAAATATCTACTTGGGTGAGTTGCTTTACTTTTCATATGAGTGGAGAACATTGATTCTACTTGAAGGTGGTGTAGATGGGACTGACACACACTGTCTACCTTAATAACATGGTTTGTGATCAGTCGAAGGGGAGCAGTTCACACATAGAGCAATGCTTTTAAAAAAAGAAATTCTCCGTAACCTCCTCCAACCCAACATTTGAGAAAATGTTTGCTCAGTGCAAATCTCCATCTCGCACCACTGCTGACTCATGAACTGGGATGAGTTTGCTTAGTGCTTGTGCCTTGCTGGGTGTGTGAAAACATCAAGTTCACCTTCTAGCCAAGTGTGGCTTCTCAGACAGCATTTGTCGTTTTAAGCACATGCCCAGTCCCAATCTGTCTATGGAGTACATTCATGCCAAGTGTTTCTGAATTCTCTTTTGGTGAGTTAAATGTGATTTCTTTAGGTTTTTGAGGAACGTTCTCATTGTAAGCAGCAGGTAGTAGCCCCCAGCTTTGCTTCTGCTGGGCCAGCTGTTCAGAGGCAGATGTTGCTCTGTACACACTGGCAGAATCAACTCAGCTTTTCAGTCAGTGACAGGGAAATTTGCTCAAGGGTTGCTTTTACAGCGGCATGTCTTTGGAGGAATGTGATGGCAGGACAAAAAAGTGACTGCTTCAATTTTTCTCTGCAGAGCCAGTAATCCTTGGAGACAGAAACCCTGCTCTATTCCTTTCCTGGCAGCATCCTTATGTCTCTGGGGGAAGGGAGGGAGTGAATGTTCAGGATCTGGAGCAATTCTGCAAAGACCCTTCTGTAGCATCCTTACAAAGTTAAATTCAGTGGTGTTTATGCTCTAGTTAAACAGAACTATCCCCTTTATGTAGATGGACGTATAGGTGACTGTTATCCTGCAGCACACTTTGGCCTGATACCATGCTAGATTTCAGTAAAGAAGCTCAGAAAACCTGAGCTTTGGACATATGGTCTTGGAATACCTACATCACTGCTAAACCTGGGGATGATTTAGTGATTATTGCTATTTATATCCTCTACTGAAGCAATATCCTTCCAGGATGTGAGAAGACAGTATCCAGAGGTTTAGTGCAGGTAGGACTAAGCTGCTCCATCTGTGTGCTTGCCTAAGGGCTAACAACATGTTCCCCAGAATGACAGTGGTAACATTCAATATCATAGTCCCTGCAGCATGAAATTCAAAAGAGCCAAGGTACATTTTTACTGTCTCTGGTTTGGAAACAAAGACTATCATCATTAAATACCAGTAACTTGCATGTTTGTGTGGAAAAATTAAATTGGAGAAACTGAAGTTCTTGCCTACATTTTGCTGTATCCATTTGACTACAAATCTTTCCCAGAAATGAATATGTTTAATTCTGATGTGATTTTGCCCTTTTGGATTCTTCAATTGGCAATATCTGTCTAGATACTGTAACATAAAGTTCTCCTAAGCCAAGGGTTTTTGTCTCATTGACTTGGATTTTGATTGTAACGTCTGTGGATCTTCACAGTGATTTGAAAATCTCTCAAGGGGAGGCTCAGGCTTTTATGTAACAAACATAGTTTATAGTCTGCTAAATATTTTTATGTGCAGGATGGAGAAAGGGGAAAATTTGCCTCTCCTTATGACTGGTTGTGGATGAAGTGATTCCCTCATGTACTCTTTGTAAAGCAATCTGAGATAGGCAGGTTCATTAGTATGAAGTGCAGGTGTGTTAAAATGGCAGCTGGCCATTTTATCTCTCTGCTGTGCTGTGGTGGTGTGTGCATAATTAACTGTGAGATCCAGTGTAAATTATGAAATTTTATAACTAAGCAGAAACTGAGGGCATAATGCATTCCTTCGATTTACCAAAAGTGGTGAGTTTTGTTTTTATAATGATTCCTAGTTATGCTAATAAGTGGTCCCCAGCGTATTCCGCAAAGTAACCACATTCTAGTAAAATACCTCACTCCAGTGACTCTTATTAAATATTCTGTGAAAACAAAGGAGATACAGTAATTGTTTGTGCTACTGCTGAGGGTATAATTAACAAGGTTTAACAGTAGCTGATGTCAGAATTAGCATACTTCCCACATTAAAATCTCCGTTAGCAGTGTCAAGATTCGTATTTCAGATGCATTCACAATTTGCAGTTGATCAAGACTGTCTAATAAGTAATAAGCAATCTGCCTCTCCTCAATTATGTTGAATCATGTGAGTACATTGTTTAACTCCATTGTGAAGAACCCTCCTACAAAAACAAATCTGGAACAGTAAAATGAATTTCCTTTTAGCAGGGAATCACTAAATGTGTGTGTAGCCATGTCCTGCGGGCATCTTCCTTCCTTCTCCTTGGCATATGCTATAGGCTTGCTGCCACCAAAACCTACCTTTGTTTAAAAGAGTGGTCAAATTTAAGGGAAGATGATCAGACTTGGCCAAAATTAAACTGAAACAATGGAATTCAGGAAACAATGCAAATCCTGAGCTGGAGAAGCTGATGTGTGATTCTAAAACAAGCAGCGTGATGAGAAGCAGGCTGAAAGCTACAGTCTGGTGTTTTTAACTGTACAGGTGAAGATGTGGTGAAAAATTGAGATGTTTGTTCAAAGTGACAAATACAGTGATGGTGACTTAACTGTCAGTCAGCTCACATGTGTGATGTGTGGGCAGGAGGATGAGGAACGGTGGCAGCTAAAAGCAGTTTGGCAGATTGGACACAGAATTTAGGTGTCACTGATTTTTATTGGTAGCAATAGATCCTATAAGGTATCTGAGCTGAATTTGTTTTTGAGATCAAAGTCCTGGCAATGTATTGTTGGGGAAAGTGGGCAAAATGTGCCACCCAAGTTGTGAATTATTTCAGCAGTGTAGAAGCCTATTCCATAAATACAGGTGTTGAGAAAACCACTGGTGTGACAGCTCTGATGGGGATGTAAGAAGGAAACAGCCACCAGCTGGCAGAGGGAGCTCCTGGTCGTGAAAATCCAGCAGCAAGTGCTCATGCACAGTGTGAAGATAGTCATGGAATACAAATGGTGCAGTTGAGGTTTGTGTGTTCCATGGGTTGGTATTTTTTTGGGGGGCTGTGAACTGAGACTTACTCGTGTATTTCCATGAAAGAAGTACTTTCACTACAGAACTTTGTGATTAATGTATATAATGAAGTTTGCAGTCCAAAATAATTTTTTAATGAAGCTGTTTGGTTGCCTCCCCCTGGGTGTAATATTTCCACATTGAACTCTCTGGCTGCTACCTCACTAGGCTAATTTGTTAGCTCAGATCTTTGCAGAAGAGAAGGGAGTCTGCAGTGTTTGGGTCTTGGGTTCTTTTTTTTTGAGATCGCAGCTCATCTCAAAGCTACTGATTCAGTGATTGTATCTTATCTGTGACCTTCTTTGCAGTCTTTATGCTTTGAAGCCTCTGGTAGGTGCCCTTTCATCAGTAGGAAAAAACAAATTACTCTGGCCAACGGTCAGGATGTGCCTCTGGAAGTCGTTTTCCTTTTATTCAGCTGCTTGCACAAAATACCTTCTTCTGACAGTGTATAAAATAGCTGAAAATCCTGGGATGCTTCCCAGAAGTGAGCTGAGGGTTTGCTCCCCGCCCTCGTGTAAGGTCCCTGCAGGAGCCGGGACAGAGGCTTGTTCGGTAGGTAAGGCTGCCACCTCGTGGGGTCCTTCTGCACAGCACCCTGCCCTGCCCAGGGGACAATGTGACAGCAGCCCTGGAGTCCTTGGGGGCTTTCAGCCTCCTCCTAAGCCTGGATGGGGAAAGACTCCAGTTTGCTTCCTCGTCTTTTCAGATCCATTCAGCAGGGCGACAAGTTGCCAGCAGCATTCATTCCTATTGCTGATGCTGCTGAGACAATAGGAAAATGAAATGTCTGTAGTATTTATTCTTTCTAAGTCACAATACTCACCCTCTTCCAAACAGCTAAGTGTGCTGAAACTCTGGGAAATAACAAGGAGCAGTATTCCAGTGCCAAAGCAAAAATCAATGGGATTTGTGCTCTTGAGTGCTTTGCAAAATCCCTTTTTGTCACTGACTGTAACTCATAAACCTGCTGTTGCAATGGGGCACGTCTCTGTGAAACATCTCCATGGGAAGGAGCCCTGACCTCCACGGAGCCTCTCAGCATCACACAGCTCACATGGACACCTGCTGCTGCTTGAGGGACAAAATGACAACAGGTATTTAATATTCCATAAATGTTCACTGGGTCGCTGGAGCCATCCCCGTGTACAGTAAAGTGTCTTTTCTGTCTTGTTTTTGTACCATAGAACAATTCCATGTAAGGCCAGGTTGGATAAGGAATTGAGCAACCTGGTCCAGTGGGAGGTGTCCCTGCCCATGGCACAGGGGCTGGAACTAGATGATCTTTAAGGTCCCTTCCAGCCCAAACCATTCTATGATTCTGTGATACACTAGCAGATAAGCTCTGTGGAATACACCAAATGTGAAAATACATTCTACCATTGCTAGAACCAAATCAACAAATCGTTGCTAATCCCTTGTCTGTAAATTGCAGCAGGGACAGACAATAAGTGATTCCCCTGTATCATTTTATCTATAACTTGCATG
This sequence comes from Turnix velox, assembly GCA_013400935.1. NCBI lineage: Eukaryota > Metazoa > Chordata > Aves > Charadriiformes > Turnicidae > Turnix > Turnix velox. The sequence continues at coordinate 372,124 of VZTY01021134.1, read as the reverse complement.
AAATGTATGAAGGTGTGAGAGCAGGCAGTGTACCTTGTGCTTAACTCCCTTGAATGCTGGCCAAAAGCAGCCTGTGGAGCAGGTACCACCCTGTGTATCTGGGAGAGAGACAGTGGCGGGGCACAAGGAACACTGCTTGCTCACACGTTTCTCCCTTTCTCACCATCCAGCTGGGGACACTGACATGGGACGGTGGCAATCAGAGAGGACAAGGCAGAAAGGGGGTTTGGGGTCCATGCCCCCCACACAGCGTGGCGGCCCCCCAACCCCTGTCTCCCCTCAGCTGGGCCTCACCAAACTCCCGCCCCAACACAAGATGGCGGCTGGCCGCAGCCAGGGCAGGCCACACATGCAACTTGTTTATGTCAACAGCTTTGGCTCCCATCGCTGTGGCTCCATCATCCGCTATGGCAGGGGCGACCAGCGGGGTGAGGGGAGCCAGGACAGGCCCTCACATTCCTGGATGAGCCCCACTGGGGTGTCTGGGGGGCTGAGGGACACTCCAGCTCCTGGGCACAAGGCCAGCGCTAGGCCACTCCATGGCAGGGCACAGGCTGTGGTGAGCTGCAATACGGTGAAGCCTGTCAGCTGTCAGCAAGGTAAGTGTCATCGAGCCCCCAGGGACCTCTGTGTGCCAGGGCTGAGCCTCCACCATGTCCTCCTCTTCTGGTGGGGAACTGCTTCCATGCCGTGGGTTGTTGATAGCGTCCTGCTGGGGTCTTCCCTTGCAATCAGACTGCACACACTGAGAGGTGAACATGGTTTTTTTTTATTTAATGCCCATTACAGTCAGACTGAATATTTAAATATGTGATTTTAAATTTAAGCTGCAAATTCTTGTTCCAAGCTACCCAGAGCTTAATTCTCTGTTTTGGGTTTTGGAGGTGACAAAGTCCAGCTCATTGACTTCAGTGAGAAGTGCAGACCCTCACAGACCCTCCATACCTGAAGGGGGCTACAGAAAGGCAAGGCTGAGACTTTTTAATAGGACATGTGATAGGAGGACTAGAAATAATGGATGTAAATTGGAAGAGGGGAGATACAGGCTAGATATAAGAAATTCTTTAGGGTGAGGATGATGAGACACTGGAACAGGTTGCCCAGAGAGGTTGTGGATGCCCCCTCTCTGGAGGTGTTTAAGGCCAGGCTGGACAAGGCACTGAGCAGCCTGATCTAGTGGGAGGTGTCCCTGTCCATGGCAGGGGGGTTGGAACTGAATGATCTTTAAGGTCCTTTCCCAACCCAAACTATTCTATGATTAGGCAGGTGGAATATGGTGTTAAACTTGCAAGGTAGAAATTTTTTTTCCCCCATTTCTTACAGCGTTGACCTTCAGTGTTTCCATCTTGTAAGGTGAGGTTGTTGCCTGCAGGGCAGCCAGCCCTGTCCCTTTCTGTGGCAGCAGCATGGCCCTGAAATAGCTGTGTCCAACAGGGCTACTCTGAGTCCTTTCTGAATCCTCCCAGGAGACTGCTGCCTACCCAGGGAGCCTTTGCACTGCTGGCTCTCCCTCATCACTATGGCAGCCTAAAGATGTTTCTTAATTTTCTTTGTGTTTGAGACCAAAGAAAGTTGGGATGGGTGTGGGTGCCTATTTTTATAAAAGTGAACAAAAAGATTAGGCAGTTTCCCACTAGCTGTGATGTGTTACAAAACAGTGCTGTGGCACAGGATGAAATAGAGTGAAAATGGAGAAAATGTGACCTGGCTTCTGCAGAAGAAGCTGGGGTGTGAGCTGGAAATAATGGGTGACACACACACACAGGGTGGTCCAGAATTTTACAAACTTGTTCTCTTGAGATGTTTTAATTTTCTTGCCTTTTTTTTTTCTCCTTCTTCCTTAAAAGCCATTTTTATAAAGATGACAAAGTGAAATGGTAACATCAGTCTATAATGAAAAGCACCAGTTCAGCTGGATTACTCTCTAAGTGATGCCAGCCTGTGGCTTGGAGACAGCCTGTGGCTGCTGGTTATTGGAAGCCATGCTCCTGTGATGTGTCTGCTTTGGGTAGCTGGTGGTGAGGCTGTGGAAGCCGTGACCACATTGAACATGCCCACATGGGTCACCCTTTGTCTCAGACCATCCTCTGCCTGTCCTGTAGCTCTTCAGAAAGCTGCAATCTTCATTCTGCTGGGAACTGACCCAGGTCCTTCCTCCTTGTGGTTCTATATGCCTTGATTCCACAAGATCAGCCTGCCCTTCTTGCTTCTGTTTATCAGTGCTAGCAGAAGCGATATGGTTGGTCTTTTGCCTGAGTCTGTTCACCATTTCCTCTTTGAGCTCAGTCAAAATGTCAGTAGCTGGCAGGGGAGAAAGAGGGAATTTAAAGCTAGTTTGTACTCTTAATTTTTGGTTTTGAAATCTGCTTTGTGGAATCTGAGAGACACCCACTTGTCCCATGGTTCTAATAGAGAAAATAGGAAAGGTGATAGCACAATGATACCCTGTAACCTGTCGGGACCAGAAATAAGTATCCAATCTGGAATATCTATGGCTTCCTTGGGAATGTATTGCATGCTTTCTAAACTCTCTTCCTAGGTGACCTTCAAGTGGCTGACACCTTTGACTTTCCCTTCCCTTCGAGAAATGTTGATAAAGTAATTAAACGAAAGAAGAAAAAGGTATAAAACATGGGAGCTGAATCAGCTGCCTTTGCAGAAAACACTTGCTGCTTGTTCTGTGTATGTCAATGTGAAAGAGTGAGGGAGATTAAAAGATTGAATTGGTAGTCTGTTACTGAAAACCTTACTTGAGGAAAGAAAAATGGTATTATTTTCCCTCTCTGGAGGATTTAAAATTCTGGCTCTCATTCAATAAAGCACTTAAGTGTGCGCTTACCTTGAAAAATGAGAGTATGCTGTTGACTTTAAGCCTGTACTGAAATGCTTTGCTGGATTTGGGCCAGGGTGCTGCACACCTTGCTGGGTCAAACCTGGCAAGGAAAAAATCTCTGCAGCACCTCTTCCTACTCTATTTTAAGCAAAGAAATCCCACAGGTTACAAATAAGCGAAGACAAGAATCAGAGCTATCAACACCACACCAGCAGCACTATGAAATTGCTTTCTGTTCACAAATGTATCTGTGTTCCTCTTCAGTGGTTCAGCAATTCCTTGAAATTCTAAAAGGCACATTTATTAAACCAGTAACTCATTATGATATTTTGTAATGTGTGAAGTACAAGTAATCAGCTAGACTATAATACAGTAATGTCACAGATACTCGATTTAAAACCAGAAAAATACTACTGACTTCAGAGGACCAGCTAATAACATACTACAATATCACTCTTCTAGTACATTAAAGAGTCTTCAAAAAGAATAAGCAATATGTATTATGTTTTAGCAATAAATGTCCACAAGAAAGGAATTATCTTTAGATTTAAACTAGTTTCACGGATGGGGTCCAGCAAAAGTCATAACGTTAGCATGTTAACAGCCATTTACATTTGTTAGCCTGCCTCTCTGTCTGAATGCCTTTGTCAATGGCTCCTGTTTAATATTTTTAATGCACAATTTTGAATTGTGCCCACTACAGATGGAGCTTTATGCCTCTACAATAAAGGCCATCAGCATCTATAAAACAGTTTAATATGGATTTGCTATGAAATAGGGAAGGCCATTGGTATTCTGGAACCTCAGTCTGATTTATGTTGCTGTTGAGAGATTACATAGGAAAGTTTTGCTCACGGAAAAATATGAATTATTATTTTTTCCCCATTTTGGATAACTTTGAAGAGAGTTTAATAACTCTACACACATTTTTATAAGCTCTTCTTATCTAGAGGGTCTCTACATAAGTCTGGATAAGCTAGAATTCTAGGCAAGAAAGGAGGAGAATATCTCATGTGGAAAGTCATACAGTAATTTATGGGGTTTGACTTTTAAATAGAGGTTATTCTTCCAGCATATCTCACATACATATTCCTCCTCCACATCTCCCCCTTCCAAATCCTCAACAAAACGAACAGTTGGGCTTCATAGTAATTCTGGAGATTTCAAAGTTGTGCTCTGTAAACATTTTAATGCAAACTTTTTATATGCTTCACTGAAAAAAGTTCAATTTTATCTTTTAGTCCCAAGTCTGGCTTAAGGTTTGGAAAATAATTTCAAAAATGTGTGAAGAAAATGAAAAGTTCAGAACTCGCCTCTTGACTTGCAGTCAGTTTAATGGAGACGGTAAGCAATAAAATGATAATGTTTTATTTTACTAGAAAAAAAAACTATAAGGCAAGTGCTTTGACTTAGGTCAAGGCTTAAGGTCTGTTCAGCTGTTTGCTTTGGGTTTATAACTCACAAATTATGCAATTTATTGCATACTTGAGACACTTTCAAATATATTTGAAATGTATTTCATAACATAATTGAAAAACCCTTGGGTTTCATTGGGGGTCTTGCACATATTAATTTTGAGGTTAGAATGTTTGTTGCAGTCTGACATCAAAGGCATGAACTTATAATTTCTGAACTCATGAAATGTGTAAACTATTATTCACCTATTGGTCTAAAGCAGCACTTGTATTAATTTTTTTTCTTTTTCACATAGGAAAATGGTGATTGGTTTTATACAGGCAATAAATAAATTAGATGCTCCCCAAAGGTAGCTGTAACACAATTTAATATAACCATAGAACATATTCTCACACTGTGCCCTGAATACAGCTACTTCATTACTGGAAAATAACTTGGGAATTAAAATTGTTCCTCTGCATTGAGACAACTTCAATTAGAGACATTAAGATAATACAGCATATACTTACAAATAGAAGTGGAATTTCTGGCCTCACAGAAATGAAGTGAATAGCCTCACAATCTATGAAGAGTTACCAGACAAGCTAAAAAATGGTTTATTTGTCTGCAGCACTTCTGCTTAGCCTACAATTTTGGTTTCTATACATAGGCACGTTAGGGTATGTACCAAAGTGGATGACCATTGTTGCCAGTATTCTATTTTTGTAAAACCTTGAATGTTTTGTATTGATTAGATTTCCACATACCTGACAAGGAAATAATCCTTCAAGATTTCTCTCATGAGAATGAAGGACGTACAGTTCTCATTCAGAAAAGAAATCTGTCTATGCAGTGAATGTCCCCTGTGACCTACAGTGGGTGCTGCAACAACATACTTTGCAGTCATTTTACAAATATTCTCTATTATATAGAAAAGCTCTTCTGTTTGCTTTAAAACAAATTCCTGATCCCTCGTGTTAATATGAGATGCTGGGTAGTAATCATGTGCTATTCATATTCTTCTTATCAATTGTGATTCTGTTGGCCTCTGTCCTATTTCCACTTAATTCTTTCTCTCAAGCAAAGAAGCTCCAGTTTGCTAAATCTCTCCTCATATGGAAACTGTTTCCTGGCTTTGATATTCTTTATTCTCTTATTTTTGTCATCAATTAAAGTACTGTCTAGTTCTCTTTCTGGTGCATGGTTCATTCATGTTACTGCTCATTTGTTTGCAGTAATTAGAGTAATTATTTGCAACTGTAACACTGTACCTGACTCATGCTTGTGTAAGTGAGTATGAGCACCTGTGAAATGACACAAGGTTGGGTGTGGGTAACTTTTCTCAGGAGCTCATCCTTTCCCCAGGAGAGGCTCTTGTTTCAGAAGCCATTGTAACACTCTGCTTTTTTCACCTCATCCACATTGTCCTGCGGTTTAGATCACTGCAGAAGTTTTTGTGCAAAGCTTATGTACAAAAGCCAGGCTTCTAGTAGTCACTGAAGCAAAAAAAAGTCTTTCAGGAACTTGTGTTTATTGCTTTTAAGAACAGATAAGCAAGAGACAAGGAAAAACACTTAATTTGTGATTGCCTCCATAACTGTTACTGTAAAAACACCAAGAATTCTGCTGAAATGGAAGGTCTCTTAAGTGGATTTACCATCTCAAGAAAATGGCTGCAAATCTGCTTTTCTGTTATGTTTGTGCAATGTGCTGCTTTGTCAGACTTCTCTTTGTGGACACTCCCTTCTTGGTTTTAATTTTTTTGTCATCCAGAGGGAGAATGTTATCTTTATCTATAAGTTCCAATGACTTATAAAAACCCCAGCAAACCCAAATATCCTTAATTGTAGTTGCATGTCATTTTTCAAGAGCTTTAATTGAGAATCTAGTATTAAGCTCTATGTAGGTGAAACCCACCAATTCTAATGCCTTCTTTCTAATTAGCAGATTTTGCACAACATCAATTCAAGGAGATAAGTCTCCTATTAATCTGATTTTTTTTTTTGTTAAACAAGAAGCAAATGGAATAATTCTAGCAGACATTTAGATATGGATCAACAAATCTGAACGAACCATTTTCATTTTAATAATTTTTTTAAATATTAGATTAATGAAGCTATAAAAAATAATGCTGCATCTTATTGCCTGTATAAATAGTTTTCTTGAGAGGAAAAAATCTACTTAAAAATTCTAATGCTGCCTATTTGATCCTTAGAATGCTGCAATTAAGATTAGATTCAATGTGACTGAAAATGACAATGTGTCTCTCCACAATATTCTCCCCCAGGCAAAGACCTGAACCAAAGTTCCCAGAATGAGGCATCCTGCCTGGACAGGGTATGTATGAAGTCCAAGCTTAAATGCTGAAACAAAATAATATTATAAAAATGACACACTGGTGTTTTTTAATGTTGTTAATAAGCACTGTTTGTATAAGTTCAATATTACTGACCTTGTGCTCAGATGTTTTCCAATATTTCAGTCAAGTTTGGGAAGCAGAAGAGCTTTGCCTTCAGCCTGAGTGTGTTGCCAAGGCTGGGAGGTAGATTTTGCCTTTTTACTGAGATAAATCATTTTGTGATGACTTTTTATATTAAATAATGCACCACTTCACTTGTTTGTCATCTTTTTTTTTTCCTTCCAGGAGGAGTCCATCTTTGGCTGGGTATAGGAATAGAGGAAGATTCAATCCAAAAGGAGAAATGGAAGAAGTGAGTGGTCTGTTTTGATCTAGTTCTTAGCAAAGTTGGTGAGAAGACTAAGAGATTTCAGTGAACACAGGTTCTTTGTTTGGCTCATGTGCTTCTATTGTTTAAGAGGTTTGTTTTTACAGTGGCTTAAACAGCTCTGTTGCAAGATATTTATTTCAAGTCATTAAGTCTAGTGTTTCACTCAGTTATTAGTTTTTGAAAGCTTTTTGATGATCATAATATTGTGACAGTTTGCTTACAAAAGAATAGATACACATTTTGCCTTGACTCAGTATTTGTGTGGGGTTTTCTGTAGCTTTCCAGAATCATAAACAAACACAAATTCAGTAAGGCAGAACTCCACACAAGATATAAAAAAATACTTTTTTTCTTACTGATTTGAATAAATTTGACTGTATTATATTAAAATAATCCACAATTACCCTTCTGTTCGTTCATCCATTTATACATGAATCTCAGCAAGTATTTTGAATATGAAACCAGGTGAATGTTTCCTGTCTTACTGTTCATTGTGATGCACATAATGGTATCATCATAATAAGAAGGTATTGTTTATCTGGCTGACTTTAATAGCACAATATAATTTTCTTCTGCTGTGAATTTTCATACTTTGACTCTTGATTGACTGTTAAACCATTTTAAACTAGCAAATTGAGTAAATGGAACATGAAGGCTGCACAAATATAGTATGTAGATGGATTTTGTCTCTAGATAAAGCATTCACCTGTCACAATTGGATGTCTTTGGTTTCAATAAAAGAATTGTTTTCTCATTGCATAATGTCTCAGTGTTTGTTGATATGATGTCAGGAATGTCAGTGTGTTGGGCTTAAATAACATGCTAGTGGTTGTGTCATTATGGAGAAAAGCATTTGGAATGGTTTAATCAGTTTTCTTAATAGTAAAACTGCAACTAAGTAACTGGAATATGCCTTTTAGATGACAGATCTTTTGCTTTTCTGATTGGTGGTTGAGTAATACTTCAATTTTACTTGAAATAGTTGACATTTCATCTTGGAAAAGGAAGTGAGGAAGCAAAGTATTCAATCAAGATGTGATAATTTTTCTGGCAGAGCAAAAATGTCATAGTTCTTTGGTATTTGCAAAATGCATGTTTGGAGTCACACTTCTTTGGTGGGAGTTTTTTTTCTTTGGTATTAAGGGAGATGATCAACTCACTCCTACAGTTCTATCAGTTCTATCAATTAGATGTTTGCATGCAGAATATTCAGTGTGTAATCCTGGAGTTGTCTGTAATATAGAGTTGTGCCTCTACCTGTTCCTTTTTTGCAAATTATGGCTGCAGTTGCTACCTTTACTGGCACAGACATAAGGTGACCTAGAAGCAAAGCTTTTCTTCCAGGTGCCTAATTACTACTTTTACAGGATAGATGAGATACGTTGACCTAAATCTCAGTATGAAATTCGGCCAACTCATTAAGGTTCTTTGGATAAATACAGATCTTTGTCTGTGGGACTATGCTAAATCATTTTTAAAGGAAAAAATTATAAAAACTAAGTATGGCTCTAGATCATCCCTATCATATACCTCTTACAGCCTGAAAAGTCTGCAAAGTTTGGTAGTCAATAGCTGCCAGGAATCCTTAATAGCACATTACCTGTGTGCTGCAGCCACTTCATATCTGTAAATGGCCAGAAAGTGCAAGAGATGATTCAGACCCAATAAAACATGTTTTGTCTTTGCTTGGTGGGGAGGTGGGAGCTCCCCCTCTGTTTAGGGAGCAGCAAGGTGCTGCAGCCTAGCCTCAGCTCTGCCCAGTCCCAGTGGCTTGGCTGGTTTTTCTGGGGACACAGAGTAGCCTGGGCTTGCATGCTGCGCTGCTCTGTTTTCACTCAGGTGTGATGTGAGGGGAGGGCCTATGCAGCATCAGCTTTGCCATATGGCTAATCAAAAGGAAGAAATCACTCTTGCCTGCCTGATTAATCCCAGGAAACCTGCCTTCTTGCTCAGCTTGTCTTAGCTGTCATCCAACATGCCTCTGTGCAGTTTGTGTGCTGAGGAAAGGCTGGCAAGCAGCAGAGCTTTCTCTATGTGTGAAGCCAGCCTCTTCCCCAGAAACCCTGTTGCGCTGATGAGAGTTGATTGGTTGAGATCCTCTAAAAGAAAAGAACTTTCAGCTGGCAGTACTTTGAAAGGGCTCTTAGATTTTAAATTGCTTTGGGCCAGAACTGCCAAGGCAGCAGGGCAAAAAGATATATATGATGATTTAGGTTTGATTTCTAACTCCTTGGCTGATGAAGTCTAGCTTGTTAATGTAGGGACCAGAGTTCAAAGGTATTATTGAGAACAAGGGTATTCAGAGCAGGCAAGCTGCTAAAAATAGAGTCTGGAGAAAAATCTAGTTCAGGCTACAAATGAGACCAGATGACACATACACCATCACCACTCACTCAGACCCCTGTAGTAACCTTTTATGTTTTTTTCCTTCATATGACCATTTAAATGTAAAATGCAGAAGAGGAAGTAATTGCTGTGTTGCATTAAAATATGTTTGCATGATCCAAGTAGGTATCACCTTCAACAAGAAAAAGAGAGGGTTAGCTTATATGAAAAGAGGACAACAATGGAAAAGAGACAACTCTTCCTTGTTAGAAGGAGTCAGAAATAAATAAGAGAACATGAAGGAATTAGATCACATACTTGAGATTCAGAAAAAGACTGACTGTCCTCTGAGTCCTTAATCATCACTGCAGAACTAAATGCAAGTGTCACATCATCCTGCTGTGGTTCCTGGGAAGCAGTGTTGTTCTTTCACATTCTTCACAATACATATCGGTTACCTGAAATTTTTAATAACAAATCTCACTTGGAGTGTGAACCACAGCAGATGTGCAAATATAGAGGTCATGCCTTGTCTTTGCTTTGCCTTGATTTACCTTTCTACAGAAAACAGAAAGTCTAACTTACCCTAAAAGTTCAGTCTTTTTTCTTCTCAACCCTATGAAGAGTTGCCAAGAGAACTGAGGAGATGTCTTGGGGTACAAATGTGGAAGGGAGCAGCCAAGGCATACAGAGTAACTGAAGGCATTGCTGTTGGATTCTTAATATCTGTAAATAATAGTGCTAGCCATTTGTCTCAGATCTTAAAGTTGGTCTGAACAGGATTTCTTTTGTAGCATGTTTTCATGAATACAAATATCTCTATGTGAAGGTAAGCAGTGGATACTAAAGCCTTTGTTTTTTTGTATTGTTATCTCATGCTTTTTAGCTATTTACAAGTAAAACAAATTTTATCCAGAAGCAGACATCTGCTGGGCCTGAAATGTTTGAATTGAAGTTATCCCAGTCAGTGAGTTCTTGCCATGTTGAGCTCCCCTGGTTCCTGGAGCACTTCTTGGCAGGTGAGCCCACAAAACACAGACTTTCTTGTCCAGTGGCACCAAGGACTGTCCAGGACTTGGGGGTTTGAAACTCCAGCCAGTGGGCTTGGAGTTTCCAAGTGCTTCCAACCTGCTGTAGAGCTAAAAGCAAAGAAGTTCTGAGACATTGAACTTCGCTTTGATTTCCCTGTCTGGAAGTGCTAAGAGGATTGGCTGAAGTAGGAGTGATGGAGCTGTGGCTCCCTGAAGTGAAGCTATGACTCTGGGCAAGATTCCCAGGGTAGTCCTCAGCACCAAGGCTGCACTGGAATCAGGGGTCTCAGGTGCTCCCACAGCTACTGTGAGGAGATGGAATTTGTTCCTGCTGCTGCTGCCAGAGACTATGTCACTGATCAACTGCAGGCTTAGGAACTTGCTAATTGTGTTTTGCAAGTATTTTGACGTTTCTGAGGTGACCTTACTGGGAATATCCACTATGTGGGCATTTTCAAAAGTGTGTGTTTGCTGGTTGGTTTGGACCAAAGCCACTGGTCAGATAAAATCCCATTTCTTGGGAGCTGGAGGCTTGGCTAGCCAGCCAGCTCTTCCACTCATGCCCCTTCTGCTCTGGTGGTGTGATGAATCAGATTCCTCTGACATAGCAGCAGAGGTTCTGCAGACCCATGGCCTGTGAGGTTATCATAACTTGGCCATTACAACCTAATCAATCACCAGGGTTAGTCATGTTTCATTGCTGATTCCTTCCATGAAAAGACTTCAATTCTTAAGCAAAACTTGGGAACACGATATGGAGTTTTTAACATGATCGGATTTTGGGAAAGTATAAAGTGACCTTTGTCTTCACTGAACATTTACATCCAGTAAATGTCTTTGTCTTTAGGGCCCTCCCTCGTAGTCAATGTTCATGTTTTAACTTCAAAGCTTCTAATACAATTTTGCATGGAGTCTGACTAAAGAATAGCCTTCAGCAGGCAGTTCTGGTTGAGTTTTTTTGGGGGGAGGAAGTGACTGAAAGCAAATGTTAGGCATATGTGACATTTTATGCGTGCAGTAGGCCCTTAAATATAAAGCAAAACAAGAGGCAACTTTGATTTATAGCTCTTGTAAATAATTCTCAGTGACACGGGCAGGTTTGTGCATTATGTATATTTTTCATTGCATAAGCACTTATGTAACTGTGATGATAGGGATTTGCATAAAGAACAAAGCAGCCATACTTTGATGAGTTTAACATTATAGTCTTTCCAGCAATTTGAAGTTGCAAGGGAACCTATCACTGAAGTGGAAGCTTACTTTATGAGGAAATGAGCAAAATTTATTGAAGCATATTAATGCTGTCGTGAATTTTTAATAAATATTGTCAGGAAGTGGCTCACTTGTTAGTGGCAGCATCTGATGCAGAAAAATTCATGTCTCAAAGTTTCTGCCTGCCTTGTAGTGAGTGGAAAAGTCAATGTGTAGCTGCAGTTTCATTTTGCTAGAAACAGAATGTATGGAGGCCCCTAAGCAAAACAACAAAAAAAAAGAGTGTGCCTTGGTCCAGAGAGACACTCAGCAGAATGTCTCCTGATAGATCCTGGGTACTTTCACCTCCTGTTGATAGTGGCTGCTATTAGAATGGGCTGTGTTGTGTCTTCAGTGCTGCATGGATGGGGCATATTAATGACAGACTCTCCTCTTCTTCCTCTGAGTTGTGAACCTGCATGTGTCTCACCCCAGTGCTTCAGCTGAATGGTGGGTGCTGCTGGGCTGCTTGTGAACACGTCTGATTTGTGTAGACTCCCTGAGATCACGACAGAAATACCTTCATGCTGCAAATGTGTGAAATTTATTGCATTCCTGGCATTTCTGCATAGATAAGGAGTGGAGGCAGATTAAAAGAGCTGTGCAGGAAGGTTCGCTTAGGCACTGACAGATGTTCCTTCTCTTCCAGAATCTTTGTGATGTCTTTTATTCTGAAATGAATAATGAATTTACAAGCCTTTCCCCCCTGTTCTGCTGCACACTTATTTTCTTGTTCCTAATGCATGTGTGACAGGAAGTTGGTGACACAGATGTAATTCTGTATAATGGATAAACTCTTCTGTAGCAATGGCTTTGAGTAGTTAACCCCAACTTAAAATGTACATGATAACTTTTTATACACACTGGTATTTTAAATTCCTTTAACTACATACAGGGTGAAAATTCTTGATCCTGGTGTTAATTTGACTGTGAATTGATCTCCCAAGGAAAGGAACAGAAGTTCTTTCTTCACTTGAATCTGTTGTCCAAGACTGAGCAAAGCAAGAGGGAATGACCAGTTTGAAGCATGGAAGAAGTGCTTGTCCTGTACAGGTGTGCAGTTCACTCAGGCAAGTATTTTAATGGTAATGGTCCATATTTTGTGTTCAGGTTGAAGTTCTGGTGAGATTTCTTCTCATGTTGACCAGCTTTGTCCAAATGTTACTTTGCATCAAGGCTGTGATGCTTTCTTCAGAAAAAGAGAGACCTGTATTCTGACTGCATGTATTTGTTAAGTCACAGGGTTGAGATCAGGGCTGGGATTGGCTTAAATTGTCTCCTGAAATTCTGTACCATTTTTCAGTGCGGTATTAGACTAAATTTGAAAGGAATTAATGTGAATGCTTGAGAAAATGTTTCAGAATTTCATAGATGAAGGAGCAAGTAAGCAAAACAATATTAGTTAACACTGAAGGGAGTTTGATTTATATGTTTAGGCTTGAAGTGGGTAGAGGTTGAGCTACTCTTTGGCTGATTTTTTTTTTTTACCAGTTGCAGAATTTACAATACAGCGAATGTTTTGCCCAAGCCCTATTACAAATATTGCGCCTCTTAATGACAGGCAATAATCTTCAGTGTAAACGATAATGAAAATAGTAATTCTGCTCTGAATTGGAAATAGAAAATAATATATTGTAGGAGTCTTATTAGAAGAATAAAAAGAGGCATACATCTTTGTTGACAGAAGAAATAGATTGTTTATTCCTCTGAAGTCCCATGTTGCTCATATTGCTGCTTTGTCTTATTGCCAGTCACTGATCTGCTCTGTGTGGGTGGAAATGTCAGACTTTGCATTTGCGCCATAGGAAAGTCTCTGTGTTACACTTTGATTTGTCATATTCCACTGGGTTTGCTTTAATGCTCTCCCTGAAGAATGTTCTTTCAGGATCTGGCTGGCAACTTTAGGCATACATTTTTTTGGTGATAAAGCATCCTGCTATGTAAATTTACTCACAGCAGTTTGTTTGTTTGGGCAAGAGATACTTTGCAAAGAAAAGTTTTCAGACTGGAACAGGGCACCCTGACCTTGGGGAGAGACTCTTTGTCAGGAAGTGTGGCAATAGGACAAGGGTATGAGTTTTAAACTGGCATAGAGGAGACTTAGATTAGATATTAAGCATAAATTTTTCACTGTGAAAGTGGTGAGACACTGTCCCAGGATGTCCAGAGATGGTGTGGATGCCTCATCCTTGAAGTGTTCAAGGCCAGGCTGGATGGGGCTTTGAGAAACCTGGTCTGGTGGGAGGCGTTCCTGCCCATGACAGGGGGTTGAAACCAGGTGATCTTTAAGGTCCCTCCCAACCCAAATAATTCTATGACCTTAAGTAGTTACAGGGGTAGTTCATTCAGTCTCATGGAGGAAATGGAAGTTACTTGATTTAATGCTGAGGAGGAAGTTGAGATATTCAGCACCTCTCTGCGTGTCTTCCTCCTTTGCACTGCCAAAAGTCTCAGATGGTGCCACTGAAAGACGTTGAGCAAAATGCATTTTTACCCTGAAAAGTCATTAGGTACAAAATGCATCTGCTCACTTATTGCTGCTAGTACTCACAATGAAATGTCTGCTAGTGAAAAAGCAGCTCTAACTGCTAGTGCTGGCAATGTTGAGCTGTGTTCTCTGGGTTTTATGGAGTATCTCCAACAGAGTTTAGTTCCATTTAGTTACCACTAGATTTGCAGCTATGTGAAAGGTAGTTTGTACTGGCAGTAATGCACAAGGAGGAATGGGTTTCACCTCATTGCCCCTTGGCTATGTTACTCTGAAGAGTATTCAAGTATAACCAACTAAAGTTAATGTATTAAACTTTGCAGGCATATTGGAGTGCTCAAGTAAGCAGACAAGCTGAGCAAGCAGATAACCTTATTTGCAACCTTATTTTCCATTGTGTAACCACACTTTCCATGGATTTGCACAAGTAATTCTGGAGATGTAACACAAATGTCTTTGTGAAGTGTTGCTTAAGACATTCTCTTAACTCAGAGGATTTGCCTAGCTGTTGCTAAGGTAGTATTTTGGCAGGATATTAATTTCTACTGTTGATGTGCAGGAGAATGATTTGGTTTTCCAATCACAGAATGCATTTGCAAGCTGTGAGAGACAACTTTGCTTTCCAGCACAGCTCTCATGTCCCTTGGTAATTACCAGATAGAAGTGGAAAACCAGTGTCATTTCTATGGAGTTGCAGTGCAAAGTTTCCTTCACACTTCAAAATAATATTTCCCAGTCCCTCTGTTGAAATGAGCCGTTTTGCTGAGAGCTGGAGTACTGTGTATTCAGTGGGAGATAACTACAGAGTCTAGAATCTCTTTGGATAGTCAAATTGCTTCAAATGATACAATCTAGAATATATTGAAAGTTGTGGAAAGATTGGCTGTGATTGCACTTTACTTGAGCATCTGCCATTTGAGGAGAGGATGGCAGAGGCTGTGACAGAGTTGAGACTGCTCAGCCTGGAGAACACTCAGGGGGTTTAGAGCCACACTCTTCTCAGCTGTGCCCAGTGACAGGACAAGGGACAATGGGCTGAGACTGAAACAGAGGGAATGTAATTTCAACACGAGAGAAACTACTATACTGTGAGGGTGTCTGAATGGGCTTCCTGGAGCATTTGTGAAGTCTCCATCCCTGGAGATATAAAAAAACCTCATGACATGGCCCCAAGCTACATGTTTTTGCTGTCCTTGCTTTAAGCAGGTGGGGTGGTTGTGGTCTCCAGAGGTTCCTGCTAGCCTTGGTGATGCTGAACATGAAAGAAAAGAAACACTCTGATAGGAGCCTGATCCAGTGCCTCTGAGGACCAGAAGAGTTCTTCTACTCAGGGTCTGTAGAGTGGGCAATGTCTGGGATGAAACTGGACTTCTGTCATCATTTGCAACAAATGTTAGCATTCTGACTAAAAGTCAAAGTTAAGTTTTGTATGGGGCAGGACTTTATTCTTAAAATAAAAAAAAGCACAAAAAAGCCAACAAAAAACCCCAAAACCCCCTCATATTTCAATGAGATTTCTTTAATAGACAGTGCAAGGTGATGTCAGGAGAAGACATTTTTAGCTGCCCCATCTCCACTGTCTGCCTCTCAGTGGAGACATTGCCCTGCCACACTGTGAACAAGCTCATACCAAGTGCTTTCACTTGCCCTGACAAAGTATGGCTTCAAATGAATTTCCTCAAGTGAGTTCTAAAAGCCTTTATTATGGAAACAGTTCATGCCTTTTGGGAGTATATTTAGGTCTTGTGAAAGATGCTAAGTTGTAAGCTCAGGAGGCACATTCTATATTTATAAACAAATCAGGCTAAAGTCATCCCAAAGTGTCCTCTGTCTCCAAGCAAAAGCACTTCAGCCTCATCTTGCAGGGCTGGTGATTTCGGGGCTCCTGGAGGGTGGGAGTGTATTTGCCATCATCCCAGCCTGGCCCTTCTGGCTGCACATCTCACCATGGTGGTGACATGTCACCAGGCTGGTGGTGGTGGTGATGATGTGGCTTCTGGGAACAGGATGAGAGTCCTTTACAGAGCAAACAGCTTGTTTCTGTCCTGCTACTCCAGCATGTGTGTGGGCACCAAGGGACAGTAACTGACCTTGTGCAATGCTCCAGTGAGAGAAACGGTGGTCAACAGTCATATGAACCCAAGGGGGATGACTGGGTTCCTGCTTGACCCAGAAACAGCTGCATCATAGAATGGTTTGGGTTGGAAAGGACCTTAAAGATCATCTCATTTGAATCACCCTGCCATGGGCATGCAGGGGCATCTCCCACCAGATCAGGCTGATAAAAGCCCCATCCAGCCTGACCTTGAATACCTCCAGTAGCACAATAGGGTCTCAACAATTCCTCTGGGCAACATGATCCTGTGCTTCATCACTTTCATAGTGAAAAATTTCATCCTGATGCCTAATGTAAATTTCCCCTCAATTTTTGGCTGTCCTTCCTATCGCAACGTGCCCTTGAACAAAGTCCCTCTTCAGCTTTTTCATAGATGCCCTTTAGGCACTGGAAGAGGCTGTATGTTTGGAGCACTCAGAACCTTCTCTTCTCCAGGCTGGACAACCTCAACACCTCAGGAGGTCTCCTTGAGATCATCTCTGTGGCCTCCTCTGGACCTGTTGTGCTGAGAACTCCAGAGCCAGATGCAGGGCTCCAGATGGGGTCTCATCAGCTCTGTCACCTTGTAGTGACAGCTGCCCAGGGTCCCCTTGCATCCCCCATCCCTCTCTGTGACACCCAATGGTTGTGTGTCACAAGGGATGAAGGGAGGTCTGTGTGACATTGTTGGGAGTCACAGGGAGGGTTAGGGGATGGACAAGGGAGCCATGTGACACCCTTGGGTATCACAGAGACGAACAGGGGATGAAGGGGGGGCCATGTGACACCATTGGGTGTCACAGAGAGGGAGAGAGGATAGAGGGAAGGTCCATGTGACACTGTTGAGTGTCACAGAGAGGGACAGAGGATGGAGGGGGTCCATGTGACACCATTAGGTATCATAGAGAGGGACAGAGGATGGAGGGGGGGAGGTCCATGTGACACCTTTGGTTACCACAGAGAGGGACAGGGGATGAAGTGGGGGTCCATGTGACACCGTTGGGTATCACAGAGAGGGACAGAGGATGGAGGGGGTCCATGTGACACCGCTAGGTGTCAGAGAGAGGGATAGGGAGTAGAGGGGAGTTTATGTGACACCGTTGGGTGTCACAGCTT